>ML685758.1:21278976-21514445 GCA_007922175.1 Pelusios castaneus
CCCCCCAACAGTCTGAGGGACCGTGAACTGGCCCCCTGTTTAAAAAGTTTGAGGACCCCTGGCCTAGAAGAATGATTTTACTGGCTGCAAGGCACTACTGCAATATTAATGTTAAATGACATACAAAAAACAATGCTAAAAGAAAGTTGCTTAGGTGACAAAGTTAAGCATTCAAAAGTTGGGAAACGCCAAGGTTTGGGCTGCTGAGCATTCAACCCCTTGCGCATCTATCCTGTGCACTGAATGAGGCAGGGGTCTTGTGGAAAAACAGCATGTGATCATGGAATTAAAGGTTGTATATCTACTGCAGTAACCTTTAGGTATCCTAGGCTATGTCTACACTTACTGAACTAAGCAAGTGCCATTAATGGCACTTGCTTAGTTCGAATTAGCGAATTGCATTGAGTTCAATGGGCCGGTTAGTTCGAACTAAGCAATTAGTTCGAACTAAGAGGGCCACATTGGTTAATTCGAACTAACTAGTTTGAATTAACCCTTAGTTCGAATAGCATATTCGAATTTATTAGTTCGAATTAAGGAAGCCCTTAATTTGAACTAATGAAAGCCTAGTGTAGCCATGGCTTAAGTTAGTTTGAATTAAGCTTCCTTAATTCGAATTAACTTGCCAGTGTAGACATAGCCCTAGTCATGAAGCCAGGCCCCATGGTGCTAAGCGTTACACAAACACAGAGCCAGCAAATGGCCGCCACCCTTGTATCCACCCAGCAACAAAACTCAGCTCAGCTCTCCCCTTTCCTTCATCCCCACAGCAGCCTCTCTGGCAGTTCCCAGCCATTCCCTGGGCAGTGGCTGCCGCTGTTTTGGTGGCTGTGTGAACCTAGCACTTTGAAGTGTTAATGTGTTCAGGAACTAATATGGCTGGCTGCCAAAAACTTTCTGAGGCCCACAAGTAAGAGAAGGGAAATGGCGATTTAAAAAAAATAAATAAATAAAAACCAACAACAAACAGATTATATAGTTACAAAAGCTGAATGGAATTTCATGGAGCAAAGAAAAGGCAGTTCCTTAGCCCCAGCACATTTCCCTACTGAGATATCAAAGGCCTGCTGCAATCACTAGAGATGTAAGAACATACTGTTCTCCCATGACTAACTGAAGAAGGTAGTTGCCAAAACACAGACAAAGATAAACCTGTTTCAAAAACTAGTGAGCACAAACCAGAGCACATCAGCGTTACGGAAATCAGCACGGGCCCTCATGTATTCCATAGCTGAGTACTTTGCACCAGAGTATAGACCAGAAGTAGCTATACTCAACTTGTTGATGTCCAACTCAATACTTCAGTGTTGCGCATTACTGAAAGGCTTAAGTCAACCACAACACCTTGGCTGCAAGTACTGTCTCACATTGCTCTCCCATCCATTCGCCACAATGCTGCAACCCTCTGGGAATTCCAGAGGATCATGAAAAGCTAACACCTTCCCATCCACCGGGACCTTAACAACGTCCTTTATCACTGCTGAAGCCATGGAAGACCATTTGAGCCCCCACATTTAACCTTCAACAATGCAACTTAAATGCTGATAAAGCTTGAAAAGCCAAATGGGGTTTACAAGAAATTACAAATAAACACCTTGTAAAAGATCCAATGCAGAAGAACCTTGATTTTGATTTCCCATGACACTCACGGGCAACCCTAACCCACACCTATACAAACCATGGCAGATGCAGATACTTGCTTCACAAATGGAAAATTAAAGATTCTCCAATGTGCGACTGTTGTCACCCAGAACAGACCATGGAACACATAACAACTCAATGTCCAGTTTACAAATACAAAGGAGGAGTCACAGCAATATACTCTGCTACTCCAGATGCAATTAGCTGGCTTAACCAGCTGAATGTAAAAGTATAGTGATTGCTCTACATTTACATCAGCCATTCAAAGAAAACAACTGCCTTGACAGTTAGGAAGTATACTTAAAGTCCAACCTAAACTTCCCTTGCTGCAATTTAAGCCCACTGTTTCTTATCCTATCCTCAGAGGTTAACAAGAACTATTTTTCACTATTTTTCCTCTTTATAATAACCTCTTATGTACTTGAACACAGTTAGCATGTCCTCCTGAGGCTTCTCTTCTCTGGACTAAACAAACCTATTTTTTTTTTCAGTTTTCCTCATACATCATGTTTTCTAGACCTTTACTCATTTTTGTTACTCTCCTCTGGATTTTCTTCAATTTATCCACATATCTCCTGAAATGTGGTACCCAGGATTGGACGCAATACTCCAGTTAAAGTCTTGTCAATGAGGAATAGAATGGAAGAATTCCTTCTCATGTCTTGCTTAGAACACTCCAGCTACTACCATCCCAGAATGGTATTTGCTTTTTTTTAAAACAGTTACACTGTTGACTAATATTTAACATGTGATTCACTATAACCATTGAATCCCCTTCTGCAGTACAGTGGGGACCCGTTAGCACGCGGTCATTGGGGGCCATACAATTATAACCGCGTGTTAAGCAGACCGCACGTTAACGAGTCTCAACTGTATAAATGGACAATGGAATTGTTAAAAAAAGTCTTCCAAATCAGAACTGAACAGCCGATATCACACTTGACAAGTCCCTCTAACTATTTTAGGCTCATCTGTCTCTGTAAAAAGTGAATATTTTCCAAAAATATACTCAGTTTAATTTTATACACCGCGTGCTAACTGAAACCGCATGTTAATTTTTTAGGTTTGGGGGACGTGACCCTACCGCATGTTAACCGAAACCGCGTTAACCGGCCGCATGCTAACGAGTCCCCACTGTACTCCTACATAGGCAGTCATTTCCTATTTTTGTATGTGTGCAATTGACTGCTCCTTACTAAGTGGAGTACTTTTGCATCTGCCCTTATTGCATTTCATCCTATTTACTTCAAACCCTTTCTCCAATTTGTCTAGATCATTTTGAATTTTAATCCTATCCTAGTACTTGCAACCCTTCCCAGCTTTGCCTCATCAATAGGCTTTATGAGTATATGCCCTGTGCCATTATCTAAATCATCTATGAAGCTATTGAACAGAACAAGACCCAGATGTATATGGAACCGTACTCAATATGCCCTTCCAGCTTGACTGTAAACCATTAATAACTACTCTCTGGTAATGCTTTTCCAGTCAGTTATACATCTACCTTATAGTACCTCCATCTGGGTTATATTTCCCCAGTTTGTTTATGAGATGATAACAAGAGATAGTAGCAAATGCCTTACTAAAATCAAGATACACCACATCCTCACAAAATACTGGCTAGGAGGTTAGCAGGCAATTGCAACTTCTCTCAAAAGCTGGTTGGAAAATGGGTAGCTTTCTTTGCATAAAGCTTAAAATTTTCAGTGACAATCAGAACACTGAAATATTTCAGCTGAAATTCGACCTTTTTGTATTCAGAAATGTCACTGCAGTGCTTTATGCTCCCTGCATAGGCTGGGCTCCCTGGCTGGATTACATCTTCCATGTTGCAGCACTGTCCCCGCTTGGAGCAGAGGATATGGTGTATCATGGGAGATGTAGTCCAGTCAAGAAGTTCAGTTCTTAGAGGCGAATGGGGCAACTAAACTACAATTCCTATGATGCACAGCAGCAGCAATCCAAATGGAACAACTTAGTTTTTTAGCCAAGATACTTGGGTTTTCAATGAAAAATTGAACTTTTTTTCCTTTGGAAAGTTGACACTACATGTGTAGCAAGGGGGTGTGGCCTCTGTCCAAGAGTACCAGGGAGGAACTGCCACTCAACCCTGGGAGAGGGGAACCAGAGAAGTCATGTCAGAAGCAAAGGGGTGGAGCCCAGAGAGGAACCAGAAGTATAATTAGCAGGACATACAGCTCAGCCAGAAGGCAGACCCTGAGGGAAAAGGACATCTCCAGCCTACTGCTGCAGAGAGGACCTAAAGAGGAACCCAGTTACCATGAGGATTCACCCAACCTGCATGAGCCGGTGGACAAAACAGACAGTGAGGGCTTAATGGGACTACTGCTGGCAAGGTATCCATGGGAAGCAGATGATGACCCTGGGCTGCAGATACACAGGCACGGGGTGGAGGAAGTAGCCCAGGGGTAGCTGGCTTATGTCTGGCTGGGCTTGCACTCAAGCCTTTGTCAGTGAGTCTTGGCTGGAGCCCCGCTGACCTGGGGGTAGAACACTCAGCCATTGATATCTAGGACCCTGGGCTGCAATGTGGTGGAGTTGGGAGGGCCCACATTCCCCTCCCCCTCTCAGAACCCCACCTCTGGTGCGGTAGCTTCACCCTACCCTGCAAAGCTGCTGGGGGCAATACACCTGCTTTGCCTGCCCTGCCCAAGGGCCCAGTGCTACTGACTGATTTGCCTGCCCTGTGCTGCTTGAAGGCTTGGCGTTACAGATAGTGAAGAGCCAATCCCCTGTATCGAGTGTGCCCACACAGATATGGCAGGAAGGGGTCAAGACCTGTCTCTGAGACAACCAGGGAGGGACAAGCTACATCCTTGCCAATGTCAAAAAAAATCCTATAGTCAACCCTCCAATTTTCCTTTGAAAACCAGTGATTCACCATTGTAAATTAGCCCAAGGTGTCATGTCAGGATGTCTGAGGGGTTCTCAGTGGGGAGCAAAACATGTGCTTGGGCAAGGAGATTGAATTATGTGGGATCAAAAGGTGCCATGGTCTGGTGCAACCTTTCCGTAGGGTGGGAACGCTTGAAATATTTGTCAGAACCAAACTACAAATCTCTGGAGGCTTCACCGACATTAACATGCTACCATGTCCTTGCTGTGTTGAGGCCAGTTTCTTGCTTGCATTTCTTCCACATGCACATGCAGGAAACTGGCGCCAGCAAAGCAGAACTTCACAGAGTGGTAATTGTGGGTGCTGGTTTATTGTTACAATATGTATCCTGGCCCTACTGAAAATTCCCATATGCTTCTAAGAATGCATATTGGCAATGGTGGAATCTGGCTAGCTATGTTACTATGTAGGCTCTGGTAATGCTGGGGCCTCACAAAACTACTTAACAAGCTGCTATGTTTATTTTGGTCATGCTGGGATGCACGATGAGAGGAAGAGTGCTCTTGTGGCTAAAGCACTGGTTTGGAACTCAGGCTATATGGGTTCCATTCCCCACTCTGCCACTGACTTCTTGTGTGACTTGGGATAAGTCACTTAGCCTCTCTATAAAATGTAGATAATATTCTGATCCCCCCATCTTTTGTCTATTTAGATGATCGTCCCTGCCCCAGAGATCCTATTTTTTAAATGTAGGGCCAACACAGAGGAGCTTCAATTTTGAAGAAGTCTCTAGCTAGGCTATGTCTACACTTGCAAGTTAGTTCGAATTAAGGAAGCTTAATTCGAACTAACTTAAGTGTTGGCCACACTAGGCTTTCATTAGTTCGAATTAAGGGTTTCCTTAATTCAAACTAATAAATTCGATTGCTTAGTTTGAACTAACCCTTAATTCAAAATAGTTAGTTTGAATTAAGTCAGTGTGGCCATATTAGTTCAAACTAACTGCTTAGTTCGAACTAATCGGCAGATTGACCTTCATGCAACTGACTAATTCAAACTAAGCAAGCGCCCTGCATGGCCACGGCTAGTTCAAACTAGCATTCTAGTGGGGCCATGCTTGTTCGAATTAAGTTAATTAGTAAATTAGTTTGAATTAGTTAGTTCGAATTAACTAATTCGAACTAGCTTTTGTTAGTGTAGACATAGCCTGGGTGCTGCCATTATGCAAATACTTCCATACAGTTTGTGGATTAATGATCCTAGGTTTTGCATAGTGTTTTTATTTAGTTGTAGGAAGACAATTAATACTGTCAGAACTGAGTAGAAGGAAGAAACTTGGAAAGTGTAAAATTCTCCATACTGCTTATAGGCTGTGAATCCAAATAATAAACAGGGGGTGGGAAGGTTTTGATGCCAGAAAGGGCTATATCCGATTGAGGTAGCTTAAGTCTAGCTTTGAGCTACAGACACTGGAAAGAAAATTTTTATAATGGAACCTGACACACGATTGCAGTGAAGGTGATTCTGCCACTCAGCCCTGGCTAAATTATGCAGTTGGAAAATGGATTTTGAAGAAAATAAATAAATCTTAAGCCAAAGGAAACTACCAGTATCACCGCCCCATCCCCAATTTTTATGTCTTTCACAAGGGAAAAATTCCAGATCGCAAAACTCAGTGGTACAACAGATAATAGTTTAATGTCTCTAGTGCCTCATTAAGTAGCTCTGTGGGTGGACAGTGTCCTATCACCTGACAAAATGCTACTTTCCACAGCCTACTGAATAGACTCCTTGGTATTGAGTTCTCCCAGCTCTCAAAGAACCTAAAATAGAATATATTGTTAACGCTTCTTCAAATGAAAGGGAACACAAAATTTTGTCTTCTTGAGATATAAGATTTTAGTCTTACATTTCCCAATTCCTTGCCCTCAAGAAGCAAGCTGGCGTTTCCCTCTTAGAAAGTTTTGTGATTAGTAAAACCCTAGCAATTGGTTCAGAGAAATATAGCACTGTTTCTCTCACCCCTCTGATGGTTCGAAATATAGCTGG
The DNA here is from genome assembly GCA_007922175.1 of Pelusios castaneus. NCBI lineage: Eukaryota > Metazoa > Chordata > Testudines > Pelomedusidae > Pelusios > Pelusios castaneus. The sequence goes on from ML685758.1 coordinate 21,285,524, forward strand.
TTGAACAGTAGGGTTTTCTTTTTGTTTTGGATTTTCTGGAGGTATTAACCACTTGATTGTCAATGTATTTCTGAATAGGAATATTGAGCTTGTGGTGTCACAGGATTCATTACTCATAGTTCTTTGGACAGCCACAGTCATGAAAATGTCTGCAAATCTCAGGGTGCATCTACACTTATAAGCAGGCTTAAGTAGACTTAATTTAATCCACGTCTACACTGGGCTTTCCTTAATTCGACTTTCAGCTGCTCCTTAAGTCGAATTAGGGAAAAACTAGTTGGAATTAATAACACCTCGTTATAATTCGAACTAGTGTCTAAGTCGACTTTTTAAAGTTGACTTAGCCAGTATAGACGCCCTAAGACTTGCTCGACTTAAGGTGGGGGGACAAGGGAACACCACATGGCTCCCTGGCAGAAGGGAGCCACTGTGGCTCCCTTGTCCTGGAGAGCCCCTGCTCCCTTCTCCCCAGATCTGCGGCTTCCCTGCTAGGGGAGCCGTGGTCCTGGGGAGAAGGGCTCCCCAGCCAGGGCCCCAGCGGGAGGGGATCTCCTGCTGGAACCCTGGATGGAGAGCCCAGGAGGCGGGTTGCTGGTCTCTGCAGAGCCAGCCATGCACCAGCTGACTCTGCAGGGACTGAGAAGCACTTCTGGGTCCCGGCAGAGCCAGCTGCGCATCAGCTGACTCTGCCAGGACCCAGAAGCCACAACTGCTCAGGGTTTAACTGATCGCCATATTTGGGGTCAGGAAGGAATTTTCCCCCAGGGCTGATTGGCCTGAGCTCTGGGGGGTTTTCGCCTTCCTCTGTAGCACAGGGCATGGCTTACCTATCGGTGAATTCTCTGTATCTTAAAGTCCTTAAATCATGATTTGAGGAGGTAAATAACTCAGTCATAGGTTGGTGGCCTATTGCTGGAGTGGATGAGTGAGGTCTTGAGGCCTGCATTTTGCAGGAGATCAGACTAGATGATCGTACTGGTCCCTTCTGACCTTAAAGTCTATGAGTCTATATCATCTTTGTGGCCACAGACCTTAGAGCTGGTCAATCACCAGTCTGGTTCTTTATCAAGAACATCTGAGTAACCACAGCCTTCAGGTGCTATTATACCAGGCAGGAATTGCAAAAGAATAGCAGCAGCCTGATTCGCCTTTTTCCATAGTAGTGTCCTTTGCTAGCACATTGAGGGAAAATCTCAGAAGGCCAGTTAAACTGGATCCACATTGTGAGGTGTCAATAATATCTGTTATGTATATGTGCAGTTGGAATGATTCTTGAGGGCATATTTCAGCCAATGACCTGAACACAAACCATTGACCTCAGCTCTCTATTTTAGTGTGTGCTACATGTCATGTGTTCTTTGCACTGTGCAATTGGTCACTTGGAGATGTAGTGGTGGTTCTCCTCCATCACTGGATAATTCACAAATCTCCAAATAGCTACGTATTCCAGTGGAAATATTTGTAGAAATACAAGCAATGTTTATGAGTTTTGCTGGGTGAATATGTATGGGTATGACATTTTCCCTTTCCACAAACAAACGCGTTCTTGGGAACAAACATGAAATGTCTGGGAAATGTTCAAAGCATGAAATGTTGCAAAAACACCAATGAGGGATCCAGCATGCTGTCAAAACATGTATGCTGGTTGTACTGCAATGAAGATTTCTTCCTCCTATGAATTTTTTCAGTGCTTTTGCATCAGATTTTGCAATGTTGTTGCACAATAGAGACTGGCTTTATGAATACACTGAGTCACAATCAGTATGAGGGTTAATTTAAAAAAAACCTGGGATTCCCTTTTAATAACAAGACTCCGGGAGGTGAGGATTTGAGTGGGAGGGAGCCATCAAATATTTGAAACTTGATGAAATAACAAGAGTTGGTGACATGGAATTAGCTCCCTCATTCTTCATTACTGGGTATCATTAAACCACAAATATGACTGTCTCTCCAGATATCTGATATATAACAGGTCTAAACTTGTTAGAAGGATGGAAAAATAATTGAGATGGTTACACTATATTGGTGCCTCTTTGGCCTGAATAGTTAGACAGTGCTGAGGCACTTTCAGGGTTGGTTGTTAGGATGCAAAATCAATACAACTTAAGAAAGTTCTTGTTTATGTACAAATGGTTGTAGAAAATCTCGTTTCTCTGGACACTGTAGAAATAACAGTTCCTTTGGGTAACAATATTGCTACACCTTTGGCTGTGGAGGAAAAATTGTTAAGCATCCCTTTTTCTCCCATTCTCCCCTGCCTCAGGAGAACAGAATACTTTATATGTGCAATGCAATCACACTATCATTGTAGTCAGAACCTTAACATTTGCAATTCTTAAGTTATTTTTTAACTCTGCAGCCTTAACACCGTAGAAAGCTGAAAATAACATATTCCTCTTTATGTCAATAGTGCACACAGGATTGGAAATATGGCTGAGTTAATGTTGTTGTTAGTTCTTTTTTTTACTTTCTGTGACTTCATCTGTGTATCCTCAGTGCAGCATTAAAACAACTTTCTGCATTTAACTTAGTAAAGTTTGAAAGCCTTTTATTGCCTGTAGAGTTCTCAGATGACATACAACCTTTGTCACCTGCTTTATTTAGTTTATTCTTTATATCTATTATCTGACTATTAAAAGGATAGTGATGTTATGGAATATGGTATTTGCTTATAACTATAAAACGCCATGTTGCAATATATAAAAATATTGTCTGAAATGTTTTCTAGGTCCAACAAGTACACACCAAGTGCTTTTTAAACATAGAGTAAGTCATAAATAAAATCAGTGGTATTCATTGTCTCCAACAGTTCCAGTCACTTGTGGCTAATCAAGAAGAAAAGGAAAGCATTTTAAAAATGCAGTTTTATTTAAAAAATGTTTTGAAGATATTTGGAATTCACTCAATAATTCATGTTCTTTAAAATCAGAAACTGAGATAAAAACAGGAGGGGGAGGAATTCCCTAGGGGTTGGCCAGTTTGGAAACAAAGAACCCACTCCTGATACACGTAAATGCAACAGAAAAAAAGATGGTTGCTAAAAGTATGAATTTTTTTCTAAAGATGAGTCAATAATAAAGTAGGCTAGTCTTTAGAAATTAAATTATTCATGATGTGCTTGATCAGTTCAAGTTACATGTGTCCATTGTTCACAACTTGTTCTCCACAACATAACAGCAATACTCAGAAAAAAATCATATTGGGACTGGGGAAATGAAAACTTCCAGGAAGTAGCTTTTTCCAAGTCCTAAACTGCCATCTCTAACTAAATTACACCTTCAGTACTAACAAGCTATTTAATATTTTTGTTGCTTTACACAACATAGTCTACTTTTTCTTCCAGATTGAAAGTACACTGACATTAAAAGTATTATGCACAGTGATTTTGGGAGAACTGAATGGTAGTAAGTATAATGTGCATTGGGAAGTGAAGCGTGGGAGAGACGGATAGCATAGTGTTGCATGATCCCATCTGTGGATTTGTAATAGCAGAATAGCTTTTTGTTCCTATTGTGTTTATAGATGTAAATATAGTCCCCGGTCCTGCAGATAGTTGGTCTACTTATGTCTTTGTTTAAGTCAGTGAGGCTTCTTTCGTGCTGAAAGCTAAGAGTATGCTTGTTTGCAAAATTGGGGTCAGAGCTGACAGGCACAGAATTGTCACAATACTGCAGAACACAGTTAGCAACTACAGAAGAAACCCATTTTACAATTTAATGGTGATGCTTCAAGAAGCCATTTAAACACATGGACAGGACTCAGATTTGGTGTTCCTTGCATGGAGTAGGTGGCCAGGAGTCCTATAGCTCTGAGGATGGTAGCAGGGAGAAGGGTAGTTAATGAGCTGGCTTCTGGGTGTGGCAATCCCTCTGCACTCCCTGCATATAGGTAGCAAGAGGGAGCACACACTGCTCCTTTCTAGAGTGGCAGGAAGGAGCATGACAGCGCACACTGATCCAGCTTTTCTGAATTATCCTGCTCTATAAATCAGAGACTCACAAATCCTCCATTCATCTGCTAGCGCCCCACTCCCTCTTATTCTCTCTGGCAATGCCAAGGTGCAAAGGGTGAATTTTTCAACTTGATAACATGTCCAGTTACACTGTCAGACTCCAACACTTTTCAAAATGAAGGCTGAAAAACTGAAAGAACAAAAGTTTATGTCTTTGAAAATGTTGCTTTCATGTTTTTTGTTTTACTTTTCCAAAAACAATAGTCATTTAGGTTATCTTTAAAATTTGCCTAAAAGCACAGTGTATTTCTGGAATCACAGCAGCATGTCCTGTGTCTCTCCTGTTTCATTTCATCCCCATGCAGAGAAGGTCAAGTAGTGAATTAGCAGGCAGCTCTGATTGTGTCATGGACAACAACCTGCTTCAATACATTATCAAATAATAGACTATAAATTATGTAAGCATTAAAATGCCAGCCAGCAAACAGCATTTTCACTGCTAAATAGAAAAACTAATTGGGTTAGAAACCACAAGCTCTAGTGATAAATTCATTTTGAAAGTCTGAAAACTAACACTTTACATCCAGTTCTCATTTTCCTTTTGACTTTGTATCTAATGAATTAGATTTTCATAGATTGCCCTTATTATAAGTCTGCTGGTCAAGTTTTGCATCTAGTAAACAACTTATTTAAATAAATATTCATATCTGACTTCTTAGATGTGCCCTATTAAGAGATCCTATCTGCCTAGGATGGACATCAAAGATCCCACAATGCTTTCCCCAATGCTTTTACTTAAGAAACTTACGAATTCTTCCGCTACTATAATAGGGTACATCTACACTGGAGGCTCTGTTAAGTTGACTTAACCAAGGTCCTTGACCTTGTTAAGTCAACTTAGAGAGTCTACAGCATTGCGTCCACACTGGCAGGTGATAGGTCGATGGATGAGTGGCCAGGAACTCTGCAAGGGCGCCTGGAGGCCAATTAGGTTGACTTAAGGGCTATCCCCCGTCTACACTGGCTTAAGTCGATTTAATAAGGTTGACTTAAGCCTTAGGTCGACCTTAAGAGGTGGTATTATTAACTTGACTTAAGGAAGCACTTAAGTCGACTTAATAAAAGCCCAGTGTGGACGCAGGAGTCTGTAGGTCGAGTTAACCTTCCTTAAGTCTACCTAAGGCCCCAATGTGGACACACCCTATATACAGTGTTATCAGGGAACCATTTTTGAGACATACTGAAGTTCAGTAAACCATTCTCAGTAGGTAGAAGTATAATGTTTTAAATATATCAGAAGTGTGCCATATAACATTATTTGTCTCAACTTTTAATTCCCTATGTTTTTACTGTCAATTTATCCTTCAATTCTTAAAAAAAATCTCCTCTTTTCTTGACCTCATTACTTAGTCAAATACAGATTCTTATGAGCAAAGGAAGAGCTCAGCTCTGAAAGATGTGAAGTATTTTTCTTGGAAATAAATTTTATCTGGATAGCTCATTAAACAGTGTGCTTTTAAATACTAATAATTAATAAATAATAAAAGGTGACTAACATTTGCTAAAATGTAGGAGATTCTCAAAGGAGACCATTTGCTAACTAATTCCTGTATCAGGCTGCAACACAGAAACAATGAAGATGTTGCACAAATACTGCAGGTTCTCAAAATAGGAAGAGTTGGAGAAAACCTCACATAATAACATGTTTAATAGCTGCAATGTATTTTGTGGATTTCGGCACTTGTGGTTTACCATCAACATTCAGCCTGTTTTGTTGTTTTGCCTCATAATTTAAGTAGCCATTTTTCCTTTATCAGGAGAAATAATGGTAAAGAAAATGGCTCTTTCCTTCCTTTTCCTCCCCCAGTCCATATAACAGGACTTAAGAAAAGGTCACATTTTGTCCTCCTAACTTATCCAGAGAAACTCAGAAGCTACTTCAGCTTGATAAGATAAAAAGAAAAGACACTGAATTACCTGTTTTCCCCCAAAATGAGGGAAATCTGTCCTTATCAACTGAGGCCCTGATTCAGCAATGTCCTTCCTTGCACATGTGCCCAATCAAAAGCACATAAGTTGTCCCATTGACATAAATGAAACTACTGACATACATAAATTAGGCACTTGCTTAAGGACCTTGCTGAATAAAGGCCTTATTCAAATTTCTTTAAAACGCCAAGTCCTCCACTCTTAGTACACGGTTATTGAGACTGCTTCTGGATTTGCGAAAGAGAAAGTGTTGCACTGGAAACCTCCTTCCCTTCATAGATGTCTACATGTTAGAACACCCCACTGCTATTGCTATCATACAAGAGACTGAGTAGGTATATGAAAAAGAAAAAAGCTTGCAACCTTGATAGTTTGAGTCAGTGCTTTGTTTACATGCTAACCAAATGGTGTAGCAAAACTGTGGGTCAGCTCCTCAGCTGGTGTAAATCAGCATCATGCTAGTGAAGCTTAAAATGGCCAGTGGAAGATGCAGTGCATAATTGTCAAGTGACCTCATTATAACTCACTTCATCTAAAAAAATGGGTAAATTAATATCCTTCGACATATCTGCACTCTCCAGAGACAATATGAGGAACAATGGGTTGATGTATACACTCCTGAGCAAGTAGAGGTCCACCACCTGTAGGGTTCTGGCTCTTTGGCTGTCACCTCTCTTGGGCAGAGAAAAGCATCTCATTCTCTCCTGATGGGGAATTTTAATGCTGCCCAGCTCCCTGCCTTACACTATGACAGTCCAAGCAAGCCAGACTGCTTAAAAGGTCACTACCTGCATTTTGCTTAATCTTTGAAGGCTGTGACAAGTGTGTTGCTACTGTTGTAAGTTACCATAAAGTTCCTTCTAGGCAAGCACATGTATTCTTAACGTAAAAGCACTAGAGAGGAAAACCTATTTTAAAAATGGAAGGACCTACATGCAATCTAGAAAGCTTACCAAGGTAACCCCAAATTCCAATCTAGGGCTCTGGTAAATTTTAGTCTTTCAAACCTGCAACTTGGTTTTCCCTCTGGTTATAAGGAAAACTAATCATCAGTCTTTAGACTGAGACACTAAATAAAATCTTGAGGCAAATGGAAGCCCTGGCTATTTAATCAAAAGTACTTTCTTTGTTGTTTTGACCTCTGGAGAATCCAGTATGAGCCAGAATATGCAAGCCTCCTCTGAGTATTAACCTATGTGATTTGCCTTGATCATAACCCATTGTTTTCACTTTCTGAAGGCATTGTGGTAACCCTTCCCTTGGGAAGTACACAATCCCTGGCCCACAATGATACACAAACCATTCATACACTTAATACAGTATGATCTCCCAAAGATATTGCAGGGCATTGCCTTATCTAGCAGAATCAGAAAGGAACAAATTAAGGCAATGTTGAATCCTAGACATGCTCCACATTGCCTTACTCTATGCCATATCTCTGCCCCTATTTGAGATGGCATCTACTTTCACAATTCAGATGAACAGGGCAATTCACACTTTTAGAGCTTCCTTCAGGCATTAATGATACTCCATTCATGTTCTAAAGTTCTTTGCATCCAGGGGGTCTGGAAATATATATGTATTAAGTAAAAGCAGAGATTCTAATCTCATCATGTGACTCTAGGATTTGAGTCCCTAAGTACAGGATCACAGTGCATGTGAATGTGAGAAGCCAAGTCATCTCCTATTAAATCAATATACAGAGGACAAAGACAGAGCACTGGGGGGCAAGAACTACAACTATTTACAGCACCAGGGTTTAGTTTTTGTGCTGTCTCCTCTGCTCCTACCCTTTCTATTCACGGAGAATGCAACGTCCAAGGGCTAGCTGGCTGATGAATAAAGGTTTAGTTTGTAGTGGTTTGGGGGAGGTTTGGGGATTTTTTTGTTTTGTTTTTTTAATGAATATTGGCACAAGATCTACCTTGGGAACTTTCTCTGGTGCAGCCATCATTCTTTCTGGTTAAGAGCTGGTTGACATCAATGGCACTATGCCAGCTGAGGCTTGACTGAGTATTCCATTTCATTTGCTTGCTGTGTGCTGAATTTCCACTTCCTGCAGCTATCTTCTTGGCCTAATTAAGTGCTTGTCACTTACTATATATACTCATACTCTGTTGTCATGAGTAATTTTTTCTTTACACATAGGCTTACCTGCTATAATTGTAACGTGGGATGCTTAAGGCATGATCTGTACCATAGACTTACATAGGTATCAGTACATCGCTCAGGAGTGTGAAAACTCCACACTCCTGAGCGACACAGGTATAGTGCTCTAACTCCTAATGTAGACAGCACTATGTCAGCTGGAGAACTTCTCTCATTGACATAGCTACTGCCTCTCATGCAGGTGGATTTACTGTGCTCTCCCATCGGCATAGGAGCATCCTCACTTAAGCACAACAGCACAGCTGCACCGATGTAGCATTTTAAGTGTAAGCCTGCCTAACTAAGGCCATGCTTTTGTCCATGGAGTTGTTTTTTTCTCACCAGCTTCCCTCAGTTAAAAATAAAATCTTTTTTTTCCCTATAGTTCAATATAGCAGTGCTAGCTTCCAGTAAAATCACTCCCCTAAGGTGGAATTAAATTATAGTGACTAGAGGCTTAATATAGCTACTTCTTGCATCAGTTCTCATTACCTAGAAGCAAGGTAAGAATAACTTTTGCTCATCTTCTCCAGTGCAAGAAGTTCCTTGAAAAAAATCAGTTGAATTCATCTGCATTTACTGTTCTATTAAATGTTTTATACCTTGGTCTTTTTAAACAATGTACTCACTATCAGTATCCCAACCCAGAAACCACTAGTAGCATATACCTACTAGTGTGGGCCACATTCTTGGTGGAGCAATGCTGGCATAACTCCATTAGTCAATGGAATTATTCCAGTTTACACCCTCTGAGGCTCTGGTTCCCTTTATTTGAGTTTCCAGAAGGTTTTCAGGCATTATAGCTTATATTTGTTTTGAAATATAGACTCACAAGGATCAGATCCTCAGCTGCTTTATATCAGTGTAGCTCCTCAAATGATGCTATGATGATTAACACCATTTGAGGGTCTGGCCCATATAGATTTGGCTGTAGGGGTCAGGACTGCTTGGGAGTTTGTGCTTTGACATCAGGATGATTATGTGGAGCATAGGAGATATTTCTTCTCACAGTCTCTCAAAGTTGGGATGAATGTCAGAGGAAAAAATTGAATCAGTACTATCACTCTGTCATTACACTGTGGGAGAGATGGAGTGCTCTTAAGTGGCCCTAAAAGCCCAACACCTGGCTGGGAAGAAATCATCAGACATGGATGCTGAAAGAGACATCCTGAGGGCCCTCTATCATAGAGCCAGGTACAGGGGTTGAGAGGGACAATGCAGGGGCAGAGTTGAAGCACAATTCTGAGGACAAGGAAATTCCAGTCAGTGTTGTGGTCTGTACTGTAGCCCAAGGGAGAAACTGCCATAAGCAACCTCTCCAGGCCACGGAGCAGCCACGGATTGGGAAGGTGCAAAGGTGGTTTAAGTCCTCCCCCAGTCTATGGGGGCTGCCTCTCCAACAGGTACAGCTCTGAATCTCTCCCCAGTCTGCTGGGTGCTCAACTGAGCCTCCAAACATGTTGAAGTTTGGCCTTCACTTCCTGTGTTGGTGGAGTCTTTTAAACTTCTTAATAGTTCTTGTTCTCCTTTGTGCTGCGTGACTCACAAAGACCAAGAAGAAGTGATCCAGGTTTGTAAAAATAGTTTGCAGTCATGCACATAAAATTTTGGGTTTGGCTTGTTGCTGCTTGAATTGTTATTGTCAGCTTGATCCAAAAGGCATTTTTATTTTTCTTCATAGCTAGACATAGCACAATAGGATATGTCATTAGTTGATAAATTGTGTCATACCAAAGCAAAGCCTGTAAGTTGAAGGATAAAGAAAATTCTATTAGGGGCACAGAAAGATGAAATATGCTGGGGATGGATTTTCTTTTAGGGTGTTTTTTGTTGTGTGTGTTTTGTCTGCTTTTATGTTTAAAATGTTCAATAGCTTTCAATCGCTTCAAATATTTAGCACTTTCCTCTGACCCAGCCCTAAACCAAGGCATTGTCTTAAGGGCCTTCTTTCGGGGAGCAGATGTAAACCCTAAATCCTGACCAAATGCAATTCCTTAAAATCCTGTGATACTTTTTGTAGAAGTCAGTGTTTTGGTGTTCTGACCAATTTTCAAATAAAGTAATTTTATTTCTATGTTAGATGAAGTAGTCTCTTTCATGTCTGATCTGTAAGTTTATGGGGATTGTAGTGGGGTGATTTCCCACTCCAGAAGAAAAGGGGACAAAAGCCCTGCAGAAGGAGAGTGGCCAATGAGAGCAAGCAGCTGCAGAGCCAATCAGGGCACAGGGGCCAGTATATAAGATGGCTACAGCCCCAGCTTAGGGCAGTCTCTTTCTAGCCTTTGAAGAGGAAGGAATGCAGGCCCTGATATGAGGGTGGAAGGTACTTGGGAGGTGAGGCTATGGCCCAGGGGAGTTGATATTGTGGCCTGAACTGGAGGAGGGTTAAGACAGCACTCAACAGGGGCACAGAGGGTCCTTGGGCTGGGGCCTGGAGAAGTGGGCAGGCCTGGGCCCCTCCTTCCTCCCCCCAGGCCACTGGTGGACAGGCACTGAGGCCATTGGTGGGCAGCAACTGAGGTTAAGTGGACTTGCCTAAGTCTGGACAGCCCCCAGAAGGGAGGAACCGAGAGGAACTTAGCCAGATGATTATGGTCCTAGAATCAGACTTGGGACTAGAGTCTGTGGAGAGATGGTGCCCAGACCACTGGACTAAATCTATTCTAAAAATAATAATAATTAATAATCTGAGGGCATAGGTCATAATTCAAAAATACCAATTATACATATTATACATCCAATTATACCTGAATTAGAATTAAGAGACTTTTACTTAACAAAGTAAGGAAATATTGCAGAACAGGCTACTATTTTAAATCCATGGGGGCAGTGGAAAAAATAATTTAACAAACCTAGACTGTAGGTTTATACTGCCACTATTGACCCCACTTCTGGAATGTGCAGTTCAGAGCCCTAACCCTTTGCTTGCTTGAGCATGCCTGCAGATCTGACGAAGGAGATAAGGCAGCACTCTGTTGGTTCAGTGTTTCAGTACAACCAAGTTATCAAGCTGAAGATTTAGAGTTGGCCCAACCAAATATCAGCAACCTTGGCCCTGGCTTGAAGAAGATACCACTCAGCCTCTTCTCAGGCCCTGTCAAAGTCTCTCTGCATGTGACCTTCCTTGGCAAGCCCTGCTCCAAAACAAGGGGGGGAAGGGCACTCACACCACCTTCACTGCAGGTCCACTTCAGTCTGCTCCAGACGGAGTCCCTGCTTTAGTTTGAGCAATGCCACAAAGCTCCCTGCTCAAATAAAACTCTAGCAAGCTCTCAGCACCAGCCTCAGGATGCCCAGTAGCAGTCAGCAGTGGCTTCCAACCTAGGCCTCACTCAACCTCTAAATTAGAGTCCAACCATGCTTATTCTGTGCTCCCTGAAAGAGCAAGGGTCTCTCTCTCCCTTTTCCCAAGGTAGCATGGGAGCTGTAGTCTCCCAGGTAGGATTTGTATCACACAGGATCTTCTCAAATGCCCAATTAAGTTCTGAGACCCCACAAGTACCAGGTGTCTACAATAGTACAGTTGAATTCTCATAGGTGTGTAGAATCATAGGACTGGAAGGGACCTAATGAGGTCATCTAGACCAGTCCCCTGCACTTACGGCAGAACAGGAAATAATACAGGAATTAAAGTTTATTAAAGCCACTTGAAAAATATTATTTCACTATGACCTCAATCCTGCCAGTATTTAGAACTAGTCTCCATTTAAAACTTAGTGTCACAGCTGTAGCAGTATAGCTGTGTCACTGGATGAGCTCTTGAGTAGCTGGTTTACGTCAATGGGACAGAGCTCACCTACAAACATAATAAAATGGGCAGTGGTACTTATGTTGGTGGGAGACACTCTCCTGCCAATATTGCTCTATACACACGAGAGCTTATGCCAGCAAAATTTATGTCATTCAGGGATGTATTTTTCAATAACCACTGACTTGCAAAGCATAAGTAGTACTGTATAGGCCTTACAGAAGTTTAACTTACAGTAAGTGGTTAAAAACCAACAGAGTCCTGTGGCACTTTTAAAGACTAACAGATTTATTTATCACATGAGCTTTCGTGGGAGAAAAATTCCACTTTGTCAGACGCTTTGAAGATGGGAAACTTACAGAATGGGAGGAAATTAAATGCGGGGAAGTGTATTACATAGGACCAGGTCAGGCTGTAACAGCAAAACAAAATAGATGTCAGGATTCAAACACTGGGGAACAGCACAAAGAGGAAGGTGAGGTCCAATCACCTGTCGTAATGAGAAAAAAATCCATAGTCCCTGTTTAACCCCAAGGCAACTGATTCAAATTTGCATATACATTTGAGTTCTGCTGTTTTTCTTTGAAGCTGTGATTTATTATTCATCGCTTTCATTCAGGCTTTCAGCACAGCTCTTAGGAAGTCATCAATGGAGTGAACAGAGAGACTGAAGTGTTCCCCTATTGGTTTTTGAGTGTTGCAGTTTCTGATGTCAGATTTGTGTCCATTTATTCTTTTGTGCAGAGACTGTCCTGTTTGTCCACTATACAAGGCAGAGGGGCATTTCCAGTACATGATGGCATAAATCACATTTATATGCAAATTCGACTAAATTGCCTTGGGATTAAACAGGGATTTTTTCTTATTATAATAGGTGATCAGGGCCATCCTTGGGGTGTGGAGGGGTGGCGAATGGGGCAATCACCCCAGGCCCCATGGCTTGGCCTGCTGCCCCACACGGACCGGGCCGCAGCTGGGGCGCTGGCGGTGGTGGCCTTGGGTCTCCAGCCAGAGCACTGGTGGTGGGAGCCTGGGTCCCAGCTGTGGCCGGGGTGGCGGCCTCAGCCTCATTTGGGGCCGGCTCCTGCCACTGGCGGCCTGGGGGGCTGAGACGGTGGCCTTGGCTGGGGCCCTGGGGGCGGAGCAGGCCGGCTCCAAGGTGGGATGGGGGCCCCCTCAGGCCAATTGGCCCTGGGCCCTGTTCCCCTCTAGGGACAGCCCTGCAGGTGATTTGACTTCACCTTCCTCTATGTGCTGTTCCCCAGTGTTTGAATCTTAACATCTGTTTTGATTTGCTGTTACAGCCTGACCTGATCCTATGTCATACACTTCCCTGAGTTTAATTTCCGCCCATTCTGTAAGTTTCCCATCTTCAAAGCGTCTGACGAAGTGGGATTTTCTCCCACGAAAGCTCATGCGATAAATAAATCTGTTAGTCTTCAAAAATGCCACAGGACTCTGTTGGTTTTTCTACAATAGACTAACACGGCTACCCCTTTGGCACTTGAGTAAGTGGTTAGTGAAGGCAAAACTAAGCACGTGCTTGTAGGAATGGGGTCCATAAACATGTTCCATTACATTATATGCTCACAGCCAGATTCTGACACCCTTATGCATATTTAGTAGCCCAATACTCCACAAATAATCCGATTTGATTTAAGTGGACTTGTGGAGTAAAGTACTATTCAAAATAAGAAGGAGGGATAAATCTGACCCTGAATGATAGGACAGCAGTGATATCACATGTGGATGGGTGCCTTAGAGGTAAACTACTAAGCTCCTATTATTGCTTTATGGAAACTATTGATTATATTCCAAATTTTTTTAAATACAAACCACCAACCCTGTTTCACAGCAGAATATCAGCTGCTTTATGGGTATGCTCTAAAGAAAATAGTTGACATTCACTTTCTCTTTCTATAACGTTGCAAAAAAAGCCAGTGGCAATTAAAAGCCTGGTTAGCACTTATGCTGTTTATTTAGTTCATCTGTCATGAAGGTAAAAAGTGTGCAACACCCTTTAATACTTCACTAGGCAATTGGGTCATTCTTAACCATTCTCTATCAATATTAATAACCTGTACTAATTGCATGGTGCTTTCATTTTTTTCCCCTTTACTTCAATCTGCTACTGGGATTAGTTAGTCATTTGCATCTTCTTTTGAGAATTTAACAAATGTTAATTTGTCATTTTTACCTCTCTATTTATTTCATTAAGTGTAGAATAAAATGCATTTCCCAGAAGGCTAGTCAGTGTCTTTCATGTATCAATCAGTGCAGAGCTCTTCCTTTTCTCATGCAGAGCTGGTTTCTTCTAAGCAGTATGAGGTCAAGAAGAAGAGGTGAGATTTTTTTTTTTTATGCATCACAGGTATCTTGAAAGTAAAGACATAAGAAGTAGAAACTTTAAATGACATATGGTGTGCTGTTAAAATATCTCCATCTGATGTGTCTTTGATACATTTTAATGTTTGACATTCATCCCATTTGAGAGGAATTCAGTGGACTTTCCTTTCATTGGCCAAGTTATGGGTTGTTAATACAGTTTATAGCCAGTCTATTGAGCCAGAGATATAAGGCAAGTTTTCTCTCCACAGAAAGTGGAGAGAGAGTGCATCATCTGCCTCTGATAACTTCAGTCCTTGACAGAAAGTATTTATACTTTTTCAGTCTCATATCTCTCATTAGTAGAACATGCCACGCATTTTGAAGTTTTCATTTGACTGTTTATTTAATCTAATTTATTTTATTTCATAATAAATTGTTGTTTAGTGCATTTAAGATCTCTTTCATTTCAATAAATAAGACTGTTTAAGCAGATATGCTGCAAAGCTTACTGGATATCAGGTATGTCAACTTCAGGAGGATAAACAGCTGTGTAAGATTGTCAGGGAAATGTTACTAGTCTGTTCTTAACATTCTGAGGGAAAGGGATGTTTTATTTGTGCATTAAAAGATTGTTCCTGGCCTGGGTTAGTAGCTGAGTCTAATATTGTAAGCCTGCTCAAAAGAATCTTGGAGCATAGACTTTTGAGAAAGTCTGTGGTCATTTTGAACATTGCAGGGGAAATTTTTGAAGGCATATGTATGTGGTAGGTAGATGCCTAATCCCCATTGACTTCCACTGGGAATTGGATGCTGAAATGCTGTAAAAATCTCCTCTTTTATCTATTGACTTACACCTTTATGGTCCGGTCCTGTAGTCTGTCTTCATATTGTGCCAGATCACCATATCCTGTGGAAAACCTTTGGGAGAGCATGGGGTGAAGGGGGGACTTAAGCCCTTTGGTAGGGCTGTGCATAGGCCTGCACAGCCCTGTGCCATTCTGTGGGGTCCCAAGCACAAGCCACTGTTGAGGCTGGAACAGTGTTTATATGGAAACATCTGGTAGAGATGGGCAGAGGGCTTGTAGCTGCTTTTCCAGCCTGTATATTGGCTACAGCAGGGTTGGGCTAACACTCCAGGAGCAGTGTTCCTGTTCTCTGGTTCTGGGTTGCAGGTCTGAATTTCCTCTCTCTCAGCCTGGACTTCACCAGCATCGATTCTGAATCCCTGAGAATAACATTAGGAAAACCCACTAAGCAGAGGCAGGGAAGTTCTATAACCCTAACATTGGGGCAGGCTCTTTCCCTGCTGAGTGAAAGTCAATCAGGGAAAACATTTGGAGGAGGATGTAGCCTAAAAAAAGCCTCTCCTGGATGAGAGCTCTACTCTCAACAGCTAGGGAGAGCCATTCATAACAGCTAGCAATTAAGCCTTAAGAAACTGGAAAGAAGGGGGGAGAGTGAGAAGGATGAGTAATTCAGGGTTTTGGTAAAATAAATGTAACTTCATAGTCTCTGTGTTTCTGTAGATCTGTTCACTATTTTATTACCTGCAAAACTGCTACTTAATAGGCAGGCTAGTCATAGATAATTACGTAGTCAAAAGTTAGACAGCCACAGTGAAGTACGGTAACTTTAAGCTCTAATACCCAGAATTTTTAAAAAAAAAAAAATCTGTTATTTTTCATTGCTGGTTTCAATGCTTCTGTTCCTGAGGGTGACTAGGCTCCCTCTGCTGGATAATTTAACATTTTTGCTGTTTGACCACAGGCTGGTGGCTCAGAGAGCTGATTGCATGTGAAACCAGTATTTTCATTAACCAATCCAGCACCTGGGGGGGATTTTGTTTTCGCCCCTACACTGTGGGGAGGGAATGGGGAAAATGTCTGACATTTAAATCTATTTTTATAAAGTATTAATTTTCAACAGGCACCAAAAAGCCAACTTAGACAATGTATTTAAAGATATTTTTATACTTTCAGAATAGACTTCAGCTTGGTCTACACTACGTACTTATTTCACACCCCTAAGCAACGTAGTTATATCGACCTTAATGCCTCACGTAGACAGCATTATGTCTACATAATACATGCATAGCTTCTCCCGCCAACATAACTACTGCCTCTCATGGAGGTGGAGTTACGTACCTGATGAAAAGCTCTCTCCAGTCGGCTTACAGCACCTTCACCAAGTGCACTGACGCAGCTGTGCCACTATAAATTTGTACTGTAGACCTGTCCTAAGGCTCATGCTTTACTTTAAGCTTGTGTGTAAAGTGGCTTCAATGGGACAGTGCTCACACTACTGTGTCTGCTGGATCAAGGCCCACGTAGAACAAATACAAAGGGGTCAGTCACTGAAAAAACAAATTACATTTTTAAAAAAATCACATTTGTTCCTCATCTTATATTTGAATGTGTAAGCTCTTCACAGCAAGTATTAATTTTTGTTATGTGATTGTACAGCACCTAGCACAAAGAAGGCAGGGCCTCTGGGTACTACCTCAGTACAAAAAATAAATAATTCCATAAACCCACCCATGGATCCAACATCTCAGAATTCAGGGTTCTGAATGACATACCTCCATTCACTGAATAATTAAACCAGTTTCTGATTGGTTCTACATATGAATGTGTCATTATGTATTTATGCAGGTGACCTATTTCGTGATCCAACTAGATGGTCTATTGAATATTTTGTGCTTAGCTAAAGCTTAATTGTATAGTGGCCTTTACCAGCTAAACACCACCATTCTAGGACTTAAGCCTTGAACCATGCATTCTCTGAGAATGCTTTGCTTAATTAGCCATAAGGTTCTGCTCTTGGAATAAAGAGACAAAAGCAGAAACTGTTGTGTGGTTGCTTGTTTGTTTAAATGCTTAAATTCCTGACAGATTTTGTGCCTAAAAAAGAAACCAGAAGTCTTATCTAATAGCACTTCTCAGCTTGGAGGAGTCTAAAGTGCTTACAAACTATGGCCCTGATGCAGGAAAGCATGTAAGCACCTTACCATTAAGTAAGTATGTGCTTAAAAGAGTTTTTATGTAGAGGGATGCTTCCTGAATCAGAGCCTTAGTCTACACTACGGCAAATACTTTAGCTCTATTGCTGTGCAGCCATCTCTGGGGAAGAATGCAGCAACAATACTCCAGTATAAAATGAGGAACAGGGTAGCCAACTGGCACTGAGAATGAATTGAGATGGCCATATACTCTGCTTAATTATTCCTGGATAAATGCCATGTGATCTTCAGTCATTGTGAGGCAAATCATGGCCCTTCAGGTTTGGAGTGCCTCCCTTCACATAAAAGAGGGCTTGGCCACTGGAGCATAATTGACACTCCTGTCAGCTCCTTGAAGCCTGTCTGCATAGTCTATGCGGGGGCCCCATGGGTTTCAGACCATGTGGACAAGCCAAAGTAACACAGATGGTTGAGCTCCCCTTCTGTGGGGAAGTAGGGCCTCCTCCATGCAGAATTGACTGAAAGTACTTACAGCAATTTTAGGGACTGGATGGGAGCGTTCAAAGAAGGATTTATGTATGTATCTAGGTAGGGTGGAATTTGCACAAGCATTCAGTATTGGCCCAGCTGTTTCCATTGTAGTCCATAGGAGCAGAGTTACACCATTGTTGAGCCCTTGGTCCTGAACTGCTGTCTAGCCCATTAAACATCTAATTATGTAATCCACATAACTGTTCTGCTTTGCTGCCATATTTAATTCAACTCTCCTTCTCCTTGTTTGTTGCCAAGATGCTTCAGTTTCTGGGAACTTTTCTTTGCACACCAGGGAGGACAGTTCCAATTCCCAGGGCCTGATCCCCAGCTGGTGCATATTGGTGCATGCCAATTCATATTAGCTGAGGATCTAGCCACCAAATGTGTAAATCCATCAATAAATAAATGAAGGAGCCAGCTGCTAAGAAGGGAGCTAGGAAAGATTTGTCTTCACTTATTATATAGATGCCAAATCCTGGTTGTGGGTCAGCTGTCTCCAAGGTACTATTTATTCCCTGATCCTCCTTGGGACTCTGCACAGGTGGCTTAAGAAGTGGTGGGCAGGCTTGGAAAGAATTGGAGGTACATTAACCTTGCACTGCAAGAAGTAAGCTAGCATAGAGTGCATGAGGAGTCATTGGCAGCTTAGCTGGTACAAAGGCACAAGACATCTGTAGTACTGCCCAGTCTCATGACTTCTTGCCAGTGACAGGCTTTTGGCTGTGGGCTTGAACTAGTCTGATGATGCCACTAGACGCTCCAGCCCTCCAGCAAATTTGAGTTGTGCCTGATAAGGGGGAACCTCTTCTGATTGGCTGCCTACTCCATTTACCCAAGGTGCTTCTGCACCTCCCTCCCCTACAGCACCTGCCCTGATAAGGGGCAGGGGGAGGTGAAAAGCCCCTGGAACTGCCCCCTTTCATCTCCATCCTGGAAAAGGAAGAGGGAACCCCAATGCAGGGTCTCAGGCTTGGGAAAGAGGAGTGAAGAACCCCAAGAGGAAAAGAGGTGAGGCTGGGGTGAAATAATGGGGGGCAGGGCAAAGAATGGTCGGATGTGGGAGTGAAAGCTCCTGCAGCAGGGACTAAAATCACCTTTCCCCAAAAACTTAGGAGAGTGAGCAACACTACTTGTCTCCCTGACCCTACACACTCAGGAGATGGCCAGAGGGAGTTCAAAAAATGAAAGTGGACCAAAAATTAAAACCCCAATAAAACTTTACTCATGATTTTGAGGAGGGGGGGGTCAGATTTTGGAGGAGGGTGGGGGTTATAATTTCTTTTGGCTAACAATACTGCTCCTGTGTGAGAGGCTCTGAGCACCAACCAATCCCTAGAGATTCTTAAGATCCAGATGGTTTGTAACGGGGCCCACAGTCTGTTTCATGAGATTTAGCAAGCCCTTCTTCCCAATAAAAGGATTTGGTAGGAACCTCAGAGTTTTCCGCTCTTTTTATGAGTTTTAGCCCTTAAGTAGGGCAATACAGCCCCTTAGGACATAATGATCACTACAATTCCAGAGGAAGCTGTAAGTATTCAGCATTTCTCAGGACTTGGATTTAAGATACTAATCCTATGTTCCTTATTCATGCAAATCTAGGATGTACTTCATTGGGACTTCTGCCAATATAAGAAGTTTGTTTGGGTCCTAAAAGTTTTAGCAAACACTAAGAAATTTAATATAATCTATATTAAGTATAATATTTATAATTCCCATCTCCTCTTACCAATTTTCTTGTTTAACTATCAGTCCTTAGAAGCTAGACAGAAAAATTAAAGAAAAGTAATAAACTTCCTTCAGGAGGAATATTTTTTTTAAAAAGTAAACTCATTAGCAATTAAACAACTTTGCAATGGAAAAAAAAGTCAGCTGTGATTGTGTGTAAATTCCCTCACTGGCAGAGAAAAAGTCAATTAGAGTCAGAGAGCAATTTGTGCTCCTGATTGCATCTGGAAGATGGGCCAAGCACAATTTAGGAGTAGGCCCTGCTGTGTGGCTGAATTAACGATGAGCTCTAGCTGAGAGGAAAGGAGTGGCTTATAAAAGAAGGATTTTTGGGTTGTTGAATGGAGGCTGGCAGCTCAGGGGAATTTAGGTCTTCTGTCCCATGACATGAGTTCTGGCACAGGACCAGGAGAAACAATGGGAAACCACAGGGTGTGGAGCAAGCTCCTGTATGAAGTGAGCCTCGACAAAAGGATAGGACCCCAGGGAGGCAGCCTTTAGGTTGGGTTTCCTAAGGAAAGAGAAGAGGACATGAAAAGAACTTAAGGAGAGGCAAACAGAAGACAGGCCTCTCGGGAGAAAGTATAGGATGTGTTGCTTGTTGCAAGAGCAAGGAAAAAGCTTTGCAGAGTCTGGGAAGAGGTGAAGAGTTTGTGGAGGAGTGAGCTCACAAAGTGCTGAGGTAGGAAGTACTCTAAGGAGGCACAGGCAGTCTGAGGAAGCATTAGCTGCCTGCTACATGGGCTTGCTAAGTGGTGTAAGACCACTGAATCTGGAGTCAGGTTGAAGATGTGGCATAAAGTCACTGTGGGCTATTGTTGATGGAATGTTGTTCTGTAAGGGGCGAGATTGAACGTGACCTGTCTGGAGGGCAGAGTCACAAGGGGACCACCAAAAGTGAGTGGCTTGGGAATGGGAGCACCAGGGAAAAGGAGCCTGTTGTTCTGTGCTCAGCCATGAAGGGTACACTGGCTGGTGAGTCACTCTTCTATTGAGGGAGTCCTAAAATTTGTTAGATAACGTTCTAGTGCTTCTTTTAAAGGGGCTGAGGGAGGGGAGAAATTTTCAAAATCCCAAGTGCCTTAAAACAAATATGTAATTTATTTTTGAAGATTTGTGTGAGAAAATCCCCAAATATTGGAAGAATCTTAACTCTGTCTCAGTGGGGGATATTTGTAAATCAGAAGAAAATATTGAAAACAACACAACTGTAGCTACTGAGTTCTACTTATAATTATCAGTGCAGATGTTTTCGAAGAGCTATAAACGGCATTATTCTCTTATTTAGTTTGCTGCTTTTTCTAAAATCTTCAAGACACATTTGCATGGTCATAGGTTGCTGTTTAAGACAACGTTTAATGAATCTAACTGATGTTGGGATTGTATTAAAAGTCTGTGATTTTTTTTTTCCCATGTCCTTGTACTAGTATTTTAGGGCTAGATCTTTAGCTGGTATAAACTAATGTAGCCGGTGGCCTTCACTGATATAATTTGAGAATAACTCTGCTGAAGTCAATGGAGCAACTCCCAATTCAAAGCAACATAAGAGAGCAGAGACTGTCCCTTAAGAGGAGAGGCTAAAAATCTTGTATCAACTCTAGTAAGCTTAAGAAACACCTTTTATTCTTAGGTCATTGTAGATATAATGTGGAAGGTAATCCGTATTGCCAGCTCTCATGATTTTATTGTCTCACTATACATGGGGTTTTTTCTTAAAGCCCTGTCTCATATCTATGTCTAGTCTTCATGCAAAGGAAAGCTTGAAAAACATGAATCCTAGAGGGTTCAACAGAAGCCTCCACCTTTTTCAAAATCTGGTGACCTTGGGGAGGTTGACTGACTGATTTTTAAATGGCTGCAGTTGGCCGTACTGTTTAACAAAGCTTATTTATACTTTGATTGCTAAACTTTGAAATTCCATTAATAATTGGGAAAATAATTCCGTGTCCCATGAGAATAGTTTAAATTTAATTTCCTGCATCCTAATTTTTTTCATGTCTGGCATCTACCATACTCAAACAATAGATTTAACTGGATTCATGGACCCAACATTAATCAAATTGATATCTGCATTACTAGGACTTCTGATGAGTATTAATTAACTGACATGTTCACAGAATGCTACTGCATTTTATAAAATATTTTGCATAATTCATGTGGTGAATATATCAATCACTGATGTAAATACATTTCAACATAAAAGATTAAGACATTTCTCTTTAGCTAAAAGATCTCCTATCCCACATAGACCTGTGATATTCTGGTACTTTCGACCACTATTTTAGTTGAAAGGCTTTAAGAATTAAAGACTCAGCTCAAACCTTATTTATCTGAGTTAGTCTTTCTGAATGTGGGTCAAATCCTGAAGTCTTTACTTAAGCCAACTTCAGTGAAGTAATATTGAATTTGCCACTGAAATCAATGGAAGTTTGTTTGAATGAGGCCTGAGAAAGAGACCATAGGACGTGCCCTTTTAATTATAGTCTCAAATTTTCAATTGAAAAGGAAGGAGAGATCTAACTTGTGAACATGAGTTGGTGTCAATTGAATTAAAGGGAACAGTTCTATTTAGAAAGGTCTCTTCCTCAAGGATTCTTATTTTGTAACAGGAAGGAAAAACAATTTAACGAGTGAAAGTTAATGGATAAACTCCCCAAAATGGAGTCCTGTGACCTGTCTTTATGGAGTCTTGCCTTCCTGAAGACCTTTCATCCTATGTCTCCCAGACAGTTGCTCTCATAGACTCTCCTCTGTGCCTCCTCAGGGGAGTGGAGATTAAATTAACCTCTTGTTTATCAGGGATCATTTAGTGCACTGCCCTGCATGCTTTCTCACCAGAGTTTCTCCAAAGATGTGAAGAAAAAAGGACACAAGCCAACAAATATGCTAAAACTGTGCATCCTTTTTAAGTCAAGATCCTATTCAGTAAAATCCACCATAAAATTCTTGTGTGAGTGCCACAGGAAGTCGCAAGTAGTGACGAGAGATTCAAGTCCTTGCCTAGAAAAGCAGGCATGCCAATATAAATACTGCAGCATTTGTAAGGTGAGAATGATCCAGCAAAAACAGGTAAAGTTCTTGGTCCCTGTTTGTAGTACAGGCAAAACATAGCTGTAGAAAGAGAACTTTTTTCAGTGTAAATGTGCAAAATATTTAAACTACTTTAATTAGATTATTAAGGTTCTATGACTTCATCCATGCCATTTTAAATATAAAGTAAGTTTTAGCACATAACAAGTCCCTGTTAGCGTAACCTTTGGGTAGGTTACGCATATGGGTTACATTAGCACATAGCTCCTCTCTGTACCTTCCCTGAAATGCTTATGGAGCATAGGCCATGAACTGAAACATGAAGAGAAGTCATCCCCTAAGAATCACATGATTCACCTCAGCTTTTAAGGCGGATCTTCAATTAGGGGAGTCAGTCTTAGTCATGCAGTAGAAGGCTGTGGAGCCTTCTTTTTAAATGAGGGAGGAGAACACAGATGTAAAGACAAACATGTCTTTTATTTTTATCTGTTTGCTGGTTTTCTTGGGTGGTTGCTTTGGATGTCAGCATCATCTCTGTCAGTGTTCTGACAGGATATTCATCTGCCAGGAGAGCAAGGTGATCCAGATACCTCGGGACATTCCCAAGAACTCCACTGAACTGTAAGTAGGGAAGGGAGCTGTTGCAATTTTCAAGCAGCAGCTTTTCTGTTGTCTTTCAAAATAAACTGCTTGGCAAGGCAACATGGTTAGTTTCGTGGGAGTCCAGGGGTTTCTGTAGGAGACATAAACCAGCTGTTTTAAAAGCAAAACATTCAATGGCAATCATTAAATCACCATGGACCCCTCCCCTGTCAAAATTATTAGAATGCTTAATATAATGAATCTCTCTTAGTCTATATTTTGACACCTTTGGTGAGAAAAGATCAGTTACAGACTGCAAAATGTATGCAGAGTTTCTTTTGGTTCCATGCATCTCGGAAGGAAACATTAATTATTTTTTTTTCTATTTGTATTATCCTAGTACCTTGGAATCAAGCTTTCTTTACAAACAGCTTTATCATAACTAAAAATAAGTGGAATATCTAGCAGGTTTTATCTGCCATAAAGAAACTTTGGGAACATTTTGTTAGTACAGTAGTCTCTCTATAGAGAAGTGTCGATTTGCCAAAAAGGAATTTTTATGTTTCATATGCAATCATGCAGCACTTTATGGGCTTATGAGTCAAAATGTGATTCTCAACATTCATTGAAACACTGACTGTATTAGGGATAATAAATAAATCAAAGATTTAGTATCTTCTCGTAAGATGCCATATACAGTACTAGATATCAGATGTGTCCCAATTGGGTGACAAAGCTAATGAGAATTGACACAAAAGCCAATATTTAACATTAAAATGAGACAAAGTGCTCTCTTTCTTTGCATTAAAGCAGCGGCACTTATAGTCAACTAATATCTTAAACCTAGTGCAAGATGAGCGTACCTGGATAAATCCTTTTTTAATAATTAGTGCTATCAGTTTGTAGGGAAGGACCAAGGAAGACTATCAGAACTGATAGTTCAGTAGCTGGATTTCATAAATCATTTTACATCTGCTATGCTGAGATTATCCTACAGCTTTACAACACAAAGGATTTTGTTTTTAATCAACAGAGGTGGTGATTAAAATGTGTGTTAGGCACACAACATAAATAAAAAGAATAGACTTCAATGAGACTCTAGAAAAAGGCCTAAAGTAACTAGGGGAAGGCAATGAAAGTTTAAATCATTACACGACCAACTGGAGGGGAAAAAATATCCATCACAATTTGGGTGGTCTAAATCCTGCGAGAACCACACTCCAGGCATATAAAGCTAATTTTGTTTAATTTTGATTTATTTCTTTAGATTACCTAGTTAAAATCTGTCATCCAGGGACTAAGATCTGTATATTTTTATAAGGAACTTTAAAACATAAGCATCTGTTAAAGTAGGGCTTGGTAAGGAGTGGGCAACCATTTAAGGGGTTGTCAGGATTGGTAATTAGCCAACATCTCCAAATGACTGTTGTCCTTGTGGAGTGTACTGAAACAGGCTATTCGGAGAAAGAATTTGTACGATTAAAAACAATAAACAAATGTTTTCTTCTTGACATATTATTTATCTAATTATATAGCCAAGGAAGCTAGAAACTCTGGGCCAGATTGTCTTCTCATTTACATCAATTTAGAACCCTTTGTGAAATCTTGGCCCTATTGAAGTGAATGACTAAACTTTCCTTATGTTCTGTAGGGTCAGGATTTTACCCATAGTCATCTCTAATATACATCTCTATAAATGAGACGAGAACTAGACCCTCTCCACTAGGCCCATAAAAGGCTGGTGACAGGCAGAGTTTAAAGGTCCATGCTGGGTCAGAAAAGGGACTTTAAAAAAGATATCTTCCTATTCAAGGCACCTCTTTACTGAGGGTCAGATGTATGATTTAGCTAGTCACTTGAAATAGCACTACGGATTCAATGTAGCAAAGAGAAGATGAGCTGGATTGTTTTCTAGCCTCGTGTCTCTTCACCAGGATCTACATGTCCAAAAGGATCCGTGAATCGTAGACCATTTTCCTAATCTTAATAATCAGTGATGAGGGATGTTAAAAAAGAGGCAAATGCTTTCTTCTTTCTGCTGACATCATTTCTTTGTGCTTGGATTAAACTTCTGCCTGCTGCTTTTCACTTTGGTGTTGATTGTAAGAAAGCTGGGATGCAGTGCTGTTCATGTTTGGCATAGAGGAGCTGGGTGTCTTCAGCCTGCTTCAGTCATTTCACCCTGTGTTGTTTCACCAGCTATCCTAATGACTTCAGACAGATATGGAATAATGTGCAAGTGAGATGAGCCTCCACATATGAAAGCTTTAGATGCGAAGGAAGACTTATTCAAGGCAAACCTGTGGAGGTTGGTCCAAAAGGAAAGACCTGAGCTCTTAGTGTCTGTTCCACCTCAGCACTTTGTTATAATCAGGAGAGAAGTACAGGATGATCCGTATAAACCAGAAAGGTAAAGCAGAATGAATGTGGATGTTTCACTTTTCAGTGGCAGAAGGGGGTCATATTCTAGAGAGCAACATGTGTTGTCTTAATATCATGTCCTGGCCTGAAGTCTGCGCATCTAAGATGAAGGCCACTGACAAGTGGCTTTATTTTTTTTCCTTTCTGATTTCTTCATTACCTTGCTAAGAAATGGGAGCTCAGTCATTAGAAGGTGATGGTGGACTCTCAAGCATTACACAATGGCTTCCTCATCGTTTGAGCTCTTGCACACTTGGAAGTAGGCACTGATTCACCTCATTAAAGGAATTGTTGACAATCTGTCAGGAGAATTCAGAGGAGTTCTGCTTTATCTTACCATCCAGGAATGGTATAGAGGTCAGAGTCACAGGTGGTGGGCCCTCAAAGCAATCATTGTTTCCATGACCACTACTTATGTATGTAGGCCAAATTTCTGGAAGGAGAAAATTCTTTTTCTGGGTGTTCTTGTTGGGTTAGGAGACCTGGCTAGATGGAATTAGGCAGGATCCAAGAGTTCAAGAAAGAGACCTCCATGGTGATTTCTTATTCCTGCCTTGAGGAAGAAGGTGCACTATTTAGGACAAAAAGGGTAGGATTTTGCATTTCTTTTGGCCTCATCCAGGTCTGTCCAGAGTGAGGTCAACTGTGTGTTTTTGACAGTAACCCATAATAAACCAAAGGTAGAGACTTCAGACTTAGGCTATTATGTCAAAGGGTTGGTTAACCAGTTGGGAGACATCCCTAAAAACCAGTGATCTCAATTATAAACACCCCATTAAGTACAGATATTATGTTCATTGAGGACTTAAAAGTTCTTTTGAAGTTGTATCTAAAAAATTTTAGTCTTTTTCTTCCTTTTGATTGTTTTTTGTTTTGTTAACATTACAATTAGATGTGGCTGAATTTAAGTGGATTTTTTTTCTTGTTTTGTGAGTTGCAGGGGAGGAGGGGTTGTTTTTTGATTGGGTTTTTTAACAGATTTGTCTCAGCTGATTCCTGAGATTTAGCAAAATGCACTTAACAACAAAGCTGTGCACCTCTTTATTTCATGCTTTCAGCTGTGAGTGAAAGTGGAAATATCATGACCGTTACACTTACAACAATACATTCCTCTTCTATAGGACCTTGCATCTGAGGGAATGTGATGTCTCACAAAACTGGGTGACTGGGCAACAAAATGATTGATGAAATTCAGTGTTGACAAATGCAAAGTAATGCATAATGGAAAAGATAATCCCAGCTATACATGTAAAATGATAGCATCTAAATAAGCTGTTACCAGTCAAGCAAGATGGTTCTCTTAAAACATCTGCTCAAAAAAAGCAAACAATTTTAGGAACTATTGAGAAAGGGATAGATAAGAAGCCGAAATATGATCATGCCACTCTCTCTATGCATGGAATGTTCACATTTTGAATACTGGAGGCAGTTCTGGTTGCCTCATCTTAAAGATCCATTAGAATTGGAAAAAGAATAGAAAAGGGCAAGGGAAATATTAAAGGTGTGGGATAGCTTCCATATGAAGAGAGATTAAAAGGAATGGAATTGTTCAGTTTTGGAAAGAAGTGTTTACAGTGGGATGTGATAGAGGTTGATAAAATCATGAATGTTCTGAAGGAAGTGCATAAGACAGTGTTGTGTACTCCGTCACGTGAGAGAAGTGCAGGGCACCTAATGAAAGTAATAGTTATTTAAAGCAAACAAAAGGAAGTACTTCTTCATACAACCTATTGAACTCATTGCCAGGAGATGGTGTGAGGACCAAAAGTATAAGTGGGCTCAAAAAAAATATTGGATACATTCATGGAGGATTGGTCCATCAATGGTTATTAGCCAAGATGGTCAGGGATGCAACCCCATGTTCAGGGTGTTCCTAGCCTCTGAGCCAGAAGCTGGGAATGGACAACAGAGGATGGATTGCTTGATGATAGGTTGTTTTACTCATTGGGCACTGTCAGAAGACAGGATACTAGGCTAGATGGTATGCCCATTCTTCTGTTCTTAGATCCCCTTCACAAGAGCCCTGTGAAATAAAAAATATATTTGATACCTCTTCCCTGCCCCACTGAAACACAGCCATTCAAACAGTAGCACACTAACTGTTTCGTCAGCCCATGGAAACAATACAAAGCAGTTTAGGAAAGGAAGTAAAGAAGGCTACAGTGTTCAACCTGCAGGAAGCATTGATGTGAGCAGAATACAATTGTCCAGATTAGTATTTTGCTTGGATCCTGGGATTAACACAAATCATGAGAACTTTAGTGATCAAAAGTTGTCATATTATCTATTTTTATTTATTTATTTTTGGCCCATACAAAAGCATCTACAGTAGCACACTGGTGCCTAGTGCTTTATGAGAATATTGGGTCCATGCAGACTCAAGGGAAAATACCACGTACCAAGTTACTGGCCTGTAGCATTTAGATATTCTTCACATGGAAGTCAGCCATCAAAGTTCATTCCTTCCTTGGTTAGTGAAAGTGACACAGTGTTGCTAGGGTGGAAAATTTAAACAAGAAAAATCATATGGAATCTGACTCTAGGGAGTCGACTTAAGCCTTAGGTCGAATTGAAAGGTGGTGTTATAAAGTCGACTTAATTTTAATTAAGTCGATTTTATTTTCCTTAAGTCGACTTAAGCAAGCTGCTTAAGTTGACTTAAGGAAACTGTGGTGTAGATGCAGGGTAAATTAAGTTGACTTAAGCAAGCTTAAGTCGACTTAATTTACCAGTGTAGACGCAGGGCGATTGTGAAACACTTTTGAAAAGTGGGTATCATAGGTGTGACTTATCTATACAGGATAGCCATCTATTACTGCAGTCAGTGAAGTTATTCCTTCAGAGTTATTCTTTTATCTTAAATTGTAATGCTTAAAGGTTCAAATTATTGTGACATATTACAGGGACCATTAGAAGTGCATGGAAAAAGCCTCAGAAAATTAAATATTTACCATCCTTCACCCATTTTTTTATTTCTAGGAAAAGGATAAAGCAGTTACAAGGAAATTCATCTAAAGTAGAAATACTAAATAGTGGACTGCGTAATAGCGTTGAAAGTCTAAATGTATTTGGGACAAGTCCATAGTTAACTTAGATTGACACAAATTCATTTTCACCAGCTGAGAATCCAGCCCTAGGTCAGAAATGTGTAAGAGTTCTAACTCTTGATAACAGCTGTTGTTAATGATTAATCTTTATGCCAAAAGGTATGTGCTGTTTCTCATAATGTTCTCATAATCAATATTCTCATAATGGTGTATACCCTCCCTCTGAGGGGTAAACACCTTAGCAGAAATGCTCACATTCTTTTTCAGACCTTGACCTTTCCAAACAAAACATGTACATTATTTTACACTCTGTGCCTCTCTTTTGATTAGACTGCTCTCCATAGCAGTAAAATTTAGGTCATTAAAATTAAGCTCATATCAAGTATAGGTCAGAGTCAAGCTAGATTTTACACAAGGTCTGAGAATATAGAAAATGGTTCTTCCTAATTGTCTTGCAACTATATTAGCTTTAATAAGGAGTCCTATTGAGCCATCTCTACTCAAGCATGCATATATGAATCCAATCCTGCAACCCTTGTAAAGGACCAGATTTGTTACAGATATCTAATCATTGCTGTGCTCAACATTACAACCCAAACTAATTTAGAAGCCTGAATCTCATTTTCAAAAGGGATTTAGGCACTTAGGAGCATAAATCCCATTGACACTCCTAAATCAGTTAGGCATTCATGGAGCATAGCAAGGCCTAAATATCTTTTAAAATCTGGGCCTTTGTTCTTATACATCTTGCTTCACTGAAATCCATGCATGACTAAGAGATGCAGGAGCACAGAGTTCAAGATTTATTTGACTTCTCTTTATCCTTTCAATCTCTTCCAGTATTTGTCTTTTCAGTCTCCAATAGGAATCAGGTCCATTGCTTCTGGAATCAAGGGTAGAAAACAAAGAACGCTCAATTTATGCATGTGTCCATAAAGTATATCAGCCTGTTCTATACAAACCTTGACAGAAAAGTGACAAAATAATCCAATGCCAGAAAATCATTTGAAATATCAAAAAACTCCTCAGGAATCCCAGGCCCAATAACAAAAATGTTTCTAAAATTCAGACTTGGAAAGTATACTACTTTCTAAGGAGATGAGTGCTGTGTATCTCATCTAATTTCCCCAAAAACAAACACTCCAGACAGATGGAACAGTCGGTTATTAAACACAGATAGAAAATCACAAAACATCTCTGGAAACAGAGCTCTCTACTCAAATTCTCAGGAGGAGAGGCAGGAGTGGAGGAGGGAGTGCTATTTACTGTAATGCTTTGAAATGTTTTAAAATGAAGCTGAAGAAACTGGGTTTGGGAATAACAGGGTTGAACAGGAATGAAAATGTTATTTAGAGGAATGGAGGAGAAAGAGGGGGAGACAGGTTTTGTTCAGAGCTCAATGAAAGGCCTTCTGAAGTACTATCTGCACATTCCAAACATAGCAAGAAAGTGAGAATTCAGCAAGATAGGGATGAGGCAAATGATTTGCTTTTTCCTCATCTGGTTTCTCTCAGTAGGATTTTTGTTTTCAAGGGAAAGGGGAAGAGAGAGAGAGAGAGACCCAGGGTTTTTTTAAGCTGGTGACCTAGGAGGTAGGTAAGGGAGTAGGAGAACAATTATATTTCCACTTTCCTTGTTTTTCATATTTTATAAAGCTACCAGGGGAGGGAGCAAGGAGAAGAGGGAGGTGCTCTTTTTTTTAATTGAAGTATTCTCACAACACTGAGAACGCAGGTGGAGAAGGGAAAAGAATTAAAAATACCTGTGTTAAAATTAGTGTAGAGAAAGTCTGTCAAACTGGCAGGTTAAGAATGTGGCCAGCTTTTTTATACGCTCTTTGAAGTCAATGGCATATTGCATTCTGTAACAACTCCTGTTATTTATCTGGAATGGGCTTGGACCTCTCACCTGTTTACACATCCTCATCCCACCACCACACACACTGGTGGAATCAGGACCTGGATTTTAACTTCAAACTTCAGGTTGATCTCTGATTCCTCGCCCCCACCCGCCTCCCCATTTCACTATGTGACACAGATACAGTAGATTATAGCTTTCAGGGCTTCAGCAAAACCCTCAGGGAAAGAATTCATGTACAAGATCATAATATCCAATGTCTGCACCAGCACTCAGTAAGTGCTGAAAGACAATATGCTGATAAGCAAGCAATGTGATCGGTCTGGGACACACACAAACTTGAGCTCCAACATCAGGAAATTGGCTCCAGCTTCCCATGCTGCTTTTTCTGGTTCCTCACATCTCTCCCCAGCTGCAGGAGAGGGGCAGAGAGCAGTAGCATGGCATACGATGGTCCTTGATGGTATTGTGTGCTTATGTTTCTAGCTAGGGAGTCACCCACCCTGACCTGCTCTCAATGGTTATGTCTACACTTGAAAAGTGAGGTCGAATTTATCAAGTCGACTTAATAAGGTTGACTTTAAGTTGACCTAAAGTGAATCTTATTAAGTCAACTTAACAAAAGTCAACTTAACTTTTCAAGTGGAGACATGGCCCCTTTTTGGCCTTATTAAGTTGACTTAACATTTTAAGTCGACTTAAAAAGGTCCAATTAGGCGGCACTATGCATCTCCACTGGCTTAAGTTGACTTAATAAAGTTGACTTAAGCACTAGTTTGAATTAAAATGAGATGCTGTTAATGCGAACTAACTTTTCCTTAATTCGAGTTAAGGAGCAGCTTAAGTCGAATTAAGGATAGCCCAGTGCAGATGCAGAGTAAATTAAGTCGACATAAGCCTCCTTAAGTCGACTTAATTTGTAAGTGTAGATGCACCATAGAGGGCTGACATCTCCCGGGTGGAGGTGTGGAGAGGGCAGAGAAAAAAGATGGAAGAAGGAGGAGTCTGTAAATATCCCTCTGTTGGGGGTGGGGTGGGATGGTGGAGAGTTGACCCTGAAGAGCACCCTGTCTCTGAAGACAGTTCTGGCTAATGGAACTACTCTAAGGAGAAACAAGTCATGAAGAATAATAAAACAAATACTGCATCAGAGGAGGAGAGCGGCAAAGCAATAAATGCCCTGCTTCAAAACAGCTCCCATTGACTTGAATATTGCCCCAAAATACTGTCTCCTCTAGGCAATATTTACTGTACCACAGTCTGAGGACCTCTCATTTTCCTACCAGTTAGATCTTACTGCCACTGTGCTTGGGACCAAGCAGCATTTATATCATAACTCTGGAACTTTTATAAAACAAATGCTTCAGTTCTTTTAAGATCACTGCCAACAGCCTCTGCCCTTGAAAACCCTTCAGTAACAAACTAGAACTCTGGACCTGCAAATGCTTGTGCACGTGCTAAATTTTACCTATGCGAGCAGTCCTGTAAAGCTCAGAGTTAACTTGACACCTGTAAGTGATGTTAATTCAAAATAATATACCGTTGTCGTATGTCGGAAAAACACCCCAGTGAAGAATGAGCTACCACTGAAGAGATCCCAAGGACCTAATTGTAAGAAGCACATTTAAAAAGAATAACTTTTTCTAACCAAAGATTTTGAGGGGCGATCTGGGAGCATTCTGGTTTTGCTCTTTTAGCATGATATTTAACAATTTTAAAGTATCTCACTTCAAAGATTCTCCTGGGGTTTCCACAATCAATATTTAGAGAGGGCTATGGCTACTCTGCTATCTGAGGTGTAACTACAGCACAGGTGCACATACACCCACTGGCATGGTATTATACCCCCTTCAGTGCAGCCTATACAGGCCCCGGGGGTGCGTCTACGCTGGCAAGTTAAGTCGACTTAAGGAGGCTTAAGTCGACCTAAACAAAGCCACGTCCACACTGGGTTTTTCTTAAGTCAACTTAAGCACTTCCTTAAGTCAACTTAATAACACCTCATTTTAGGTCAACTTAAGCCTTACGTTGACTCCTTAAGTCGACTTAAAGCCAGTGTGAACAAGGATTAGCACCGAAGTTGACCTTATTACATCAATGTAAAGTGTTAAGTCGACTTAATAAGGTCAACAAGGGGCTGTGTCTACACTAGAAAAGTTAAGTTGACTTTATTAAGTCGACTTACTAAGGTCGACTTAAAGTCGACCTTATTAAGTTGACTTAACAAAGTCAACTTAACTTTTCTGGTGTAGACATAGCCCTGGAGACTCTACATATCTAGTTTTGCTGCCAGTCTGTGCTGTGCTCCATGAATGTCTATGCTGCTGTTATGAGCAGTGCTAGTGGGAGTGAAGCTAGCGGGGATATGCTACTCATGCGCACTCTCACCTCACATAGGGTACGTCTGCACTGCTAAATGTTGCAACATTCCAGATAAGTAGGAAGACATAATTCTACCCATTTTACAAAAGCCTCACTATGGCAGTCAAAAGAGTAATTATTTTTCTGAGGGTACACATGGTGTCACAGATCAATTGCAGAGCTGAAAATAAAATCCAGTCAGTGCACCGATCTCTAGACTATACTCCTATTGCAATACATTTGTAATGGTCATCTTCTTTATTACAGTACCACTTGTACCTTCATATGCTTTTCAAATAACTGTCTCATGACAGAAGAGCTTTATGCTTAGCAGTATGGAATGCATGCCTGCTGTCTTGTGTATCCTAAATAATCTCATACAAAGTCGTAGCTTAAATTTGTACTCTCCAAGTGAGGCATATCTCCGCCTGGTCTTTTTTCCTAAAATATAATTTTACTGACACAATACCTCTGCATCATCACCTTTTCTGCCTTCTGTATTCCTGTACTTTTTATTATGTCAGCTTCTGTCATTTTATGAGAAGAGCAACATTTCAGAATACTAATACAGTTGGTAAATTTAAAGACACTTGAGGCATAGCTTTTTTTAATAAGCATTTCAATTACAGATATCTATTAGATCAATTATGATCACTAGGACTACAGATAGCTTACTAAGTTGTGGGTTTTAGCTTTGTATAGGAGATGCTTTTGCATAAATTTAGCTTTTCTCTGAGTGTGTCTCTCTCTCCCCTCTGCTATATCCCTTCATAAATAGATGAACTCTATATGGAAATAGATATTGACAGTGTATTTGTATAATATAGTAAGTCTAATTTTTCTCTGGCTCACATCACCCTTGCACCAGCTACTGCAGTTTCACATATGCATGCACACACACCCATAAACTATATGGGACCAAACTGGGTTTTTGAACACCTCACTTATAAAATTAGAGGATGTTTGGATCCAAGGATTTGGTTTGGCATTACAGCAAAAGGATGCAGTGTCTTCCCTGAGATCTGACTCTCACTGAAATTCCTAGTAATCAATAGTTTTGAAGGCCTCCACTCATTGACATGTTATGGAAGAGGATTGACCTGTAGTTCCAAAGTTGTGGGATCCCCACAGCTTATGCTTGCCATTATGTTTGTTGGCCAGAGACATGAACACAGTCTCGGTGAAATGCTTTCGCACACTGGAAAGCAGGGAAGCTGCATTTTTGTTCAAGGTTTTGAATCGTTTTCCCCTTTAGGCTGCCAAGGAGCGGCCTTGGGTCTAGGTAGAGATTCAGCTGCTTAATGTCCTCCAAGCTAAAGGAACACAGTGGTGGTTATCAGCAGAAATAGGGAATAAGGCAGGGGATGCTTCAAAGCTCCACCACAGAGTCTCCTTGAAGATTTTCTACAGTTCACAGAATGGTTAACATTTACTTTGACAAGATGAGTCTTCTCCTTTTACTGCCGTTGCGTAACACTTTAGTTGGGGTGCCTCCGCCATGCTCATTTTAGAAACTACCCTAAATCACAATGTGCTGGTATCAAACATCTGTGAGAAATAGGTTAAATTGTCAGTCAGTTTTGCTTAAAAACTGACTTCAGTGAGCTTTGGATCAGGCCTTGATTTTCTGTACAGCATATGCTATTCTTGCCTACCCACTCTGAGGAAGGCAGAGCACCCAGATACCATGCTGACCTAAATATGGTCCTTTCAGGTAGGGTCTTGGCTTACTGTGACTGCTTTCAAAGCATCATATCGAGGCAATTGACAAGTCCCTCTTTTTATATCATGAAGCTATCTATTAAATTTGGAGGCATACCAATCAGATTAACAACACCCATTTCCAAGATACCTTCAGTTGCTGCATTAATCCTGGAATTCTTGATTTTTCCTTTTGTCACTCATTTAAAAACTCGGTCTCAAATCAAATTGACCGTAACTTGAAACATACACTATCAAAAAGGTGCCGAACCAGTCAATAAGCACAGTTCTTCTCCTCCCCCACCCAGTCCCAAATACTGAAATAGTAATACTCATTACATCAGGTGCTAGCTCTCCCTGCAGACATGGGTAGGCAGATACAATCTGTGTATTTAAAAGATTGTCCTTGAGTGAAGGAGAGCAATGGGGTGGTATAAAGATTTTTAAAAAACAAAACAAAAAACACCCCCTCATAAAGCCATCTTAAACAATTAAGTTATTCTCATTCTGTTCTTCACTTGCTTGTTTCCTTTGAGTATTATTAGTCTTAAGTAATTCAGAACAGGTGACCTAAATATTGGTTTGGAGAGTTGTAATAACAATGACACCTACACAATAAGACTACTGAACTGCTCCAGTTGCAACAAGCTCTTAAACACTGCATTGTGATAAGAAAGACGCTGGGAAATAAACATTCTTTGTAAGTGAGAGCGTCAAAGAGCTATGCTAGTCTCCTAGCGCAGCGAAGTGTAGCTTGTTTTCTTCTGAGATAGTCAGAGACAGAATGACCTTCTCCAGTAATATTTACTGTAACTAGCAACATATTGCGTGTAGTTATTTTTTTTTAAAGTGAAACTTACACAAAAGTACTGAATTTCTGAGCGCTAAGACTAACCCAACAGCTCAGAAATGGTAAATTAATTCTACTTAATCTATTTTAAAACTTTAGATGTTAAACTAGACAGTACATTTTCTCAAGTAAGTGTCATCAACTACAAAAATCAATAGCTTCCTCATTCTTTTTTGCAAATCTGGTTAATTATTTAACTCTTGAGAAAACTATTCACCTCACAAAATGGCAAAAATATCATATCCCTACACAGCATAATTTTAACTGGAGGGAGAAAGTAAGACAGGATATGAAATTTCATAACACCAGAGATGAAAGTGTGCTTCCTGAAATGTGTATGTACAAAGACATTTCACGAATGGCAGTGACCTAGCCTTTCCTTTTTTGCAGGTATCCATGAAAACCAGTGTACCCAAAGCAAAACCACACCCAGCTAACTCTGAGCCTTTTGCACCAAAGACTATCAGTTAGATAAGAGGTACAGTACCTAATGTACAGTACATTTGCTAAATGTGGATAAAACCCAATAAGAATGTAAGGTCGAAAGTTTTGGTATAAACTTTGACCAGACTCATATTACAAGTTAAAATATTCTAGCTCTGGAAGTTTAGTTAAAAGGTTTGTCATTATTTCATTAAATGGCTAAGCTCTGTGTCTATTGTTCAAGTCCCCATACAGTGCATAGGGTTTATCCCAAATCTCTGGCAGTCAATGGAAGGATTCTTACTGATTCCTTTTGTATCAGGCCCTGATAGAGACATGTCACTTTTACTACATTATCTAAATATTTGGTCATCAGCACTGAAATCTGGGCTAACACAATCATCTGCTGGCACCTGTACTGTTCTCACAGAAGTCTTCAGTGGTTGTGTCAATAGGCTGAAGAAAATATTGCATGAAGCTAAATTCTTGTACAAATTAGACTTCTTTAATTATTCTCTGTCTCAGCAAGTTATTACTATTTTAATTAATCAACCTTCCTTAGAATGGCAATATTTATAGCCCTACATTTCTATTCCTGCTAGTAATGTGTGTAGGTTTTGTGTTTGTTTTTTTACTATTTTGAAGGTCTAATCGGAAATACTGGGGAGGGAAGGGGAAGTTCCAAATACCATGGCAGTATGGAATATTATATTCTACTAACTGTTTACAAGGGGAGCGATCCAGATAAGCCCCTGATCTCCAGTCCATCTAATTTGGGTATTTTCATCATTTTCGTGGTCTTATATCTAATAATCATGCCCATGTAAGTGGCACTGCTAGGAAAGTGATTTTTCCTGTCTGAATATAAAATAATTTACACTGCATTTGAATTATTATTGGTATTTTGCTGGAGTTTTAGCCAGAATACAGTCAATCTCTCATTTCTGCTGGAGCTGAGTGAGTTGTATGTCTGCTGGCGGCTGCTGCTTGCCATAAAACTTTATGAAATCTACTTCAGATTGGATCACAATAGAAACCCCTTATGGATTTAAACTTAATTTTCTGTCGAATGTTCAATATTATGTCCCTAAAGAGATATAAAAGAAAGCAATCAGATATGTGAAAGGCCTCTGGATAGCTATTGGGAAAAATGAAGGCCATTCTACTGTTGTATATAGGTTCTTATACTGTGCTCATCACCAGAGTATCTGAATACCTGCTAGCAGGGCATTAAACAATGGAACTTAACATCTGCCACATGTTTGTTCTGTTATTTTAAGAGTATTATTCTCCCTTCACTGTTTATCTATAATTCAGCCACAACAATGATAGGGTATCTTATGCTCTATTTATGGACACAAAACCCACATAATTCATGCCAGCTATCAGTGTGTTTGTAACAAAGGAGGGGCCTGAACCAAAATGCCAGTAGAGATAATAAAGGACCCAGGAATCAGGATCCAGATTTCAGAATGCTCCTGCATAGACCGAACTAAACCTCCAGATTCAAACACCCTCTAGTTTCAAAGTTTTCATAATCTGGTTCCAGATTTTTGATGGGGTTCAAAAAAAATGGGAAAATGTCACAGTAAAAGGTTTTTTCCACCAAGTTTCTTTTTTGAAAAAAAGGGTCTTTTTTTCCCCCCCAAGGAACTTTTTATGTGCAAGAGAACTTCAGCTAGCTCTACAAATGTACCTGGGACCTAGCCCTAGTATGAAATCTCTGCACATAAAAACTTAGAAAACAGGAAAGACTGATGCCTACAAGGATCCCGCTCCGCACAGTTACAGAGAGTTGATCATATATATATATATGTCCTCCCACTTGTTCAAAGGGATAATCCCTGCTCAGCTCTCCAGAGGAAAACAAACTCTTGAACTGCCTCCTCCAGTGCTCCATTCCAAACTGCTATGTGATTAACAAATTTAGTCTTAATATGCAAGCAAGAACCACCGCTTCTGAGAATTTACCTTCCTATGTAACCAGGGGTGCATTTTAGTGGCCACGTTTGCTTTTGTTTTGTTTTGTTTTGTTTTGTGGGGTTTTTTAACCTTTCCTCCTAGTGATGATTTTGCATTTACCTTCAAGTCAAAGGATTCAAAAACTGATTGTTTTATAAGAAATCTTTGGGGATTTAGCACCTGTGCTTCGTGTTTATTTTATCCTCAGGCATGCACTCCTGTTTAGTACAAAGTCTCAACAGTTCTTTACCCAAGTCCACATGTAGATGACCCTCTTGAAGTATTCACAAGCTGCAAAGGGATCCTTATTCCCCAAATGCTGTGTTTATACTCTTTGACATCATCAGATCAAAGGCCTTGATCAGTTTGGTATCTGTGCTTCAGACATCTCCATAATCTGAGGCTAGTGATTCTATTTACTGAAGTAAACTTGATAACTCACATATAGTATGTGATTTTTCTCCTAGCCCAGGTCTAGGCAACTAATCTGAAACTAATCCATTCCCTTCTGATTTATTTCATTTCATTGTCAATTTGATTCTTGTTGCTTTGTCTCTGAGAGGAAAAAGCTTGAATCTTGCACCTCCAGCGGGTATGAAGGAGTCTGAATTCCTTCTGTTGTTGCTCCCAGTGAGCTCAGTAGAGTTACTACAGATGGACAACTGTGCTCAGTGACACCCGCCTTATTCCTACATCTTTTCTTCCTGCACTATCCCATTGCTGCTCTTTTGATTCCTTTCCACTTCAACATACCTTTAATTGCTGAGACACTGGGCCAAATCCTATTTTTATTAACCATGTGTAACTCATTTAAGTCAGTGAAATTACTTCAGCTCGGCACTGAACTTATTGAGCAGAATGTAGGCTGTTTCCTTTTCTTTTTACCTTCTGTTGCTATAAATTGGGGGCACCTAAGCATATCCATAAATCCTATTAAAATTAATCCTCTTTTGAATTATGGGACTTGCTCATATGCCTAAGGGCTTGCTTGGACTGGTGTTTGTCAGCAGAGGAATTCCCCTAACTCCAGGAGGAGCTGGAGATTAGTGATCTAAAAGTAAACATTTTTCAAAACTGACATGAATGAATGAGTCTCTTGAAAGGGCCAACAAAAGTAAAAATAAATATGTCAATAACTTTTTTTAAGGTGAGGCCACCCTATCAACACCAACCAGGTTTGGTTGTTGTGACCCACTGTCAGCATTACATTTGGTTCAATACCTGCTAATTTCTTCACTCACTCTATTTTTGTATTTTAGTGTTTTTCCACCTCTGGTAAAAAGTTAGCATCTGGCTCTGCAACCTGAAAGAAGCAGAAGTGGAAGACTTCCCATAGCGCAGAGAGCCATGCTCGCACTGTTTGAATCAAAGCTGCTCAGAGACACGACATCTCCCAAATTTTACCTCAGTTTGGAATCAGTTGACTTCTTGTCTCCTCAGGTTAAGGAAATGAAAAGTTTTCTCTTGTTCCTCAGGCATGGCTTAGTCAAGACACGGTGTTGAGGTAAAAGAAATTGGTGAGGAAACAGAAGAAAAAACTCTTTTCAAAACAGCAGTCCCAGAACAGCAATCCCATTTTAAGAACATAATTGTGTACTCATTTTGGGGCTAAATCCTTTTCTAAGAGACTTTGTGTTTGGCTCACATTACTTGCAATGGAAATCATAGCTGTATGACGATACATAGTCTAATGGAGAATTGATCATGATTAGTATATCTAGGTGCTGCTGAAATAAAAATAGTACATAATAATGCTCTGACCTCATCTGACTCTGTTAGCTAAGCATCGGATCTTTGATTTAAATTATATGGCCATTTCCTTGTAACTGAGGTGAGGTTTGATGGTTTGCTTCCCCCATTCATTCTTATTGTTGTGAATGTCAATGCGCAGCATAAGTGTTTTCCTAATCTTCAGCCTGTTGACCTAATCCCAAATACCTTGGTCAGGTAAAAGCTATTGGGAGTTTTCTGTTTGAGAGGACATCAGGGTTGGGTTGCATTATTTCACTTCTTGATTGTTATCTCCTACTATGTCACATCTTATGTCCATAATGAAAATTCTTGTTTTAATACCATCTATTTATTGTGATACACTGCAGACAGGTTGCTCTGTGACTTCCTCCTTAAAGACTTTGAAATCTCTGATTTCCTGTGAAAAGTGCTCCAATTATATGCTGGGATCAATCATACAGCATGTGAGGCTTGATTTCTTCATGGACTAAACACAAGACTGATAAAACTCTTTTTAAACTAGTTGGCATTCTAATGTTACACTTTTGTATTTTGAAATTGTTACTGCCCTGATACGTTACAGGCAAGGAAAGATATGAATATTTCAGTTTTGAGTTGTGCCAAGAAGGCCTCCTCTTAGGATTTAGGCTGCTATTACTTCTTTGTTTTTGCCATACCTGGATAGCACAGATATAGCCCTTGATCAGGCATTTAAATATATGTTGATGATAGCAGCTATTGTATTGTGTACTTAAGCAAAATATATCTATATGGTATCGTATGAAGCTGAAGTACATTAGCTTATTTACATTGGGATCCTGCCCAAAAACAGCAATAAGGTATTATCCAATACAGGGCGTTCCTTGCAAAAGGACAGCACAGTTGTAGACAGATATACATAAACAGTAATTTTTCAGTGCACATTATGGTGTTCTAGTTAGATCAGAGCTGCGGCATGCATCCAGATCTTTGCTTATAGAGCCAGATTGTGCCTGCCAAAATAAGTAAGGTTTAGGAAACTAAGGGAGCTGAAATTCTTGTAATATTGTAGACTTGGCCCTGCATTCCTCTATGGAAACTAGGTCAAAAGCCTGCCCTACCCTAGAATGGGTGCTGGTGATCCGCATTGAGATGTATTGGAAGAAGTCTGTAGGGCACCCATTCCAGCCTTTGGGCACGCTCTTCCTGTTTAAAGCCAGGGCTTGTTAGTGGCTCACTTTCCTGGCAACTAAAGTCACTAATGGAGTCTTTTAGTGCAAATAAGAAGCTTAGTTGAAATTGGAATAAAATTTAGAACTGTTACAAGGTCACTTACCAGCAAAAAGGGAAAATAAGGGGAAGAGTGGGAGGGGTGGGAATGTTTCATTCCCAGCACTTTAAGGCAGTGGTTTTCAAACTTTTTTTCTCAGGACCCAGTCGAAAAAAATCATTTATGGCCGTGTCCCAACAACTACATCTTTGTGTAATGCATTCCAGTCTTTTGGTGGTGGAGCAGGGAGCACTGTGACCCAGGACTGGGTCCAGACCCATGGTTTGAAACCCACTGCTTTAAGGGACAGCTCTGGGTTCTGCTCCAAAGTACAGAGTCTAGATTATGGCTTTTCCTCAGCCTGGCTCAAAAAGAGAGTAAAATGTTAAGCCAAGGACAAATTTCTTCCACCTGACTGGTGGAGGAAAGAAAAAACAATCTTTAAGTTAGGGTTTTTCTATCTAAACAGGAAGCTGGTGTGTGCCCCACATTAGGGTCCCACTCACTAACTGTCCATGTAGACTCTGCTGGCGCACACTATAAGTTCCCTAAGTGATTTTGAAATGGGACTAGGTCAAAGTGCACTAAGGAACTGTTAGTGAAGGTCAGCACAGCCCACATGCACAATTAGTGCACCACAGGCTCATGCACAACAGATTCACGCCCCATCTTGTTATGAACAAAATGTTCATATAGGCTGGTAAGTAACACACTCTTTAGTGTGCCAGCAAGACAGTCACTTTCACAATTTCTCTTTGTTTTCTCATCCTGTCTGGGATTTACATCAGGAGCCCCCTCACTCTGCATCTTCCCTGGGCCTAAGCAGGTCCCTCCCTAACCTCCAGAGGGCAGGTTGAGCAACTCTCCAAGCTGGAAAAGGTTCTCTGCTTAGTTCTCTTTGTATACAGCTAACCCATGCCCTGACTGCCTTAATGTGGAGTATCTATGCACCCACAAACAAAGGTCTAAGCACAGTTCTCACCACTTTTGTGGGTAGGGATTTAGGAAGATTGTGCAGTAGCTGGAGCACACCATAAGAAAAGCTCGTTTTTTATGTGAATGTGTCTCCCTTATAGTATTGGAGGGAAATGTACTCCCATAATTTCTCTTTGGGTGCAGAGTTTTTGGATGGGGGTATGTCTTGCATGTTTGTGATGTGAGAAGCTAAGTTTGCATCATGTGCAAACTGTGAACTGAACTGGGGAGTGACCAGACTTTTAAGCACCTTCCGCATAGTAAAAGAAACTACTGTGGCCATGTCTCAGTTTCTGTAGTGAAAGCTATGTACAGTGGATCCTGTACTGCAGTCTGACGTGACCAGAGTAAAGCAGATACCCTCAAAAGAGAACTTTTCATTATTAAAGTGATTTTGATGGAAGTATTCTTTTAGACTTTTTTTAATTAAAGTCAAGCAAGACTTTGATGCCATTTTTACTAGGAAAGATTCCTCCTGAGAAATCTTTGGAGTGGAACCTGGATACAAATAAATAATTGAAAATGTCCCCCTTCCCCCCAATTTGTGTTTGTAAATGAAAAGCTGTACTGTCAGCTTTGCCTGCAGGAGGAAGAGACTACTGCATAGGACCTTACACTACCTATAGAGTGTGAAAGAATGAACAATGATTCTGAGTCCCTTTTCCAAGAACCAAGCTTCCCAGCTCAGTGTGGGTGAGAACAACCCTCTGCAATGGCTTCTATGCGCCATTACAATGCTGCAGAGTAACCAGGAGACAGGACCCCTCACTCTACTTCTGGGTCTGGAATAACTTCTGCCATAGGGCCCCTAAAACCAACTCCTGCAAGAGATTTCTGCCCTGTGATCATTCTCCATGGAGGCCTTTGTACTGATTTAGCCAGTACAAGAGTGAACTCCTGTGTGCGTGTCTGTGCACATGCCTGCATGTGCACTCACACGTACGTGTCCTGGGAGTCAATCTCAGTGTTTGGAT
Organism: Pelusios castaneus; assembly: GCA_007922175.1. Lineage (NCBI taxonomy): Eukaryota > Metazoa > Chordata > Testudines > Pelomedusidae > Pelusios > Pelusios castaneus. The sequence continues at coordinate 21,328,070 of ML685758.1, forward strand.
TGAAGGGGCATGCATGTGTATGTATCCCAAAGGGAGAAAGCACTGACAGGAGTAACTGTATGTGAACAGGAGGGAGGTAAGTCTGTGAATTGAGGAGCCTGGACGGAGCAATGGCAGAAATGAATAAAGCATTAGTGATGGGAAAGAGAGTGAAGAAATGGAATCAAAGTGAGGGGAAAAGAACAAGAGAAGATCACGAAGGCAAGAACTCCAGTGTGGACTCAGGGAGAAAAAGACATAGAAATGGGAAAAACCCTGGCCACATTAATAGAGGGAAAAGAAGTTGTAGGAAAGGAGCAGAAAAAGGGACACAGAGGCAAACCAAAGAGGGAAGAAGATAAGGGAGAGACTTTTTTCATTTAATAAAATTTAATTATGATAAATAAAAATCCATATGTATCCCTCTCCCCAGCACCACCGCCTTACCCTGGAGATGGTCTCTGCTGGTGGGAGCTAAGAATACTGGCGATTCAGTGCTGTATTTGAGGGAGAGCGAAGATCTAAGCAAATAAGTGTGAGTTCACAACTCCCAGCTGTGCTTTAGACTTCTTCTATGGCCTGTGCAGATCACTCGGCCATCACTCTGTTTCACTTAAAATTGACTAATGATTGTTCACCTATCTCATGGGGAAGGTGGTCAGTGGATTTATTGGTTCATATTTGTGAAGCATGCTGAAGAGGAACACTGCTAAGTATACATTTTCCCTGCACATAAACTGATGATTCAGTCCCTGGTATTGTCAAGCTATCACCTTTCTGAAGCACTTAATTTCATTTTAAAATGTTTCGAAAGAATTGTGCTTGACACTAACGCACTGTGTGTATTGTGCACCACTGGAACAGAAATCCCTTTCCCAAGAGGAAGGGCAACAGTGGTATAATATAATTATGCTGTGTCCAGGACAGGACAGCCCTACCAACTTGTAGGCTCAGCAGTGCGGAGCTTCATTGCTTCAGAACTAGCAGAGGAGGTATTCTGCTTTTCTGAGGCAGAATGTTTCCCAAAGTGCCACTGTATGCGAAAAGAATGCCAGCTGCTGCATTCCTTTAAAGGGACAGCCAGCCACTTTTGATGGATAGTGCACAGCATTGCAGAGCGATGACTCCTCATGCTCCACTTTCCCACATCGTCTTTAGAAACCACCAACCATGGGATCAATTAGAAAGAAGTTCCTATAATCCCCAAAAGCCAAATGACCTAGTTCTGTGGATCATGCCGACTATGCCAATGTGACCTTTGTGCCTAGGGTAGCCCACTTGAGAATGCCAAGATCAGGGCAGGCTGCAAAAAGGAGAACAGATTCTCCCAAAACTGGTGACTAACATTAAAGTTACAACTAGTCACAAACAGTGCTCCTGATTCCCTGCACTGGTTATCAAGAAGCTAAAACAAGAAGTTACACAGCCCCCTGTATTGCATTTCAGTCTAGTTCCCAATTAGCAAGTAGGCCCAGTAAAAATGAGGAGTTATATAAAACTCTGCTCACTATATAAAATGGTCTCCTGGTCCCCACAGTGTCAGCCATGTTGCCAGATCAATTTTTATTAAAGCTAATATTATAAAATGATCAAACACAGAATTTTTGAAGGACAGTTTCTGTACACCTTGTAATAAGTATAGATTATCCAAAACGTACAAGGTTCAGTTTGAAAGTTGTACAATACAAAGAGTACATAGTCTGCAATATCCCAGATTAAGGATTATCAAGTTAATAATACAGTTGAGATATAAGCATTCGGGTACATCAGTCATACTACTGAGGGTGGTTAGTGGAAGGCAAATATAACGATTAGAGGCGACTGTCCTTCATTGAATGATAATTTTAGGATAAATTAATTTGGATTTTACCCAAAATATCATGAAGCCAATCAATCCTTTAATATCAAAATCTAAAGGCTTATTATAAAAGAGAAGAAACCAACAAGAAGAGATACGTTACATGCTCAAAGCAATCAGATACATACAAATGACTTCAAAGTCCAGACTCTCAGGAGTACTGTGGCGTTTGCAGGCTTGGACAATCCTCTCTAGCGTATCCTGTACCTGGATGGGTCTCAGGCCTTTCTTTACAAATGAAGATTTGAAACTAGTTGATCTAGAGCAGGGGTCCTCAAACTTTTTAAACAGGGGGCCAGTTCACGATCCCTCAGACTGTTGGGGGGCCGTATTATAGTTAGAAAAAAACGTGAACGCGTAGCTATCACGTCTGCTGCTGGCCTGTGTTTCTGGGTACTGGGTGGCAGGCAGTAATGCATCCACACACTTTTTGTTGGTGCTGTGGGCTCCGGCCAGGCCCAGAGTGTGGGACTGACCGATGTTAGCCTGCTGGCCTGCTGTTGTGTACGCAACTAGTAGCCAATGTTCCCTCTAGGTTTGGTGGCTTGTGTGCAAAATTTTCAAGCCGTGTGAAAAACTTTTTCAGAATAAATTTTTGGGGAAAACTCACAAGACAGAAATTATAGGCATTAATTGAAGATAAAATGATTGTAAGTAGAATTAATTAATTGTGTTTAATTAATTTAATTGGAATGAATTTTGAATTGAAATTTAATTTTAAGAAAGGTTTTTATTTAAAATTAATTTTTAAAAAGTTTTTAAAAAGAAGGGAGAGAAAGAAAAAAGAGAAGGAAGGAGGAGAAAAAGAAAAAAAGAAAGGAAGGAAGCAAAGACAGAAAGAGCAGGAAGGAAGGAAGACAAAGAAGAGAAAAAGAAAAAAAGGAAAGGAAGAGGAAGAGAAAGAAAGGCAGGGAAGAGAAAGGAAGGCAGGGAAGAGGAAGACAAAGAAGAGAAAAAGAAAAAAGGAAAGGAAGAAAGAAGAGAAAGGAAGGCAGGGAAGAGAAAGGAAGGCAGGGGAGAGGAAGACAAAGAAGAGGAAAAAAAAGGAAAGGAAGAAAGAAGAGAAAGGAAGGCAGGGGAGAGAAAGACAAAGAAGAGGGGAAAAAAGGAAAGGAAGAAAGAAGAGAAAGGAAGGAAGGAAAGGAAGAGGAAGAGAAAGAAGAGAAAAAGAAAAAAGGAAAGGAAGAAAGAAGAGAAAGGAAGGCAGAGAAGAGGAAGGAAGGCAGGGGAGAGGAAGACAAAGAAGAGGGGGAAAAAAGGAAAGGAAGAGGAAGAGAAAGAAGAGAAAGGAAGGCAGGGAAGAGAAAGGAAGCAGCCCCGGGGGTCTGGAGGGGGCGGTGGGGGCTGCTGGCCTGCGCGGGGGTCCCTCCGTGCTGCGTGGGGGTTGTGACGGCCGCTGCACGGCCACGCACCCACGCAGCTTAAAGGGAACACTGCCCTCCACCCCTCCCCAGCCCCCACCAGTCTCCTTGTCCCCCCCACCCCTCTAACCCGGCCCGTCTCCTTGTCCCCACCCCCACCCCTCTAACCCAGCCACTCTCCTTGTCCCCTCCCCCCCTCCCAACCCGGCCAGTCTCCTTGTCCCCACCGCCACCCCTCTAACCCGGCCAGTCTCCTTGTCCCCTCTAACCCAGCCACTCTCCTTGTCTCCACCCCCACCCCTCTAACCCGGCCCGTCTCCTTGTCCCCACCCCCACCCCTCTAACCCGGCCAGTCTCCTTGTCCCCCCCACCCCACTCCAGGCCTCCCTCCAGTGCCCCCTTACCTAGCCGGAGACTGGGAACTACAGGGACGGCCGGCAGAGCTGCTTGTCGGCCAGGCCGCTCCCGCCCTGAGCACACTGTATCTGCGCATGCTCAGGGCGGGAGATTTGAATCTCCCCAGCCCGGCCGCAGCCTGCACAGCTGGGAGGGAGCACCGGCAGGAACCGAACGCGGCCCGGCAGGGCAGACAGACCCCGGCAACGGAGACCGATCCTGGCCCCGTGCCGGGAGGCCGACGCTGTCGGCAGAGCGGGGCGGGGTCGGCTCTGGGCCGGGAAGTCGAGGCGGCCGGTGGGTGGGAGACTGGCAGCCTGCCCTGGCCGCGGCCACCCCGCTGCCCCAGACGCATGGGGCAGGCCGCAGCAGGGGCGGGGGCCGGGTAAATAACCTTGGCGGGCCGTATCTGGCCCGCGGGCCGTAGTTTGAGGACCCCTGATCTAGAGGTAAGAACCATGTATGAAGACAAGGGGATGATACAGCTGCCTTTTATAGTTTGCTGTATGGCTTGTTCCAAACATAATATCACAGCACATGGGCAGGGAAAAGTGCTTGCAGTCCCCTGACCACAGGTATGTCCTTATGTGTCCTAACGACTCATAAGGATAACCCCTGGTTTCTCTCCCTAGACCACTGTATAGTGGATTGTCCTTCATGGGTCATCAAGCAGCCAGACAGTACTAATGTTAATCTGCCTGAGGGGTGTCATCCAATATCATGGCCTAGGTTTTTAGAACCAGATATATCACAAATATTCATAAGTTGCAATACAAAGATGATACATATATACAGATAAGATTATCATATGTAGAAAATTATAATTTTTCCAATTATACTTTACATCGCATATTTTGTAGTATTCATTGCAATTTTGTACTATTGATGTTACTTATATGATAAATGGTCACTCATTTCAGACAATGCCACACCCTGACTGCAGGGGTGAATGAACTCACCTTCTTCTTGAATATATTGCTGCCCAGCCCTTTGCTTCCAAACAAACACCCCTTTCTACACACAAACCAAGAACCAAGCAGAGTGTATCTCTAAATATTAATCCATTAAATTAAACATCAGCAACAAGAGTGTAATCTAATGGGTAGGACTCTGGATTGAGGAACCAAGAGTCCTGGGTTTTGTTTTTAGGTCTGCTCTGTTTCCATGGGCAAGTCACTTGATCTCTTTGTCCCTTAGTTTTTCCCATCTGTAAATGGGGATTAATAATCCTTACCTTTTGTTTATAAATCAATCTGAGCTCTACCGATGAAAAGTGCTGGTTAAGAACTAAATAGAACTGTCTGGAAATATTCAGTGTGAAAATTTCCCTGTCAGAAAATTTAGTTTTGTTGCAATATGTTCAATTATTAAACATTTCAATATTCCAGTTGGGAGAATTAACCCCAAAATTTTCTTTTGAAGTAATACTTTGAAATGAAAAATTTCTCCATCAGCTTGCACACACCACTCCCTCTCTCCCAAATCCCTGGAACAGAAGATGTCTTTCTCAAAGGGAATATCTTCCTACAATGTTACAAAAAGAGCCACCACCCCACCCAATACTATGCCTATCACATAATTAACTGCTTATGAGACAAAGGAAAACCTATATTTATATATTCACAGGGTTTGCCCGTAGCCTATCTTCTGCTACAGAAGTAGATACCTGAATCTCTTTCATATTATTTAGCCCACTTGAATAAATAAATATCATTAACTCATTGAACAACAGGAGAAAAATCCCAGGGGCTTCTTGAATTTAAGGATAGAAGGAGGTCACCTGCCAAGCTGGAAGTTGGAATGTTTGTTTAAATAAAGAGTCATGCTAAACCTTTGCTCAAAACGTGGATTGGACTTGAGATTCCAAAAAAAGTTTGGATAAAAAGTCTTTGGACCATACCATATACAGTGCAGGAAAGAATCCATGAGTGCAAGCCAGTAAACACATGTTTTGTACAGATGATTGTTTATCGCCCACAGAAAAGGCAGGCTAATTGACCCTCCAAATCTGCAGATGGCCCAGGGCGTATGGTGAAGGAAGAGGTAGGGCTGGGGGTTGTTGTTAGGGAGATCTAGTGCCTTGTTTCTGTTCTCAAGGTCTATACCATCACACTCTGCCTCCTTTGTGGCACTGTGCTCCCTAGTCTCCTTTTCAGTTCCTGCTCCAAACCACTCCCCTCAGTGGGGTTTGACAGTGCAGAAGAGGAAGCAACATAAAATGCATATAAGGGCTAATATGGATTTATTCTGAAAACACCCATGGGATGGTGACCTTAGAGTATGTCCAGCCACTATCACTTTCCATAGCCACGTCAGACCTGAAGAACCCAGCCTTCTGATGTACCTTGTTCGAACAGCTTTGAAAGAAGGGTGGTACACACCACAGAGCTGCTTATCTTCCCCTTGTGAGACCCAACCTCACATCTACTTCTCTCCTGCAGCAGAGTTGGAAGGAATCATGAAGGACTTAGATTTTAATCATTAGCTTCTGAATTTGGTCAGTAGTGGACACCAGAAAGCCATTTCATGTATGATTTCTTACACCCCAAAAAATCAGGGACTATTGGATATCCTGCTACAGCATCAAACGAGCATCTGGACTGTGGGCTACTTATCCAAATGAAACCAAATATACTCTGGGCCCCTGAATGCCTGATTATTAGAGCCCTGCATGGATACAAAGTTTGTATCTGCATCTGCTCTGTGACCCACAGAAATGATGTGCAGATATCTCCATCTGCAAATGCAGATATCCATGGATTTGCAGGGCTCTGATTATCATCTGTGTGCATGTCTCACTAAACAGCTCTGATACAGGAGCTGTGAGTATATAGCTGAAAAAGGAGGGTAAAAGTGGGTCTTATTTGCTTTGTAATTTATCCAACAAAATAAATTGATAGAGATGCAATATTTGGTATATTGATCTATAGTGACCATTATAGATATCAGTAACTACTTACGCCTCTGGTTTTGCTTTCTAAAGGGAGCTTTATATATAGTGAGATGCATAGAATGCAGAATTTCAGAGTTTGAGGAAAAGCTTTTCAGTTATGAATTAATAAAAATAGCATTTTCGATGAAGGATGAGCCAACACAGACAATCCCAAGGCCTTAGATGAAGAAACTCTAAGCACAAAGCATTTTTCACCTTCCTTTGATGTCCTGATCAGATGGAGCAAAAGCCATTGTTCTCTCTCTCCAGAGGAAGCAGATGATTTCTGACACATTCTTGAGACAGTGAAGAATCAAAGTGACCAGCTGTGTTTGAGGTGGATGATTATTCTTGTTTCACATCAAAGCGGAGGGGGTAATGTTTTGACAAAGATAATACCTGGAAAAAAGAATGGTCAGCTGAATTTTTAGACATTTTCCATTACCCTGTTTGGCTTCATAGATTGGCACAGGTTCCCAGAAAGAACATGACGTAAAACACACACTGCGAAAGAATAAAATACCCAATGGTTATACAATGTTCCTTTTGTTTGTCAAGGAAGTGTTTCTGTGATTTTTTTTTTATTATAAGGGTGTGCAGTGCTTTTTTTGTGATGGTATGCAGAGGTACAGAGTACCGGCACCTTTTTTGCTGGCTCTGCTGTGCAGCTGGGGGTGGGGTCAGCTGAGAAAAGGAGTGTGCCGCTGGAAGAAGTGAGGTGGCACAGGAAGAAAAGGGGTGGGAGGGGCATTTTTCAAATTTACTATCAAGGTATGAGTACCGGCACCTTTTTTTTTTAAATACACAAAAAGGGGTGTGTGTGTGTGTATCAGAACACTTGCTCATAGTGAATGAATCTCAAGTTTTTAATGGCCCTTGACTGTTAAAATGGCTGCAGACAACAAGGTCGGTTGTCAAGGATAAAGCCCTCTTATCAAACGCCTCACATTTTTAGAAGGGCCATGTGAGGAAACCTTGGGAAAAAAAGCTGACTTTTCTGGTTTAATTAAAGAATGGTATCTGGGGTGGTAATCAGCATTCATATTGTATTACTTTCTGTACAGCAAGCCCTCACTTCTTTCTGGTTCTCAGTAATAAAGTCAGGATGTTTTCAGTCCCTTGTGCTGCCTATTTTATAGAAAATGCTTTTCTGAGCATGGCTTTGAAAACAGTTCATGCCATGGATAACTGCATTTTCAGTCTGCTTTTTTAGAGGAATCTCACTGTCAAATGGCCAGACCATCTTCCCTAGGAATCCTCAGATAGAGAAGAACCATTGTGATTCTTCTTCATATATGTAGAACCTGGTAAGGTATCTACAATCCCTCCACCCTGAGAAGCACTTAATCATGATTTGCAGCAGCAGAGAATCCACAGCGTCTGCACTGGAGTTTCCTTAAGTTGACTTAAGGAAAAATTAAGTCGACTTAATAAGACCTCGTTTTAAGTCAACTTAAGGCTTACGTCGACTTAAGCCAGTGTGGACACCCTAAGTCGACTTACAAGGTAAGTCGACTTAGGGCAGGGGAAAAGGGAGTCTCTGCTCCCTTCTCCCCAGGAAGCCGCTAGCAGCTTATCCTGGGGAGAGCCAATCCCGCATGGGGCTGGTTCTCCCCAAGACCCGCAATCTGCTAGCGGCTCGTCCTGGCTCCCTTCTCCCCGGAACCTCCCCAGCGAGTCCCGGCAAAAAGGGAGCCGAGACTTCCTTCTCCCCGGGACCCCAGCAGTCCTAGCCAGAACGGAGCCCTGCGTCTCCTTTCTGCCCGGGACTGTGCTCCCTTCTCCCCCAGATAGCTCTGGGGCTTGCTGTCTCGGGGAGAGTCAGCCCCATGCGGGGCTGGCTCTCCCGAGGACAAGCCCCCCTAGCCTGGGGAGCTGAGGCTCCAAAGGAGCCTCGCCTCTCCCTGGACCTAACCAGTTGACTTAGATAGTCTAATGTAGACTCTCCAAATCGACTTAGTAAGGCCAGCTTTAAGTCGACTTAATAAGGTCGACTTAAAGTCGACCTAGTAAAGTTGACCTAAATTTCTAAGTGTAGACATAACCTTTGCTAGGCACTGTAGTAACAGGTAATAGAGACAGTTCTTTCTGGTACGAGCAGACAGTCTACGTATTGCTGTGATGGTGCAGGGAGTATTGGCAACTGGGGGTGGGGGGGTTTGGCCAGTTGATCCAGTCCTGCATCAGGGAGTGAACAAGTGCAATCAGCTCTAGAGCACAGGAACAGAGCAGCTGTTCTGCCATCCTGCAGCCAGGAAGGGAGGAGTCTGTTTCCACAGGAACTGCAGAGCTCCCTTGAGTAAAGCCTGTTGATTCAAAAGAATCACCAGAGGAAACAGAGGTAAAAAAACTAAACCTAGCTTTAGATTAAAAAGAAAAACGAGCCTGAATGAGATCAAATATCTGAAGAACTGGGGAAAAGTTACCATTTGTAACCATTTAAATACAGGCCTGAGGATTTGTGTCAGGCACATAAATAGGGAGGATGCTGCCTTGTGAGAGACACTGAATGCTATCCATTAAAGATGCTCGTCTCATTCAATTCATCTCACAAAGAAAACCTCTGCAAGTGATTTTTGGCTGCCATTTTAGAAACAGCCAAGCCCCAGGTTGTCATCTGCATCAAAAATGTAACAAATATAAGCCACATGCATAATGTGTATGTATATAGGTTGGTAGATAGATGTTTACATTTGTTACATTTGTGATGTTCATGACAAATTTGGGCTGGATTGTACCCAAATCTACAGCAAAAATCAACTCTTTGGGTGACCCACTCAGGGGGGATCTTCAGCTGGTGTAAATTGTTGTTGCTTTATTGAAGTAAATTTCTTTCCAGCTTTACATCAGTCTCAACCAACTCAAAGCAAGTACTGTAGGACAGTTTACATCTCAGAACTATGAAAAATTATATCTACTGAACTCACATTGAGTTGTCCCAGATTGAGCTAAAACACCAGCATCACATAATTCCTTTTCAGACCCTACGCTTTGCAACCTTTGTTTTATCTTGTCTTAAAAATAGATCTTTCTCTCTCTCTCTAACCTCACGTGGGTAAATTCAAGTTAAGGTATCTGAAAACTTCTAATGGTTTTATTTTTAACTGCCTGCATGTGTGGCCTTGAACAGAGGCTATCTGGAGTGCCGTGATAGATGAGTGATATTATTAAGGACAGTGGATGCTTTGTCCTGAAATGAAAAGAATATCAGTGTTGAGACTGAACAGACCATGTTTTGGGGAATAAAACAAAGAATAAGCTTAAAGGCATGTTGCTTGATAGATGATTTGTGCAGCACAACATTTTACCAGAGATGCCAAGGCACTCATTGTTCGTAGAAATTTTATGCTTTTTTTCATCCTCTCCTCTCAGTCTTTCCTGAGAGGCCCTGTGGCAGGGAAACTTGGATAATGAGTTAGCTGACTTTAGCAGGTCTCTTGGAAAGAGAAAAAAGACTTTCTTGAAAGAAAATACCATGGATACCAGTATAGAATAGGATAGAATTTAAGTCATCTCATTATAGGCTTGTTCTGTTGCATTTTGTGATACTAGAATGTTGATATCTATGACACACGGTGCTGATGAAATGCCAGCCTAGGAATGGAAGTAAAGATATACATTAATTATGTTCCGTGTACATTGGATGCCTTTAAAAAGTTTCCTTCTAACTGGTATGCTGTTGATGTGAGCTGATATTCCTCTCACTTAGTTTTGGGAATACCATTGATGGTATTATTATTTGTATCTACCAATAAAAATTAAAAATGAAACCTTAAGGGGTTTCACTATTGAAAGTTCAATAGCAGTTTTCACAGGCTAAGTAATAATCCCAATAATTTTAAAAGAAGCTGCACAAATTATTTTCATTACATACATATCTGCAAAGAAGTAGGAATGGCCTCATCCCATCTCTAAAATATCTGCTTTGTCTTTATGTTGCTTCATCTAATAAAACATGAGGAGACACATTTTAATTAATGTAGGAAATTTCTGTCTCTAAGTCCCAGATCTGAAGACTTTCCTATCTATTATAACTCGAAAAAAGGACATGTATAATATTTACCATTTCAGATTTGCAGTGCAGACTTTGGTCATGTAGGAGAATAGCATTACCGTGCTTTCGTTAGAGAGCATATGAGTTAGCATATCCAAGTAATGCCTTGTATTTAATGAATTACACTACAGTAGATCTAGTAAAAATTTAATATTTTCAATAATTTGTGTATTTTGCCAAAACTCTAAAACAAATAGTTTGCATTTTGATGACATTAAAAAGACAAAAAGTAAAGAAGATATGGGAGAAAGGCAGAATGATCTCATGGTTTTAGCACTGGACTGAGACTCAGGAGATCTGGGCTTAAGTCATGACTCTGCTGTGGATTTCCTTTGTAATCTTCGGAAATCACCTTAAAAAGGCAAAGTCAAGGTCCCATTGAAGTCAACGAGAGTTTTGCCTTTCAGTTTCATGGGATGAGGATTTCCCCTTGTACCTTAGTGGCGCACCTGTAATATGGGGATAATTTCTTCAATACTTTGACTGTCTTGTCTATTTAAACTGTAAGATCTTTGGGCAAGAATGGTCTCTGACTATGTGGTTGTGTGGTTGCAATGGGTCCCTGATCTCAGCTGGAGTCTCTAGGTATGACAGGACTATCAATATATTGAAATTAAAAAGAAAGAAGGGGAAAGAAGGATGATGTGGAGGAGCTTTAATATTTAGGGTCAGGTTCTACCCCCATTGAATACTCTGTGAGTAGGAGCATGGAACTCAATGGAATTACTTGAGAAGTAAGGTACTCTTCAGTGTAACAGAACTGGATGCTTGGGACCAGAGCAACAAAGGATTTTGATGTCTAAATAAGTAGGTAGGTGCCTGGTGGGATTTACAAAAGCACTTAATCAGAGTAGTTGCCTAACTCCCACTGAAATAATTTTAGATTAATTTTTAGGCATTTTATTGAGAAAAATCTCAGGATTGTTAGAACTGGCTTTACATAATAAATTTCTCAATTGCTCTCAGTAGCCAGTGTTTAGGATGCCTGGATCACCTTCTAATGCCTTAGTGACAACAGGATACTTGAATGGATCTAAATACTTCAGACCAGATTCTCACATGGTGCAAATCCCCATCTCCGGCTTCCGTGGCGGCACCCTGTTTACAACAGCTAAGGAGCTGGTCCTTCTCAGTGTTTTACTTCTAGCACTTTCTTTTTGATCATTTTGAAGACCTATGATGGTTTTGACCAAAATATCCCAGAAAGGGAGAGATTTGTTTCTTGGTCAGAAAATATAGCCATATTTAGTGGTGCTCAGTCTGCTCAGTAAAAATGGTGGAAATTCAATTCTTTGGAAAACAAGTTTTCCCAAACTCAGCTACAGAAATTGCAGGTATTTTCTCCTGCAAAACTCAGAGATTTTTTTTGGAAGGCAATAATGTATAATACAGGCCTTGAAAAATGTATGTTTGTGGTTGCCATCGTAACCAGTTTTAGTAGCCTATCACCTAGCTCCACTGCAGAAATATAATGGAGGAGCACCCTGTAGTGACCAAAAGTAAAATTGCTGGTGCCTAGTTGTGAGCCAATTTTGTCTACCTCTGGTATAACAACATTGATGTGAAAATATTTTCAGATTAATTTTTCTCGTCCTCTAAGATAAAGAGGAAAAGGCATCTGGTTCTTGGCAGAAAATTCCCTTTTTCTTAAATTTTAACTAATTTTCTCATTAAAGTAATTTGTATTGATTGATTGACTGGGATTGACACTGGAATATTACATCAATCACTTCAGGAAAAACATTGATTGTGAAATCTTCAACAAACATGACCTCTACCACAATCTTTCTACCACCAAGAGGATAGCTATACCATTCCTGAAATCCAGCTACCAGATCATCTGCTGGTTTGAACACTAAGGGGCTACTGTCATTGTCCCTAATCATGATGTCTATGTCAACAAGTCCAACAGACAACTCTGTGATACCATCTACTATAAAGAACTCAAAGAAGACCTCACTCCACAATTTAACTGGAATTTAAACATGCCCTCAAATTCTTCCCCAATCCACTCCAAGACAAACTCTATAGCCTTATCCCCTAGAAAGTCATCCCAGGGATTTTCTGCATGCTTCCCAAGATACACAAACAAGGGAACCCATGAAGATTCATCATATCTGGCCAAATTCTTGCTGACAAAGTTTCAGGACTCATAAACACCACTTTTAAATTGCTCACCACACAAAGGGCCAGCTTCCTCCAAGACACTGCTGATTTCCTCCAGAAACACCACAGCATTAATAACCATCCACAGAACAGCATCCTTGTTTACCATGGATGTCACTTCCCTAAACTCATGTCCCTCATCATGAAGCATCACTGTATGCCTCAACCACATACGAGATAATGCACAATGCTCAGAAATAATACACCCAAACCACATTGTCAAACTCATTCATTTCATCGTCACTCACAACAGCATTACAAATAATTTGTCAAAACCATGGGAACAGCCATGGGTAATTGGATGGTTCTCCTGTATGCCAACCACTTCATGGGCCACTTTGAGGCAGAATTTTTTGAATAATGCTCCACAAATCAGTGACATTCCTGAGATAAAATCAATGGTATTTTCATCCACCCAACAGAAGAACACTACTTCTTCATAGATTTCCACTATATCTCAACAGCCACCACCCACCCATTGAGCTCTCTCTAGATCACTCAGACAAGCATCAACTTCCTGGACAGCATAACTAGCTTAAACAACCCTACAGACAACCCAAGAAAACTACTGATAACCACAGTTAGCTCCATAGATCCAGCAACAACTCTAGAGACACCAATAAATCAGTTATCTACAGCCTTGCACTCAGATACCATAGACTTTGTTCCAAAGAGGATTTCCAAGTTACACACCTAAACTCTCTTCAGACTGTCTTCACTAAACAAGAATACTGTCCCTGTGTAGTGAATTGCATCATAGATTAAACCTCCCAAATACCCATAGAGAACCTGCTTCCATGTAGTTAAAAGAAACTCCCTGACTGAACACACCCACACTGAACCACTCCACACTGGAACCCATGCAGCATACATCAAACAGATCATACTCATACTCATTGGGGCCCAATCTTTCCTGAACCCCCTTTCCTGGCCTTCAGACAACCCCCTGACTTCACCATGCTCATCATCAGAAGCATATACTCCACACCAACTGACTAGAATGGCACTAGAGCTTTCCAGAACAACAGATACAAATCCTGCAGGCATATCTTCACGGCGGTGATGACCAGTGTTCCCCATGATGCTCCTTTCAAGATTTATGCTTTTACCCCACATATGGTGTACCTCCAGTGCATCAAATGCCCCACTGACTACGTGGGTGAACCCAGACTATCAATATGCTCTCAAGTGAATCTGCACAGGAAAAAGGAGGATTCCTTCCCCAGACCTAAAGAAGTACTCTGTGTAACCTGAAAACTTGTACCTCCTACCCAATGAAGTTGGTCCAGTAAAAGGCAGTACCTCACCTACCTTGTCTCCCTTGTTGAAAAGCCACATGTAAGAGCAACACATTTATTTATTCTGTCAGTCCATCTTGAAAACTTCACTGAAGAAATATTTTTCAATCTTCACATAATGGATATTGTCTGTTTTCACCTTGAGACTCTTACCTCCACCCGCTACTGTAACCTCAGTAGATTCTCATTCTGCTGGTGGTTGTTTTTTTTCCTCTTTGGCTATGTCTACACTTAGAAAGTTAAGTCGACTGTATTAAGTTGACTTAATAAGGTCGACTTTAAGTCGACTTAAAGTGGACCTTATTAAGTCAACTTAACAAAAGTCGACTTAACTTTTCTAGTGTAGACATAGCCCCTTTTCGACCTTATTAAGTCGACTTAACACTTTAAGTCAACTTAATAAGGTGGTTTTAGGCGCTAATCCCCATCCACGCTGGCTTTAGTTGACCTAATACGGTTGACTTAAGCATTAAATCGACCTAAAACGAGGTGTTAGTAAGTCGACTTAACTTTTCCTTAAGTCCACTTAAGAAAATGCTTAAGTCGACTTAAGGAAAGCCCAGTGTGGACGTAGAGTAGTTTAAGTCGACTTAAGCCACTTTAAGGTGACTTAATTTGTAATTGTAGACGCACCCTTTGACTCTAATTCACATATATGTCACTTTGAAGCCAGGCTACTGTAATGTGCTATACATGGGACTTTTCCTTCAGATTTTTCCTTAAAGCTAAAAGAAGCATTGTATGCAGAGCTTCTAGCTGTCAGCGGTGTTGCCAGTTTTCAAAATTTTATCATGAGCCTTGTGATATTTGGGGTTTTTTTCCTCGTAGCTCCTGGAATCAAGAGATTTCATGAGAATCTCATCTCTTGTTTTTAAACAATATGTTTCCATTCTTTGTTTTGGGAGAGCTGGGGAAGCTTTTAAGCATGAGATGAGTGCACTACAAAGCTCTGAAACCAAGAGACATATTTTTTAAAAAGTATTATTTACAAAAAGCTCATCATTTTTAAGCCAGTCTCATGGGCTATGTCTACACTTGTTAATTTAAATCGACTTAGCTTTGAGCTACACTCAAAAATTAAGTTGACTTAAAGGGGACCCTGCCAAATCAACTTAGAGCGTCCACACTGGACACCTAAGTCGACTTGTAGGGGCTAGGTAGACCTGGGACTGGTCCACGGTGGCAGGGGGGGCACCCCTTGCTAAGTGCCAGGGGGCTCAGCATTTGCCCCATTGTACCTGGGTACAATGGGGGCTGAGCAGGACAGGGATACTGGCAGGGCATAAGAGCAGGTGAGCAGGACTCTGTCCTGCCCTGTGGGGGGGCACACCAGGCTCTGCCTATGCCAGTCACCTAATCTGAGTCTACACTGGCTAAGTCGACTTAATAAAGTCGACTTAGCCAGTAAAGTCGACTTTAAATGAGGTTTTATAAAGTCGACTTTAATTTTCCTTCAGTCGACTTAAGCTACTGCCTAAGTCAATTTAAGGAAAATGTAGTGTAGATGCAGATTAAATTAAGTCGATTTAAGCAGGCTTAAATCGACTTAATTTGTAAATGTAGACGCACCCATGGGGTTTTGAAACCTAACTAATGATTTTTGGATGCTTAAGGGCTAGCAACGGGATTTTTGGGTGCTTAGGGTCTAGTTGGCAGCAAATAACTAGCACAGGGGTAGGCAACCCCTGGCACACGGGCTGACAGTGGCACTCAGGCCCATTCAGAGCAGCATGCGGCACCCTCTGCGGCACCACGTAAATTGCTGATTCAAATACCACTCCAGGCAGCTTCTTTCAGGGGTAGCTGGGGCACCGGGGATCCCATGTAAAGAAGCTGCCCATGGTGGCTCCTTTCCACCGTGTGCCGCCACCAAAAGGAGCTATTCTGGGCAGCTTCTTTCCATGGCGTGCCTAGGGACCTCCAAGAGGAGCCACTCCAGGCAGCAGCTTTCTACGGTGTGCCTGGGGAACTCTGTCCCTAGGCAAGCCACCGATAATAGCCGCTCTCGGCGACTTCTTTCCACGAGCGGCTCCTTTCAGCGGAAAGGCTGGGAAGTGCTCCCTCCCACACTCCAGCTGTGGCTGCCACTGAATTTTTAGGCAGCTGCTGGCACTGGATGAGGGTTGGGGAGGAGGGGCTGGCATGGGGGTTGGCAAAGGTTGCTGGTCCCTGAACTAGCATGTGTTTTGTAGACCACGGGTTTGGGAAACTCTGTCTAGAGCACTGACCTACATGTAAAAATCAGTACATAAAATTGCATTTGTTTGGCAAAAGGAAACTAAAACACACATCTTGAAAATTGGCCAGTGGGGAGCCCAATAGTAGGAAGTGCTACCGTCTTTTATGCAAGGTGCTATCAGCACCCACAGAAATACATTTACATTTAGTGGATCATTTCCAAGAAGCTAATTTCTGGTGATAAACACTCACAATGTGTCAGAAGCAACCATTCTGATCTATTTCCAACTTGGACAATTACACTAAGAATGTGGAGACTTTCAGAATTGGAACTGACAAGGTGACAGCGTCGGATTCATTTGTAATAGATCTCCTAACTGCAATCAGTGCTTCCAGATGTGCAAGATTGCAGACCCACTTGGCACATTCTGCATGCAGCTCCCTCTGCAAGAGTAGCACGTTGGTTCTGCTGTATTCAGCGCTTTCTGAAGCCCTTTCTTGGGTTGAGCAATTTGGCCTCTGGAGACTGAGATATGAGATGGCTACAATAAAATAAGCTTTCTAGGAAAACTGGAAATACAGGATTTGCAAATCAGTGTTGAGTTCTGCTTAATAACTGATGGTAAAATGAAGCTCCCAGACTCTGTTGGGCTTGTATGGTTGGTTTAAAGAGAAGTTTAGAACTTGTTCTGAATGATTTTTTTTTTCCATATTAATGGGCATTACCAAAATGAGCAACCTCTCCAATAAAACCTCTACACTCATCATATGACTTTCCAATCCAAAACTCAAAGCCTGGGCTTTTTGGGCCTACTTCATTATAAGGGCAGCAGTTGTCACACTACATTTGTTAATAAAGTCTTTTTCTTACTGAAAGTATTGATACTGTCCCACATTTGAGCTATTTTAAAATACGGTTGAGGAAAATACCCTTATTCTCATATATTTCTATTACAGACTTTTCTAGCAAAATTATATTCAATGCCCCATCTGAATTGCCACTGACGTCAACAGGACGTGTTCTGATCTCACTCCATGTAATTACTCAGGATTTTTGCAAGTTTAAGTGACATCAGAATTGGGCCCAAAGGAATTTTCCGTGAACTCCAGTGGAAAACAGATCCGTAGCTTAGAACCAGTTCAATGAAGCAATACTGAATTATCCCATCTGCAGGTCTTATCCAACTTGTCTATTTTCCAGATGCTATTACATGAACAGTAAAGTGTTCCATCATCAATCTAGAGAAAATGCAAAAATTTAGAAAAGGATCATTTTTTGTTTTTTTGTTCCTTTGGGTTTTTTTTGTTTTTGTATACTAGCAGGAGAAAGAAAGAAAGAGTGTACACAAAAGGGTTCATGGCACTGTTTTGTCTTTTGTTGTTGGAAAGAGAGACTTGTTTGTGCTGGAGCCACTGGCACATCTACAAAGTGTGTGGAGGGGACTTGCAAAGAGCGGAAATTAAATTTCTCAGTAAATCTTTCCTTCTGACAAAATACACATTGCTGCAGAGGATCAGAAGGTGATAGTATCAGTCTATTACCTCAGAGATTAAAGTAAAATGTTCTTCAAATCCGATCATATTTATTTCTTTGGAACTGAATCGAGAGATTTGGCATTATGGTCACTGAGTCTTGTTGGCTTTTTATTTTCTTTTATTGTGGTACTTTAAATTATAAAGTGGAGGGAACATACTTGATGAAGTTCATTTTAACATCATGAATTTGCATTTTACGTAAACCGAAGATAATTCTACAGCACATATGCTTTCTGATTAACTGCGTGTGACTTTTAAATAGAGGCGTGAAATAAGTTTTAAAGTGTTTTGAAAGACCTAAATTCAGCTTTACTTTATGATGCAGAGATTAATCTTTTCTTCTTAGTATAACTTATGATAATAAGCAAAAGTCCTTTGTTGTACAAGGTTATTGCCAGCTGTTAGAAATAGTGTGTTGTAGGAGTGGTGGTTCAATTTCAGTTTAAATATTTGTGAAGTAAGCATAAAAATCTATCTCACAGTTAGGTAAAGGCCTTTGCCTAAAATATCCTTACTCATGATGGCCAAGAAGAGACTTTAGTTCCATGTCCTCAAAACTAGATGTCTATTATGAACATTCAGTTATAAACAGTTAACTGTGCACCCAAACATACACCTGCAAGTGTAATGGATACTGGTGCATAAACTACACGTTTTGCGTTCACAAATTCTTGTCTATTCACATACATATGGTTTGTATATCCGGCTTGGGTACTTCAAAAAAATTGGCCCCGAAAGGCCATTTTTTGCTGTGTTCAGGTTTAACTGCTTTTTAAAAGTTATTCATAATGGACATCCCCCATGTTTGATTCTCGCCCTCTGTCCCTTCCGGAGAACTATTTGTTGGGATGGGTCTGCTTTCCATCATTAGTTCAGTTTGCACCAGGTGAAGATCAGGACATTCACTTCTATGCCTCTGATTCCCTTCTGTCAGGAACTGTGGGCTTGAGTTCCCTCAGCTGAGCCTGGGGCCAGGCAGTTCAGCCCTCCAGCTGCTTTGAGTTCTGCTGGGCTGCAAAAGAATTGCCTGATTGACTGGCCCACACAACTGGCTTAACAGTGAAGCCTGTGATCTTTCCTATACTGTCCATGCCTGTTTCTGCCTTGCTTTTGTCTTGTTCCTATATATTCTGGTCCTGTGCCCTTGTTACTGGCTTTAGCCCTTGGTTTTGGTTCCTGGTCTCAGCTCTAATCACTAGGCAAGACTGCCCAGTCCCTGACACTATCTAGTTCTTGTCCATCATGCCTGAAGGTCTTCAGCTGTATAACTTTCACCCAGAGGATGTTCAATAGACTCCTTTGATTACTGCTTTCAGGGCATGCTATGTGCCCCATGTATTTAGGTGAGCTTATTCTTGATCATTTTACTGCTGCCTCCTTTTAATTCTTAGGGGTTGTATTACGTATAGCTTTCATTGACTGGTTGGTTTTGCTAAAGATCCTCTCATTGTGGTTGGCTGTATGCTTGAACTGTTTAGTCTTTCATTGTGACATGAAGTTGCGTATTATTGTATGGCAGTTTGAGTCTTAGCAATAGTGCATCAGAAATGTTTTTGTTCTCTGTGTACTATCCTAAATAAATTACAAGTGGAGGTTCTTTTCCATACTGCACAGATCAGACCTTAAATGGAACAGTGGTGAATCCATTTTTCATCAACAATAGACCTTCAGTTGGCAGGTCGTATAAGAGCACCAAAAAGGATGTTTAAGAAAAAAAAATGGAAAAACCTTTGAGAGAACTGAGCATACTCAATTCAGAGAAATTACATGTGATGGGGGAACTCTTTGTATATAAAGAGACACAAGGACGTTACAAATAGAACAGAAATCAATCGTGTTCATTAGTCACAGGACTAGGTAATGGACTGGATTAGGAAAAATGTTAAGTATTGGAACACTAACTATAAAAGCAATTGTGCAATGAAACAAGTTTCCACAGGAGCCTGAAGAATCACTAGCAATGGAGATGTTTAAGGTTTGTGTGAGACACCTACTGTATAGACGGTGTAGTTTAGGAATAATATGCCAGATTCAGATATGTCCTGAAGTGTAAATCTGAAATTACTGGAGTCAGGCAACTGCAGATCCATTTCTGGCTAATTAACTGACCTGCTGTGTGACTTTGAGCAAGTCCTTTCATTTCTTTGTGCTTATTTCCCCTCCTACTTCTGCCTGTCTTATCTACATAGATTCTAAGATCTTTGGGACAGGGACCTTCTTGCTAGGTGTTTGTACAGTGCCTAGTACAATGGGACTCTGATCAGGCCACTAGACATTTCCATAACATAAATAACAAACTTTAACATCACTAGAGTTTTTTTCCAAATGTACAGCAGGGTAAATGAAATCAGAATTTAGCTCACAGATAAAAAACTCTACCATAATGACCTCCAGAAGAGGATGTAAGCGCTTAGTAGAGCTGTCTTCCATCTTGCAAGACTGATGGTTTGTGTATGGAGATTACATAACATAAAATGACTTGCCTAAAAAATTATACATGTATCAGGTATGTGCACACTTGGCTCCTTGTAATTGATTGTGCTGAAAGAACAAGCTGGATTAGAAAACTGCTTTCTGATAAATTGTCCCCATGACTGAAGTTAGGGTTTTTTATTTGTTTGTTTTTAATTTTATTTTATTTTATCCCATCTCCTTTCTGATCCAAAAATCCTTTAAAGTCAGTGGGAGTCTTTCTATTCACTTCAGTGGGTTTGGGATCAGGCCATTAGTGTGAGGACTCTTCGTATAAACTTTTAAAGTGCAGATTAGACACTTCATTAAAGAAATATATAATTTGATATGCATGCACAGTTACACTGCAATTAAAAAAAAAACAACTAAATAGTGGGGGGGAAAAAGCAACATTCAGCAACTACAAAATGCACACAAATACAAAGGAATGTGATAGTGATGCAAAAACCCCCAAATCTCCTCAAACCAGGGCTGCTGTTCAGTTGTTAAAGATGCATCTTTCCATTTGTATGTAAACTCTTCCAATGGTTTTTAGTTTCACTCGTGATTTATTCTGTATTTTGGCATAAAAATGCTTATGCAAAAATATTTACATTAGTCAGTTGTGACCTTACTAAAATTATTCTAAAAACAAAACCAAAGAAATTCTGTTATATTTTAAGTAGATGCGTCAAAGAGGGAATTGCTACTCTTTGAAGTTATTTAAATACAGACTAATTCTTAAAACCCAATTTACTCAGCTTTATCAACAATACTGCATTACACTGGTTGCAACAGATGCATATCCATTATGTGATGTATCGCTTTTTCTAATTAAGTTAGATTTATAGGCTATATCTATATTGCAGTAAAATAGGTACAGCTGGCCCCTGTCAGCTGACTCCAGCTTGTGGGGCTCAGGCTGCAGGGTTAGAAAATTGCAGTGTAATGGTTTGAGTTGGCATTTAGGATCCTTCCTCCTCACCGGGTCCCAAAGCCTGGGCTCTAATTAGAGCCCTGCGGGTCTACATGACAGTTTTGTAGTTTGCAGCTGGAGCGCAAGTCAGCTGACATGGGCCAGCCATGGGTGTTTTCTTGCAGTGTAGACATACCCTCAAAGTTATTTGCAACAATAAGGCTAACTTTATTACAGACCAGTTAGGCACAATGGGTGAGTCTATACTTAAAAATGAAGTCGATTTAAGGAAACTGAAGTCAGCTTAAACTACTCTGCATCCACACTGGGCTTTTATTAAGTTGGCTTAAGCATTTACTTAAGTCGACTTAATAACACCTAGTTTTAGGTCAACTTAGCGCTTAAGTCAACCGTATTAAGTCAACTTAAGCCAGTGTAGACGCAGAGTAGCCCTAAGTCAACCTCCGTGGCCTCCAGACCTCTGTCCCAGGGTCCCTGGCACAGGAAGAGCCTGCCCTGGCTAACCACAGGGCAGAACACAGCTCTGCCCACCCTGCTCCCCAGAGCTGCCCAGGCCTGTCGTCTGGGAAGATGGCTGAGCAGAGCAGCCAGCGCCACAAGTGGGCCCCATCCTGGAGCCACCAGGAAATCCTGGACCTGCTGGCCATTTGGGGGGGGGGGGGGAGATGAGGCAGTGAACTCCTGGTTATGTGGCAGGCACTGCAGCCAGGAGGTTTATGCCTCCATTTTCCAGGCCCCGGCTGACAAGGGCCACACCCGGGACCCACCTAGACGGTCCAGGTGAAAATAAAGGACTACCAAAAGGCCCGGGAGGAGATGCTCCAGACAGGGGCAGTCCCCACCACCAGCTGCCAGTACTACCAGCAGCTGGATGCCTGTCTGGGGCAGGAGAGCAACAGCCTCCCAGGCCACACCATCGACTCTGCCGATTCACCCTCTCTCAATGACAACCAGGAGGAGGACTCGGTGGACAAGGCTGTGGCACTGGAGCAGGGGGAGACCAGCACCCAGCAGCAGCAGGCTACCTTACCAGCCCTGGAGTCAGCTGCCAGCCCGGAGGGGTGTGCATGACTGTGGGACAGGGACAGACAGGGTCATGGAGGGGGGGAAGGGTGCAGAGGGCCTCCCAGAGGGGCTGGGGGCTGTGTGGCGGGGGCAGGGCAGAGCTGAGTGGTGCAGTGGTGTGTCTGGAGATGGGCTGGGGGACTGTAGGCGGGAGCACCAAGGCCAGACAGCATGCACCCAACACCGCTGGCATGTGGCCTCAGGAGAGACCCCTGAGGCAGGGATGCCTGCAGGTCACCACTGTGGGACTGCACCCAACCTGGGCAGCAGAGAACGCTGGCGCGTACCAATGGGACAGGGATCGGGAAGCAGGGAGATGGTCAGGGGACAGCAGCTGCTCTCAGGCTGCACACCGCATCAGCTAATGGGAGGAACTCTGTTCTTTGCTTCTCCCCGTGCTGGCAGGTTGCCAGTGAAGTCTGCTTCACAGCATAAGAAGCCTTACCAATAGCTGGCAGGTGTCGTGCAGCTGCCTGACAAATCACTGGAGAAGAGTCTGCTCCATGACCTGCTCAGCCTCCATGTTGCCAGGCATAATGGGGAAGGTGCTGAGCTCACTTCCTCTTTTGTAGGAGCGGCTGGTGTCGGGGGGCACTTCTCGGATGCCACATGCCACACTTCCCACAATGCACCACTCCTAGGTCGACCTAGCCCCTGCCAGTCGACTTGAGCGTCTAGTGTAGATGCTCTAGGTCAACTTAATAAGGTCAAGTTTGTCAACCTAAATATACAGTATAGACGTGCTAAGTCGACTTAACAAGGTTGCTTTAAAGTCGACCTTGTTAGGTCGACTTAACAAAGTCAACTTAATTTAACAAGTGTAGACATAGCCAATATTTTGAGGACAATTAGAACTCAGTTTTTCTACATGGTGTGCAAAGTTTTAGCCATTAAAATCCAATTAAGTTTTAACTGCTCCAACACTTTAAAAATGTAGTCTGATTCTGGCATCCTTATTCACACCGAATAGCACTTTATTTTGTAAGATGTCCTATTTGAATCAAAGTTGCAGACTAAGGGCTTGATTCTGCAAACCCTTATACATGTAATTAGCTTTGCTCATGTGAGTAGTCTCAAAGAGTTCTACTCACATGAATGAAGTTACTCGTGTAATTGTGTGCTCTATGGGTGACTAAAGGATGGCAGAATCCATCTCTTAATTAGAGGTATAAGCACATCTTGATGCTCTGCATCCACATCTAGAGGATTTGATTTAGAGGATTTCTGTATACAGACAAAACTATAGATGGCTGTTCACGCTGAGCATGCCTTCTAGTGCTCCCTTGTCAAGGATGTATTGTTACAAAAGGATGTTGGGAATAGTTTCAAAGTAGATCAAAGTTAAATACTTTCCTAATTGGTTGAGTTTTGTAATACTAAGCCTACTGGGGTATTTTGGAGGCTTCATTGTATTCATCTGAACTGTGAAAGTCCAGACATAGCTTTGTATGAATTACATACACCATATTTTTGGGAAAGTTTTACAGATTGCCTACTTCAGGTTAGGCCTCTTTCTGGAAGCTTTTTAATCCTTCAGTATTTGCATAATGATCTCAGTGCTGCAATTCTTATGTGCCACTGTGTATGGAAGCTATTTCGGAACTGTGTTAATGAATAATAGTAGGGGAATGATGATGTCCAGAATGGACTTAATCAATCTGCTTTCAGCAGATGAAAATCTGAGAGGGTCAATTCATTCCTGGTGTAACCCCATGGAAGTCAATGGAGTTAAACCAGACATGAATTTCACCCAAGGTATTTAAATATTGAACAACTTAAATTCAGAGAACTAAATGAAGAATTAGATTCCATCAAAGATACGCAGCTAAATAGTAAAAATTCATTATAGTGGAATTCCAGCAAAATAATACCCTTACCTGAGATTTTGATTAACACTCGATAATCGTATGGAAATTCTAGAGTAATTACATGGCATAATGAGGACAGCAGATTCTATGAATATTTGATGTGAACAACAGGATAGAAAGGCTTTCTAGCCTTGAAGTGCAGATTGTTATAAGATAGGTATAAACTGCAGGGGTGTGCAGTAGGTGCTATCAAGCCAAATTCCTGTTTCTAGTCCTATACAGATGTTAAAATAAGGCAACATCACTGGAAATGAAAAGATAATAGATTCAAAACAGTCATTAGGAAACAGTTCTTCACCCTGAGATAATAAAAGCGAGAAATTGCTATCAGGCAAGGTTGTTGAGCCCAAAATTCTGTGGTAATTCAAGAAACAATTAGCTGTTGTTTCGGGAGGAAAATAGACTGTGAGAGAGAATCACATAGTGACATATCTGTGAGTGGCTTATTGATTAAGAAAAATGTCCCTTTTTTTTCTTTTATGGCCAGTTTCTGTCTTTGCACCTGAAAGGGTTTGATTGTGACTTCAGTTGCCAACAGCAGTTGTAGAAATAAGGATAAATTCCATTACCAACACACTAGTTCTGTGGCTCGTTCCCTGCATGGCACAGCTTTGTCTTGGCTTCTAATGCATAACGGCATATCAGGTGGTATTAGATAACCTGATAAAGAAGGCATTTTAGCGCAAACCATTCTTTATTTTTTCACCTCTAGAAATTATTAAATTTGTGGGGAAAAGCCATGAATTAGGGTAATTTTATTATCCAAAGACCAATACATTCCTTTCCTTTTCGTTTGTCAAACACTACAGCACATTTCTGTAGATCCCTGTGTTTACTGTGCTAAAAGAGATTAACCCTGCTTAGCAGAAGGGGCCTAACATAGTACATTGACATTTATAGTCTTCCTAGAGTTTTTACTACGGTCCATTAAAAAAATGTGTTAAAACACTGTCCGGGTCAATATAGGAAAGCCTTCCATGACCCTTGTTGTACATTCTAAAGTTCTTATGAGTTCCACCACCATTCTGTAGGATATTGTGGGTAAATATAGCACCAAGTGAGAGAAACAGTATTCCCTACAGAGTCCTAAAGTTATAGCTACAGTAGATACTAGCTGACACCCAATTCTGTCTGTGCACTCTTATTATTTTGGGCCAGGTGGTGCCCTGATTTGTGTGACTATGCAAGGGAAAGGAGTTTAAGGCAATCCTTTAGTGTCTTGTGCCAGTGACCCATTCTGCCACTCACCGTGCAGAAGATGAATGATGCCCCGCAGAACCAGCATCACCACCACATTCAGCTGAGTGGAAGAGGGCCGAAAGTGATGGAGAATGTCTCCATCCCCTGCCTCCCAATGCATTGGCCAGCATATTTGCTTGAGACATGAAACCAGAACAGTTCACTCCCTGCTAAAGCCAAAAGGGAAATTGTGATTCACTGGGTGACATTTGACCTCCTGAGATACTCGATTGTAGCACAACTGCATCCTGCCCCTTGCTCAAGGCATGCAGTTAATGCATAAGGGACACACAGGTAGTTATCCATATTATTGGTTTGTCATCGTCATCATCATCTTAGATTGTACATTTTCAGGCCACTAATCATCTCTGCCTCTGTTTGTGCAATCTACAGAACAGTAAATCTGTGGGGCCATTGGGCACTACTGGTATATAAGTAATACATAATCAGCATGTATTTTCTTTATTTTCAGGAGATTTGTCCTCACCAAAGTGAGAGTCATTACAAAAGGAGCTTTCTCAGGACTTGATGACCTTGAGAAAATGTATGTATTTCATTCACTGGTAACTGAATTGTATTATTTTAAACAGTGATTTGGGGTTGTGGATCCTTTTGCTGCCTGGTTCTGTAAGCAAGCCACTAACTCTGCATTGCAGGAAAATGTTTTTCATCTAGTTACAGATCTGTAGAAAATTGAAACAAAACAAAAAAAAGCATAAGCCAGTTCCAAAACAATGTTGTCACAAATATATCTGTACATCTGCAAGAAATAGTCTTTGGGCAATGGTTGAGATCAGCACACAGCATCAGCATAATTAACAAGTAAAATGTCACAGCAAAAGTCTGTAAGAATCGGAGAATTCTGTGCTTCATTAGAGTATGTCAGCTCAGGATCAGTGAGGAGAACACCACTATTTAGAACTATGGGTCGGCCAATTTCTGTTGCAGTAGTGAATAATTGGACTAGTATTCTGTGTGGTTTTGTGCGGAGGAGGGGGAGTTACTTGTGTTATTTGTGCTGAGATTTTTCCCACAGGATTTAGAGGTCCACTTTCTAATAATTGTAGTGTCAGATACCATGATGAATAAATAGAGATAGTTACAGAGGGATAGAGCTACTGTTAATCGTTATGTTGAATTAGGGTGTTAATGATGAACAGATGTGTAATGCACCCATTTCTGTACTATCTTTTGGCACAGCCCAGTTCCTAGTGTGCTTCCACCACTGAAGGAAAAGAACAAATAGTCTGTTCAGTGTTCTTTTGCTGTAGAAATTCTTAGACTCATAGCTTATAAGACCAAAAGGGACTATTGAGATTATCTATTCTGTTCTCCTGCTTGGCTCCTGGCTTCTCACCACCTTCCTTGCCCCAGTTCCTGGAA
The DNA here is from genome assembly GCA_007922175.1 of Pelusios castaneus. NCBI lineage: Eukaryota > Metazoa > Chordata > Testudines > Pelomedusidae > Pelusios > Pelusios castaneus. Next base: position 21,354,771 of record ML685758.1, read on the forward strand.
TATTTCTGCCATCCTGCTGTTCTCTCTTATATTTAACCCTCTGGCTTTCTTTTGAGCCTAAACCCTCTGCCCACTGTTTGTCCAGTTCACTAAGCACCACAGAGCCCTATAATGGTAGCCTACCTCATTCATCATGGCACTTAAGCATGTGGGTGGTACCATCCCAATTCAGGAAAATTCTTAGAGTATGTTTAACTTTAAGCATGTTTAAATCCTTAAGCCCCATTAGAAGGTGGGAAAAAGCTTATTTCATTGGCAGTGGTGAATTTTCTGTTACACACTGTAATGTGACTTTAGACTCTTAGCAAAGTAACTTGTTTGATTTAGATTAGATGTGTTTCCCTTGTTCCTAATTCAACTCCCAAATGAAGTCAATGTAAAAGCTTTTATTCATGTCATGCAGTTAGAATAGACTTGTCCGGAAAATAACTTTTCTCCTTTAATAGGAGGATGAAATAATGCATCGACTTTCTGACTACGCAGCAGTCACACCACATTTCTCTATAACAACCCACCATTGTAGCCTCAGCCATGATATAGTTGAAGGTCTATCTCTAAGGAGATAGTGTCACCCAGGCTCCATGGTCCATTCAGTGTTCGCCTCTCTTCTCACGCTGCCAATGGGGATATCATTCAGTGCCAGAAGTGTTTTTGTGGACATGGACATCTGTGTACCAGTCCCTGCACACAGTTCACCACCACATTTCAGCATAGGTCACTGAACAGTGGTCATTGAGTGACATTTGAACCAAATGAGTGGAATTTGAAGTGATACTGTATGTTCTATCCACATGGTTGTTTGTATCTAATCACCCTGTTGAGGGAGCTGATTACAACTCAATAGCTCCTACCATATTTAAAACACTGTTTGGTCTTTTAGATTAGATTCAACTCTCATCAGTGCTTGCGTTCATGATCCAGGAACAAGGTTAAAACAATTTGATCCACCGAGCTCAAACCATGTTGGGAGGAAAACTGTATTGCCATCAAGAGGCAAGTGTGTAGAAGTTGTTGGCAGAGACCTTATAGCAATTCCCTAAGACATCTGATCACAGAGGGTGCGTCTACACTTGTAACTTAAGTCGACTTAAGCTTGCTTAAGTCAACTTAATTTACGCTACGTCTACACTACGCTTTCCTTAAGTTGACTTAAGGAAAATTAAGTCAACTTTGTTAAACCTCGTTTTAAGTCAACTTTTGGCTTAAGTCGACTTAAGCTGGTGTAGACCTGGAGTAGCCCTAAGTCGACTTAAGGCTCTCCAGGACTCCCCCACTGCCCTCCCTGCCAGGGTGGCTGGCACAGGGAGAGCCTGGCATGCCCCCCCCACAGGGCAGAGCCCTGCCCACCCTGCCCTATGCCCTGCCAGTGTCCTGTCCCCCTTTGCCCCATTGTACCCAGGTACAATGGGGCAAAGGCTGAGCCCCCTGGCACTTGTCAAGGGGTGCCCCCCTGCCATCGTGGACCAGTCCAAGGTCCCCATAGCCCCTACAAGTTGACCTAGGCATCCAGTGTGGACGCTCTAGGTTGTCTTTGTAGGGTCCCCTCAAAGTCAACTTAAAATTTAAGTGTAGAGATGCTAAGTCGACTTAAAGTAAAAGTCGACTTAAATAAACAAGTGTAGAACTAGCCCAAGGTAGTGGGCCTGATTCTCCCATGCTTAACTCCAGCAACTTTACATCAGTGCATTGAACTCATGGAGCATTACATTGGAGTAACGCAGAGGCTCATCTGGCCTACTAAATTTTATTTCAAAGGATTTCCTGCATTATTTAGTTTTGTTCATTATGTGAATGAAGCACACAGTCATCAGAAGCAAAAAGGAAGGGGGTCACACAATGTATGGTCTCGGAGTTCACCAGATAGGAATAGAGTCAGGTTTGATCATTCAATTAGTTTTGCTGTCACTTGCTTCTCACAAAACTCTGCTGGTTTCCTCTTTTGTTTGGTACTTGCCGAACATCATTAAACTCATTGGACTGTGACGTGGGTTGCAAAGTGGGTTGTAAACTATTTACATGGTCTTTAATTACTCAGAACCCATATGCCAGATCTATATAAAGTGTGAAGATGTCATTGAATAGGGTGTCTGTGACAAAGTGGTGATGTATTGTTTACAAAAAAAATTATCTATGCAGATGAGCTCAGACTGAAAATACATCTATGTGCTAACTCTCGTGGGGGGGAACAGTTTATAACAAAGTATCTTTGAAAATAGGAGTATGATTAATATGTAAATGAGACCAATCAACATCAGCGATGTCGAATATGCAGATAAGAAGGCAAGCAGTTAAAATATGAAATAGCTCACAAATCATAAATATAATCCTTAATTATTCATTGCAAATATTCATGATAACACAGGGACAAAAATATGTATAGATAATCAGATATGTTTTCAGAGCCCTGAATGAAAGCCTTTTTTCCTCTCAAGATCATGCACAGAAAAAAAAATTAAAGCAAATTGAAGACTATTTAAAGGAAATGGCTATTAATAATGTGATATCTCAAAGTGGTAAAATTTGGTTTGCGTAGTATATACAAATTAGATATTTTACTATACTGTACATACCATGATTGCATGTAACTAAAAGATTAAAAATCAAGAGACTGACTAAATTTGGTGAGCAGATTAGTGAATGAGACATTTGAGAGATGGTCAGACCCGTTCGTAACTGTGCTTCTGAGATAGGGGTTGTTTTTAAGATGCACGATTTAGCAGTTAATTACCTATCTTGGACAACAGCTTACTTGCTATTAGTAATGGGGCTGTCACAGGGAGGGCCACTGCCAGTCTGAAGTATTCTGGGGAACTAGAAAATTCCAAAAGAGACAAAGATGGTCCTCCCGAGTCCAGAAAAACTGGATAAAAATTCTAAGTCTTTTGCTCTCGTTCAAACTGAATAAGTGTTTTGAGTGGAGCCATAAGTCCTGTATTCATCAGAAATATGGATACGAGTGAATTTATATTCTCATGGAAGTCTATTTCAAAGAATTAGAGATCTAAACATCAGCTTTGCCATCTTAGAAACCAGTGACCTTCTCACTAGCAGCTTTCAACCTTCTGTTCTGTCTAAGGCTATGTCTACACTTGAAAAGTTAAGTCGACTTTATGAAGTGGACTTAATACGGTCGACTTTAAGTTGACTTAAAGTGGACCTTATTAAGTCGACTTAACAGAAGTGGACTGAACTTTTCAAGTGTAGACGTGGCCCCTTTTCAACCTTATTAAGTTGACTTAACATTTTAAGTTGACTTAAAAAGGTCCACCTAGGTACTACTCTGCGTCTTCACTGGCTTAAGTCGACTTAATAAAGTCAACTTAAGCGCCAGTTCAAGTTAAAACGAGGTGTTATTAATTCAAACTAACTTTTCCTTAATTTGACTTAAGGAGCAGCTTAAGTCGATTTAAGGAAAGGCCAGTGTAGACGCAGACTAAATTAAATTGACTTAAGCCTCCTTAAGTCGACTTAATTTGTAAGTGTAGACACACCCTAATTTAGTAAATAGGAGTCCTGTCAAGCAGGGCCATCCCGGGGGGGCGGGGGGGGTGAACCGGGCAATCGCCCCAGGCCCCGTGATTATGCAGGCCCTGCAGCCCCCCCCCCCCCCCACAGCCACACTCTTCCCTGCTCCGTGGGCTGGGAACACTAAGCCCGTCCTCTGAGCTAGCCCTACCTGCCCCTGGGGCGGAGCAGGTGGCCAGGGCCCGCCTCTGGGCCAGCCTGCAGCAACCTGCCCCATGCGGCTAGGGCCGGCACTCAGCAGCAGCCTCGGTTCCCTGGCTGGGGCACTGGCCGCAGCAGCCTGGGGTCCCGGCTGCGGGTGGCTCCTTCCACCGGCAGCCCCTGCTTCTGGGGCCAGGCCCAGAGCCGGCTCCCCGCCGGCGGCCTCAGCCTCCCCGCCTAGGCTGGCTCGCTGGGGGGGTGGAGTGGCCCGCCTGCCCTCCAGCACGGTTGGGATAGGGCCCCACCTAGGCCAGTTGGGCATTGGGCCCCGCTCCCTCCACGGGACAGTGCTGCTGTCAAGAACATTAGCTGTATCAGCTACACCTTTCTTTCTGTTCCTTGGCACTTCTAGCTAATAGGAATTTGGCTGTTCCTAGAAACTTCCATATTTATGCTGCTGCTGACCTGTGTGCCCTATAAGCTATTTACTTAGCGGGGGTTGGAAAGTGATTAATTAAAAAAAGAGAAAATGTAAAGCATATAAAAGAAGGTTCCCTTTGCAGTGTTCTCTCTACAATCTTTTCTCATGTTTCCAGAATGTAGTATGGCAGAGTTGTGAATGCAGATGTGACAATGCCTAGTTGAACGCTAAGCACCATAGATGTATTGGTAGTTAGATAAGAAACTAAATAACTTTGGGGGGAAGCCTGGAGGCTACTAGCCTTTTGAGTAGTGTGCTTGCCCTCTCTGTCTCCCTCTGCCCTTGCATCTGCAAATCTGAGGTGTACGGAATTCGCTAAAGACATCCAGTAAGGAAAAAGCCTAAGACTATTTAATAATATAAGCTATCTGTGATGACATTATTTAATATTTAGTATAATCAGAATCAAGAAGAAAAATAGAAACTTTAACAGTGATGATTGGATACACTTTTTTTATTCAAGGGAAAATGCCCTTTTTAAAAAAATGAGCAACAGACGTGTCCTGGCAGTGAAGTCTCTGGTGGTCAAAATCAAATGACAAGCTTATATTTAGTACCGCTTTGGAAAAATACCCTAGAGGGGGCTATTTGAATGTATTAGTAAAGACAGAGATGCCAGCCTTCAAATGAAGAAGAAATTGCAAAGCACAATATTGTTTTTCTTATTGAGCTCCTATTCAAGGGCATATTTCGGTGTCACTGGAGAGCCTAGAAGGAAGGCACTCTGAGAACCTGGATTGTTCTATTTAAGTGTACCTCTGTTTGGAGAAAGAGATACTGTGATTGGATCTCTCTGCTGTGATATTGAAGGTGAAGGGTCCATGCAAGCCTGAACAAGCATCTATGAAATTTTCTTGGGGTACCCAGGACAGTGAATTACCTTGTTGCTCCCCTGCTTCCAGCGAGAGAGAGATTTGTCATGCTTACCTGGGTGTTAGCTTCCTGGCACCTCCAGTCTAATAGCCACCCAAATAATCTCCTCCGGGCAATGTTAGCTATCACTTTACTTTCAGTTTAACAGAAGTTGTACCCCAATCCCCAAGTCCCTTTGAAGCATTCCTTTATGATATCCAGCCTCTATCACTGGCTACTCACCGAAATACCACCTTTGCTATCCTCAGGGGGACAGTGCACACACCAGCTTGTTTGATTCAGCTGAGGATCAGATCCTATATAAAAATCACAGCACTGAGATATATTTAGAGTGAAAAATATGGTTTTTTTTAATCAAAGGTTAAGATTGAAGAGATAGTGAATAAAGTTATTGGAAACAGAAAGAACCTATAAAATAAAATCATAACATGATTCCTAGGAACTAAACTTAATTTCAGTAGACCGACTACTTGTCTAAAGAAGCTTGACTTACCCCAAATGTCTTTTGGAGTGTTTTCAGCCAAAGCTGGTTGGAATCCTGTTTCAAAAATGTAAACATGCTGTCCATTTACATCCTTGGGTGCAGGATAAAATGTTTTCCTGTTACCTCCTCTTTATGTCTTTATTTCTGTTGTTTGACCCCAGAGTCAGGATAACTCACTGCGATTTATACCAGGGTAGACAAGGACTGCATATTCTTTCATGTGGCAGAAACTTGTTTGTCAACCATTCCTTGATTCAGACTTTTAGGAAATTATTTTCAATATGTATATGCGCATACATTTCTCAACAATATTAATGACCAGTGTGACCCTGACATTCATTAAAGACGCCAAAATATGTTCATTATACATAAATACTGTAATGGTGTTGTCAGACCGGTTGGGAGTTGCTGTTGAGGAAAAGTGAACCCTTTGCCAGCTAGACTAATGAGCCTCTGTGTCACAGCTTCATTTCCCCCTAAAACATGATCTTTTTGAGATATTTCATTTCTCCATTGGTTCTCTCAAACCTAAGATGGAATGAAGCACCCTTCTAATTGTATTCAGTCCAAGAAAAATTCACCCTGGTGTGTGACTATGCTGCATGACTACTTATTGCTGGGGGGGCGCAGGATCTACATTAGGGTTGTTTTGGGGGAAATGGAGCTTTTTTTTAAAGAAAAGATTTTCAAAAGTGCCTAACCAATTTAGGAGCACAAATTATATGGAAGAACAGCACCAACTTATTTCATATACAGCAACCAAGCAGCTATGGAGTATTAATAATTCTTAGTCACTTCTATCCTGGCTGAAATTTGAGCTATGCAGTTTCCCATGAATGTTCATTCCACAAGATCTTAATCTCCAACTCACTGAAGTCGAGGAGTCTTTTCTTTGACTTCAGTGAGTTTGGGATTAGACCCAACTGCACTTTTTAACAAAAAATATTGTCTAAAACCAAGTGATTACCATTTAAAGCCTTGATTCAGTAAGGTGCATGAAGACAATGGTGCTGCCTATGTGCTTATAGCTAGGCATATCCTTAAGTACCTTGTGGAATCTAAGCCTAAAACTCTCAGTTTTAAGCAATTCTACCTTGGCTGTAAAACTCTTGTCATGCCAGGATCTTGGCATGCAGGATAGCATCACTGAAGTTCTTCCTTTTCTTTAGTATTCTTGTTTAAAAAATTATCAGTTTTAATCCTTTGTGAAAGGGTGGGAAGTAGGTGGGCCAATAGCTCTGCCTCCATCTGCACCAGTCTTCAAAGCATATTGGTCCCAGATGAGAGCTTGTTGCTGATGAGTGATGTGCAATGTGCATTACCGTCTATGCACCTGATGTGAGGCAACTTCACACAGACTACATGGCCTTATACTTAGTGGCACAATCTTGCCCAAAATTCAGTGCTGTACATCCCAAATAAGGAGCAGAACACACACCATCAGATAACTATGGGTAACAGATTTGGTGCTACCAGGAATGCTTCATTTTTGGCAGTTGCAGTGGTTCCAGTTCTTTTCATTTTTCCTTTTGGAATGTGTAGTATACCACATCTTCTGATAATAGTGGGACAAGGGAGAAAGAAAATAGTCATTTGAATTATTTCAAAAGAACTGTTAGAATTTAAGAGACTTTGTGGAAATTGATTGCAGTCTATAGAAGAGACCTGTTGGGCTAGTATGGTCCCTCTGGACAAACCTATGGTCTTTGAGGTAGCGGGGGAGGGAGGCAAAATATGAATTTACAGAAGCTACTTTATCCTGTGTTTTCCTCCTCAGCAACATATAGTCATAAAGCCATATCAGGTAAATGTGGATGCACAAAAGTATTAAACACCACAAACTGTAAGGGAGAGAAGATATACTTGGCACACATAGCAAAATGCATAATGAACCATGTAAAGATCATGCTTTTCAAATTCAATTTTCAAGGGTATATTCCTGAGGTATAATGCCATGTGTGTTATATTCTAATTTACCTTGTTGGAGGATTTGGGGGGTTAGGGATTTTTTTTTTTTTTTGGTATCTTGAGAATTGCTAGAGATGCAAATAAGCATACTATTGCATTTTCATGAGTTTAAATATGCATTTCCTCTTAGGCAACAAAAAAGTACATTTTTTTAAAAAAGTGAGGGCCCTGACACAAATTATCAAAAGTGAGGAAATTCAAACTTAAAACTGACATTCCAGACACAGGACATCTCATGAGACTGATTAGGTGATACAAAGCTTTCTGTGCCTGATTCACCCTCTGGAATACAGTTCTGCAGTGACTGAAGATTGCTCCTATCCAATAAATAGGACTCTACCAAATTCACAGTCCATTTTCGTAAATTTCACAGTCATAGCATTTTAAAAATCTTGAATTTCACAGATTCAGATATTTAAATCTTAAATTTCATGATGTAACAAAGCATGAATATATATAGATGACAAAGTTCCTCCTCTACCTCTCCGCTTCCCTCTAGCGGTGGGTTTGTTTCCCTCAGGCCTCCAGGCCTGGGAAAGGTCCTTTGTCCCTTCAGGCAGGGGTTTGTCCCTCCCCCAAGTCTTTGTACCTGTGAGGCTCTTCTTGACTAGTGTTCTGCTTCTTCTTCAGATCACTCTGCCTACAACCACGTTACCTCCGCTCAAACACTCCAGAAGCTCTCCTCACTCTCACACTCCAGCTACCCCCTTTCTCTGGAGGCAAGGCTTTTTAACAAATCCTGAGTGGGGCCTTAATTAGCTCCAGGTGTGCTAATTAACCTGGAGTAACCTCTGCTCAGCTACAAGGGGGAAAGGGACTTGCTGAGCCTGGTGCTAATATATTGGCTTTCTAGAGCTCTCCGGAAACCCTCTACTCTGACCACCTGGATTGTGATTCATTTTGTTGATGCTTCTGAATGTGGTTGGATTTGGTTGAGTTTTGCTGCCATCAAGAATAAATTCTCAAGGTGTGGGCACACTTATCAACAATGCTCTGCCTTAATCTCCCGCAAATATAACCATTAGGATAGTTAGTTTAAGCTTTCTGCATGTAAGAACACATGTGGCATGTTGCTATCTTAAATTTATAGTGTGGGAATAGAGGATATATGCTGTATTGTAAATGTAATCAGTAATGGACCAAGACTATCTTCTTTTATTTATTTTAATCTGTAAAATGCTTGTGATACAACACTACCTGGCTTTTCTTGCCAACGCCTATCTGTGGAAGAGGCCTTGAAGTGCGTTTTACTCTTTTTATTCCTCACAGACATACAAAAAGTGAACTGCTCTTTAATTACCTTTGGCAGTAACTCACAGTTGATGCCCAAGAGCAGACTTTTCAGTCAAGGTATTATTATATTCCAGTAAATTCATAACATCTCCACCTAACCTAATCCTAAGGCTTATTCTATTTTTTGGACTGAACTACATTAAAAATAAAACAATATACCTTAAAAATTTAGTTGTAAAATCAGTTCACGACATCAGTACAATTTTTTTCCTTTTTTTACTTGAAAAATATCTATGTGAAAGCCCTGATGTCAATATTGTGCTTTAATTTACAAACGTTCCCTTTTTTGTATTTTAATTTCATAGTTGCTTCTGTATGATTATGTATTTCGCTACTGTTTGCTACCTGGATGCAATATATTTAGAAGGAAAAGCAAATACAGTTTGCTATTACTTACTTTCATTTTGCAAGAATGACCATTTCGTTTTAATGAATTTTTAGTAGGGTTGTCATTTGTTAATTGTTCTGGGACAGAGCTGACAGTAAAAGTTGAAATGCATTTGACAGACGAATCATTCAGAACATCACTTATTGTTCTTTTTTTTACAAACTTCTAGATATAAAAACAGGTAACAGTATAGGGGAGACCCACCTTCCTGTGTGTATGGTGAATACCTTGCAGCCTGCCACTAATGTATCAAATAGTTCCAACTGTTTGAATTCAGAAAGAGGAGATTTAGGTAAGGGCACCTCCTAGATTACCCCTCCCCTATTAAATCTTAAATCCAGTATTCCCCCCATCTTGACTGCACAAACATACCAGTTCTGGATACATTGCAACTTTCCCTAAACCTGTTTGTCTAAATATCTCAGGAGTTCGGGGTCATTTTGGAGGGTGATAGTCTGAATCTTCCACCTAACAGCTGACCCTACCTGAATTGCTATGCAGAAGAACCCAGATTTGCTTACGACAACCCTGTGACTCAAAATACACAGAAAAGCTTTTGAGGTTCACCCATCCCTCATTTACCTTTTATATCATGGTAGATGAACATTCTTAGGTGCTGATTCATCTGCTTTTCCGGGGAAATCTCAGAGCTGCTTACAGTTTCCTCTTGGGAGGGGCTATCTTTTTATATCTTACATGTTTTAAGACAGACCTTTTAAGGTGTAGTAAAAATTACTCAAAACTTCATTGGTTCCTAAAGACCTACCTTTTACTTTTCTTCCCCAATTTTGAGACACAGATGGTCTGTTTTTGTGTTTCTCTTAAATTCTTCTATTTTCCAAGTAGAACCAATGCCCTTCTCAGTGTCTTTGTGAAAAGGGAGGGAGGGGAATGACCTTGCTAAGGAGCTTACTGCAATTTATGTTGGCTCAAAGATTTCTTGATGGTAAGTTACTTGACATATACGTTCCAGAAAATGAGAGAGAGATTCAGAACTGCCTATTCTAATTATTTTTTACATTTCCTAATTCAATTTACAGCTTCAGGTTGGCAAAGGGTAGCTGTTGTCATGTGACCTATCAAAATGCTGTTCTGATTAAAATGAATTAGTATCTTTTACACACCTATACACATAAAAGCCCCAAATAATTCTGTAAAGCATTTAGAATAAAATTTATTGACTTACTAGCAAAAGCTAAAGTTGATGATGTAAAGTTAAGGTTGAGAAACTGAGCACCAAAAACAAAAACACAAAAGCAAGCCCCAGCAATTTAAAGAAAGTTAAGGTTGTGAATTAGAGATGGTCATAAAATGGACTTCTTCCTGTGGAAAAATAACTAGTTTTCCACACAATTGAACACTGAAAATGTTTCCACTGAAAATCAAAATATTTCAATTTGTGAATGTCGCCTGATAGATGTCATTGTTCAGATGCCTCATTCTCCCATTTTTTCTCTAGGCTTTGCTCTTATGATATACCTTCATGCTAAGGGGAGACCATTGAATCATGGGAGCCTTTGACTATAGTGCATTATGGGGATAGCATATTTTTTCCTTGGGTGAAACAGAGATAGGGTCCACCTATCAAAGAAGATGAAGAGTATATTTGGATAGAGACAGGCTAACTTAATGAGGGGAGCTTTAAACTAGGTTTGATGAGGACAGGTGAAAAAAGCCCACAAGTAAGTAAAAAACATGGAGACCTGGAAAAAGGATTGAAATGTGGAGGGAGCATGGGTCGTTACCGAAGGGATGAGGGAGAGAAAAGAGAACATAAGGGAGAAATCAAGTCAGTATCTTAGATGTGAAAATGTGAAAAGTAAGTATGAGGAATAATCAGGAAGAACTTAAAATGCAAGTTAATAAGATACACTGTGCCATAGTTAGCATTACAGAGACTTGATGGGATAATACACATGGCTGGAATACTGGTATATAAAGATACAGTTTGCTTAGGAATGACCGGTGGGGAAAAGTAGGAGGTGTAGCCTTATATTTATGTGAAAGATGTATATCCTTTGACTGAGGTTGAGATAGAAATAGCAGACAGACTTGTTGAAAATCTGTGAGTAAGGATACAAGGGGTAAAAACGAGGTAATGGTCTACTACTGATCACGTAACCAGGAAGAAGATATGGATGAGACTTTTTTAAACTACCACCAAAATCATTCAAGGCACAGGACTTGGGAAGGATGGGGGATTTCAACTCCCCAGACATCTGTTGGGAAAATAACACAACAGAGCACAGACTATCCAACGAGTTCTTGTAATGTATTGGAGACAGGGGTTTATTATTATTATTATTTAAGAAGATGGACAAAGCTACTGTTCTAGATTTGATTTTGACAAATAGGGAGGAACTGGTTGAGAACTTGAAAGTGGAAAGCAGCTTGGGTGAATGTGATCATGGAATGATGGAGTTAATGATTCTAGGGAACGGTAGGAGAGAAAACAGCACAATAAAGATAATGGATTTCAGGAAGGCAGACTTTAGCGAACTCAGTAAATTGGTAGGTAAGATTGAATGGGAAGTAAGGCTAAGAGAAAAACAATTCAAAAGAGTTAGCAATTTTTCAGAGAGACATTTTTAAGGGCAGAAGAGCAAACTGTCCCACTGTGTTGAAAAGATAAAAGTATGGCAAGAGACCACCTTGAGATCTTCAGTGAGCTGAAGCAAAGAGGAAAAAACTAGCTCAAATCACAAAGGATGAATCTAAATATATAACACAACCATGTAGGGACAAAATTAAAAAGGCCAAGGCACAAAATGAAATTAAGCTATGCAGAGACATAAAGGGTAAAAAGAAAACATTCTACAAATACATCAGAAGCATGAGGAAGACCAAGAAGTGGGTAGATCTGTTACTCAAAAAGGAGGAAAAACAATAACAGAAAATGTAGAAATGACTGAAGTGCTAAATGACTTTTGTGTTTTGTTTTTCACCAAAATGTTTAGTAGTTACTGAACATCTAACGTAGTGAATGCTCGTGAAAATGATGTAGAATCAGAAGCTAAAATAGGGAAAGAATATGTTAAAAATTACTTAGACAAGTTAGATATCTTCACCGGGACCTGACTAAATGCATCCTAGATTACTCAAGGAGCTGACTGAAGAGATATCTGAGCCATTGACAATTATCTTTGAAAAGACATAGAAGACGGGAGGGATTCCAGAGGACTGGAAAAGGGCAAATACAGTGCCAATCTATTAAATATGAAGAAACCTGTGAAAATTCAGGATAATCAGTTTAACTTCAGTACTTGGAAAGATAATGGAGCAAATAATTAAGCAGTTGGTTTGCAAACTCCCAGAAGATAAGAAGGTGATAAGTAACAGTCAACATGGATTTATCAATAACAAATCATATCAAACGAACTTAATAACTTTCTTTGACAGGCTAAGAAGCCTTGTGGATGGGACGAAACAGTAGATGTGGTATATCTTGATTTTAGTAAGGCTTTTGATACTGTGTTGCATGACCTCATAAACAAATGCAACCTAGATGGAGCTACTCTAATGTGGACGTGTTACTGGTTGGAAAACTAGTCCCAGAGAGCTGTTACTGGTTCACAGTCAAGGAGGAAGGGCATATCAAGTGGGGTCCTGCAGGAATAAGTTCTGGGTCCAGTTCTGCTCTATATTTTTCTAACCCTGCTGGCCTAGGATGGCTACCTGAAAATGCCAAGATCAGGGCAGGCTGCAAAATGAGAGCAAATTCTCACAATGATGGGTGACTTCAATAACTCAGTCATAGGTTAGAGGTTCATTACAGGAGTGGGTGGGTGAGGTTTTGTGGCCTGCATTGTGCGGGAGGTCATAAAAAGCACTAACAAAGTCAGTATAAACGTAGTATAAACTAAACTAAAATTTCATTCAGAAAAACTATGTTATACACTGAATGTAAGTACAATGTTTATATTCCAATTGATTTATTTTATAATTATATGGTAAAATGGAGAAAGCAAGCAATTTTTCAACAATAGTGTACCAAAACTTTTTTTGGTCTGGTTCTGTAAGCAAGTAGTTTGTGAGGTGAAATTTGGGAAGTATGCAAGACAAATCAGACTCCTGAAAGTGGTACAGTAGTCTGGAAAGGTTGAGAGCCACTGATTTAGATAATGGCATAAAGAATATACTTAAAATTTGTGGACAATACCAAGCTGGGAGGGTTACAAGTGCATTGAAGGATAGGATTGAAGTTCAAAATGATCTGGACAAACTGGAGAAATGGCTTGAAGTAAACAGAATGAAATTCAATAAGGACAAATGCGAAGTGCTCCACTTGAGAAGGAACAACCAGCTGCGCTAATATAAAATGGGAAGTGACTACGTAGGAAAGTTACTGTTGAAAAGGATTTGGGGATCCTAATAGATCACAAGTTAAATATGAGTCAACAGTTTAACATTACAAAAAAAGGAAACATCATTCTGGGATGTATTAGTAAGAGTGTTGTAAGAAAGACACACTAGACATAATTCTTCCACTGTACTATGCACTGATTAGGCCTCAACTGGAATATTGTGTCTAGTTGTGGTCACCACATTTCAGGAAAGATGTGGACAAATTAGAGAAAGTCCAGAGAAGAGGAGACTGAAAGGGGACATCATAGCAGTTTTCAAGTACATAAAAAGTTGTTACAAGGAGGAGAGAGGTAAATTGTTTTTGTTAATTTCCGAGGATAGAACAAGAAGCCAATCGGCTTAAATTGCAGCAAGGATGGTTTAGGGTGGTCATTAGGGAAGTTCCAAATTGTCAACATAGTTAAGCACTGGAATGAATTGTCTAGGGAGGTTGTGGAATCTCTGTCTTTGAAGATTTTTAAGTGCAGGTTAGGCAAACATCTGTCAGGGATGGTCTAGATAATGCTTGGTTCTGCCTCAAGGTCCCTTCAAGTCCTCTGATTCTATGATTCTGAGGAAACTGTACGAAAATTCCCATGAGTTATGGCAGCAGGCTATTCAAAACAAAATATTCCCATTTTGGAGCATTTGGTGGTCTGATGACAAATATATATTCTTTCATAGAATGCAGATTCTTGTCTCAAAAAAACTTTGTTTAATCAAAATTCCAATTTTCTGTCAAAAACCAATTAGAATAGAAAATTTTTGTATTTGGATGTAATTTTATCTATTCCATTGTATGACTGAAAGCATGTGATCTACTAAAAATTATGCCAGATTTTTTTCTTTTAATAGGATTTTCTTTAATAATAATAATAATAATAATTAATTAATACTTACTTACTTAGTGGAGGCTGATGTTAGATAGAAACCACAGTTCCATTTCAGGAGTTTTTTAGGAACATCCTACACCACTAATTTGATTTAGCTTTCCTGAGAAGAGCTATGTGTTCATATTTGACAAATAATGTCAGGGGAATTGACACATTGCCGTGAAGGCTCATTTCCTGTCACCTGACAAAATGTTGATGCAAACCTCAGCAATTATAGAAAATAAATATTGAGGTGAAATCAAGATGTTTATTTTCCAAGCAGGAGACATTGATTCTGTGGTAACAATTGATATTTCACCACCGTTATTTCTATTATGCCAAATGACTGATGAGGTCATTAGTTTGATGGATGTTTTGTTCCGTGGAGTGGCATGTGATTATTCCACCATTGTTAGTGAGATGTATTCTGATTGTTCTATAAAAGAGACTTATTGGACCAAGTTCATCCTAGTTATAAACCCACTGACTTCAATGAGTGTACAGCAAGAATGAAGTTAGCCTGTTATATGCTTTAGCCAATCTTAGAAAAGTTTACTCATAAAATCGTTTGTTAAAATTTTTGGGACAGGTCTAGGTAGCCATCAACCTGCTGGATCATGGTGTATATCTTGGAGGTCTAAACACAACTTGTTACAAGTTTCACACATCCATATATTGTCTAAAATGAAATCCAAGATTGAAGAAGACTGCTTTTTTTCTTTCTCACTTTGTTTCCATTCTCTCAGTCAAGACACTTCATGATGAGCTGTATCAGGTGCCAGATGTCGCCTCCATTTTGGACAGGATTCTGCACACTCTTCTCAGCCTTCTACACTGATGCTGAATAACTTCATATCTTTTTTACACATATCATGGTATCGCCATAAAGGGCAACCCCACTTTCTAGAGCCACCATGCATCTCACTCTATAAAGTATTCTTGGGTATAGTCTCCTCCCATTCTTCTGACATGACCAAGCCATTGCAGCCTCTCCTGCTTAATAGTGGTTTCTAAATGTATCAATCCTGAGCGCTCCAGCATTTCTATGTTTGGTATTTTGTTGTCTCACTTTATTTTCAGGATTTTGCACAGGCATCTCGTATGGAAACTCTTCTGTCTCCTGATATGCCTAGAATATGTAGTCCATGTGGGACAGATGCATCATGCTTTATTTGTCTGTAAAATGCCAGGTGCATTTTGTGTAATTTATACCTTATACATAATAATAAATTATAATATGTAAAATACTTTTAGAAATAGCCTACTTTCTAACTAAGATAATATTTTTAAGGTTTACTTGGCAGGGTGGTTTTCACAAATTCTAGTTATTATTGTTTAGAATGGAAAATGTTAAACAGCTGGATGTGTTAATAAGGCAAACATACCAGTTTGAAATTACAAATTAACAGGAGAATAATTTAAAATATTGACAAATACTAGTGGCTGTGCAATTTAAAATATATTTAGCAGCTTATTAGGAATTTAGGAACTGCCATACGGTAACAGACCAGCAGTAGGATCTTGTCCCTGACAATGGCTAATACTAATTGCTTCTGAAAAAAGCATGAGATCGTGTATTGAACAATTAGGTAATAAGATTTTTTTCCCTCTAACTCCCCATTATTTAGTGACTGGTTTATGCCCTGAAGCAAGATTTATACATTTATTTTAAAAAGTTTATTTTAAGGAAAGGTTAAATAGGAGAATCCCAATTTCCTTCTTTATCCTTTCTTGTTATGTTTTATGTCCCTTCTCATGAGTGTTGCATTCTGCCAGGTACTAAGCACTCATTCTGGCCCTGATCCAGCAAATTGTTAGGCACATGTTTACCTCAGTGGGCCTACTCACTTGCTTAAAGGCAAGTATATGATTAAGTGATTTGCTGGACTGGGGTCAGACTGCGAGTGTTTTTTACAGGGTCCTAGGACATCCACTGATGTCACTGGACCTACTTAACATATGTGAAGTCAGGCATGTGCTTAAATATCTTGCTGAATCAGATCATAAATTAAACAAAAAAATAAATCAGTCTTGCCTTATACAAAGGTCTCCTCAAAACGCTAGTCATTTTTGTCAGACATATCTGAACCTCTACTTTTTCCACTAAAACCTTTCTGAAATAGTGACCAAAACTAAGCATGGTGACATGCAACTGATTTACATAGTGGTGTTAGAATATTTTGAGAATTATTTTCTATTCTTTATGGAATTGTTATATCCAATATTTTTTTGGATCCAACCATGTTGGCTGTTGCCCACCTCTACATGTAGAACAGAGGATTTCAGTTTTCTGTCCACCCTGCATGCACATTTTTTCTTAGCAGAAACAGTTAATTTAGACTCTAATAAAGTGCATGAATAGTGTAGTCTAAATCATTCTTTCTAGTGGCCATTGCATTGCTGAATTTCTTCCACTGCCATGTAACCTATTTTAGGTCTCCATTTAGATCCTTCTGTATTTTTTCAAAGCTTTATGTAGACTTGACTTACCTAAATAATTTTATAGCCCCTGCATAGTTTGCTAAATTTAATGTGCACTCTCTATTTCCAGTCATTAATAAATGTATATAAATCAATACAAGTACAAATTCAACTAAACATGAATGTTGAAAATTCTTCATTTATCTCTTTCTTACCACTTATCCTCTTTTGACTCTGTTTTTCTGAAAGTCCATACAAAATATATCAGTTCTCTCTTCTCCAGAACTCGGATGACATGCTCAAAGAATTATGATAGATTAGGGAAGCATGATTTTCCTTTACAGAAGTCATGCCAGTTTGTCTCATTGTATCATTGTTACTTAGATGTCTTATAATTTTATTTTTAATTATCACTTTTAGTAATATACCTAAAACTGAAATGAGGTTTAGCAGTCCACAATATCAAGCATTTCTTCTAACTCCTCCTTTAAAGATAGGTGCACCATTATATTATAATTAGTTATGAAATGTCTTTCATGAAATCTTTAAATTACACTTTTTGGAAGTGAATTCCCTTATTCTGACCTCACACTGACATTACACTGATGTGAGAGGAGATTCAGGCCTCAGACTTTTAAGCACTGATCCCGAAAAGATGTATGCATATGATGAAGAACACTTAGAGCACATTGTGGGACTGTTTGAATGTTTAAAGTTAAGCACACATATTTGCAGAACTTACTTTAAAGAGTAGCCTATATGTCAAAAAATTTTCAAGCACTGCAAAACTAACTAGAATATCTTAAGTTTGCCCATTTCTGCTGCTGCTGTTAAATTGCTTCACAAATTGTTAATCACTGTAGCGGGGTAGTTGCCTCGCTCCAGTATAGAATGGGTTAAAAGCCCAGGGAAGGAGGTAGTCCAATGACAGCAAGTAGCTTCAGGGCCAATCAGAACAAGCCTGCAGCTCCTGCTCTAAGCAATTCTCCTCTGACCTAAGAGGAGGAAGGGTGAGCTGTCAGTTGGGAGGTAAGAGACAGGACCTTGGACAGCTCACTGGGATATTGCCAGGGTTCAGCTAGACTGCAGCCCTGATACAAAGGCAACAGGTACATGGGGAGACGGATATGGCCCAGGGGACCTTCTAAGGCATATACTGAATGAGAGTGAGGGGTCAAAGCAGTGCTCACACTGGCTATGTCTACACTTGTAAATTTAGGTCGAATTTAGCTAAGTCAACTTAACAAAGTCGACTTAGCATATCTAAATTTTAAGTCAACTTAGGGGGGAACTTACAAAGTCGACCTAGAGCATCCACACTGCTCGCCTAGGTTGACTTCTAGAAGCTAGGGGGACCTAGGGCAGGTCCACGGTGGCAGGGGGGCACCCCTTGCCCAGTGCCAGGGGGCTCAACCTTTGCCCCATTGTACCTTGGTACAATGGGGCAAAGGGGAACAGGGACCCGGGCAGGGTGGGCAGGGCTCTGCCCTGCCCTTTGGGGGGCATGCCAGGTTCCCCCTGTGCCCCCCTACTGGCAGGGAGGGCAGTGGGAGAGTCCTGGAGTAGCCCTAAGTCGACTTAGGGCTACTCCAGGTCTACACAGGCTTAAGTTGACTTTAAAAAGTCGACTTAAGCCTAAAGTCGAACTAAAAGTAGGTTTAATAAAGTCGACTTAATTTTCATTAAGTTGACTTTATTTTCCTTAAGTCGACTTAAGCAACTTTCTTAAGTCAACTTAAGGAAACTGTAGTGTAGATGCAAAGTAAATTAAGTCAACTTAAGCAAGCTCAAGTCGATTTAATTTACAAGTGTAGACGCACCCACTAATCCTAGGGTCAGGACCCAGAGAAGTGGATGGGCCCAGGTCTTATCCACCTCCCCCCAGGCTGCCAGTGAGTGGTGAATAGGCAGTGATGGCCACAGATTCAAGTGGGCTGTCCAGAGTTGAACTACACCCAATAAGAGGGAACCAAAGGCACTCAGCCAGAGAGCTGAGGTCTTGCCAGGACTGGAGAAAGAGACCGTAGGAGGGACCACCGGACAAGGCAGCCACTTGAGCAATTCCCCAGTTTCATCACCAAGAGATGCCCATCTGGTGGGTCACATGCTGCTATCCATCACCTAAACAAAAGATTTTAGAAGCACAATGCAATATTTGCTTTCTTTGATATTACAAGGTATGTTCCTTGAAAGATGTCAAATAGAACTCTTCTCAGCATTTAAATTCTGCATCTAGACGTCATTTTTTAAGTGAGTCTGTTTTCTCCTCTGTTCCCAGCTATAATACTTACTCATGCTATCCAGCAAGCTGGCTTTTAAGCCATCTTCCTCTGGCTGTGCAAGTTGCCTCTTTCTTGTTAATGGAGCCCAGGGTGGAAAGAGACCCTTCACCAGGATGGCTCTATTATAATCACAGGAGTGATTGCAATGCAGGTAAATACAACCACATTAGCAAGATTACAGCAGCAAAGCCTCAGTCTTGTAATTTACTCTGCCTGAGTAAATCCCCAGGATCCCGGGCGTTCTTTACAGTCTGTCCTGAACCACCTACTGTTTACACTTCAATGATGTTGGTAACCAAACTGGGTAGATTAATGCTAGTTCTCATATGTCTACTCATGCTGCAATCACATCTCCAGTTGCAGTACGGACACACCCTAAGAAGTATAACACTGTGTTACCTGGTGCTGTACTTTCAGGATGAGACATCACGTATCAGCAACAGGAAGGAGCACTGTAAAGACATTAGAAAATGATGCCAGTGTGTAGCAATGGCTCCAGGTCACAGAAAGGAAGGCCTCCGCAAAAGTGGCCCAGACTGAAGACAAGAAAGGTTTAAGTGCTAAAATGCAGTGGTGGCATAAGTTGTACAGTCACACACTCCCTAGAGTGAAATTCTCTAGACACAGAGGATTTGATTGCACTAGACTTGCACAGTGAACTCCACAGATTTCAGTAGTTAGTCCTGATTTATGCTAGTGTGAGATCAGAAGCAGGCCCAGCATAATGAAAGGGAGATAAAGTGCAAATCTTAAATACATTTCTCATCTCCATATCTGGAATAGTTGTTGGCAGGTTAAAAGCTTTTTGCCATTGGACATGTCTTTTTGTTTACACAGACTGCAAGTAATAAAGGAATAGCATTCAGCCTTGGGGAGAGATTGTTCAATAGTCTGCTTCTCTTCTTTCTTGCTGTTACTGACTCTCCATAGCATTTTTAAAAAATCTATAGGGTTTACTCCAGTGCTGACCTTGTCTAACCGTATTGATGGTTAGCAATTGGGGGCTAATTAGAAAGCAAGTTACTGTGGTAATTCTTGAGTCATATATTTAAAGATACAATACGGCTAGAAAACCACTTATGCATGGTGACTCGTAATGCAGCTAGACTGTACAAATTAAAAATATAATTCATTCAGATTCATTCTGAAATTCAAATGAAGATGTAATAGGCAACAAGGAAGTTTTTCCCTTGTTACCACATTTTCCCCCTCTATCATTTTTACTCTTTTATTTTTCTGTTCTCTAAGTCATGTATAATTTTAGAGCTAAAGGATAAAACAGAACAGGGTTTTAAAAAACCCACACAAAACATGTTAGAATAAGTTCTATAAATGACAGCTAAATAAGTCAAGCAAGAGATAATGGAATACAGAGCCTTGCATTTCTAGGTCACCTGTTCAAATGCAGCTCGGGGTGCTTGAATGGAAAGTTTATTTTCTGATGGGTAGCTGAGTGGCCTGTGTAAAATGAGTTGACAATCTCAGTTCAGTTCCTAGTGAGCAGTTGTCCATATTTCAACCCACCACCATTACCTTTAGCACTAATTGGAAACGTTGTGGACCAAAGGCTGAAAAGACTATCCTCTCCTCTCACCCTGGATGATCATAAGGCATTATAGGCAGCATATCCTGTCATTAGCTCTGCCTTGCCTTTTCTGTGGATAAATAGAGGATATCAGTCTTCAGGGGTGCTGGTCCAGTTTCTGCCATAAGTAGTATCTTTGTGGCATGTTATTTTTCAAATATGCGCCACCAAAAAAAATGTCATTTCCGTCCTTACTGAGCACAAAACCATCACTTCCTTCTCTGGTTCCTTACTTAAAAAGCATTTTAAAAATGCATATACACATAAGACATGCCCCTCATTATAAGTATATGAGCACTTTTTAAAAAAGTAGAACCAAATGATAAGAAGCTAATGGTCTCACATGGTATATGATCTTGCTGCTCTTCTTGAAGTTAAATGAGAGAGAAAATGCATTCAGTGGGCTCACGTGACTGTATGGTAGGTGATGTACTGAACAGCAGAAGTCCTTGATTTCACTGTACCCTAGAGCAGAGGGGTGACATAAAGTCCTGTGCCCCACTTGACTCTTTAAATGCACTTGTACACTAACAGAGGCTATGTCTACACTTGTTAATTTAGGTTGACTTAGCTAAGTCTACTTAGTATATCCACACCTAAATTTTAAGTAGACTTAGGGGGACCCTACAAAGTCGACCTAGAGCGTCCACACTGGATGCCTAGGTCGATTTCCAGGGGGCTAGGTGGACCTGGGACTAGTCCATGGTGGCGGGGGGGCACCCCTTGCCAAGTGCCAGGGGGCTCAGCCTTTGCCCCATTGTACTTTAGTACAATGGGGCAAAGGGGGACAGGGACCCTGGCAGGGCATAGGGGCAGGGTGGGCAGGGCCCTGCCCTGCCCTGTGCGGGGGCAGCTACCCTGGCAGAGAGGGCAGTGGGGAGTCGACTTAGGGCTACTCCACGTCTACACTGGCTTAAGTCGACTTTAGAAAGTCGACTTAAGCAGAAAGTCTCATCATGGCTCATCAGGATACTCCCTGGGACCATTCTACCTGGAAAATTCCTAAACATTAATGAGACAATGGTTGTTCACACCCTCCGGTCTAAGACAATTCTCCAGAAGGACACAAGTTAAAGTATGGATATAACATCAAATTCTTAACTTCTAATCAAAATAGAATTCCTAGACATAAACTATATAATCATTCCCAGCAAATTACTACCTTTCTATTGATACCAAACATGACATAGTTCCTATGGATTATAGCATTTATGAGATATCCATAGAAAATAATATCTTAGATGCTTCCCTAAATCCAGACAGTGTCACACACAGGGCTCTGCCCTGCCAAGGTCCCTGTCCCCTTTTGCCCCATTGTACACAGGGGGTGGTCGCCCCCCCCCCTCCCGCCACCGTGGACCTGCCCAAGGTCCCCTTAGCCCCACAAAGTCGACCTAGAGCATCCAGTGTGGACACTCTAGGTCGACTTTCTAAGTTCCCCTTTAAGTCGACTTTAATTGTAAGTGTAGACACACTAAGTCGACTTAGTTAAAGTCGACTTAAAAGTGCAAGTGTAGATATAGCCACTGTTCTCAACATAAAATCACCTTTAATGTATCTCAGAATTTAATGCCTGAGAGTCCCTCTTTTTTAACTCAGACTTGTCAACATGCTAAATTTCAGTAGTTTAACCAAAGGTGGATTTAAAATTGATTCAGTTAAATCACTACAGAATAGTCATAGTGGATAGTCATAAATTGATATAAACCTGCCCTATATTGATTTAGCTTAAATCAATTAGGAATATGTGTAAACTAAATCAAAATTGTCACTATTCCCCCCAAAATAAGAGCGCCTCATTAGAGTTTTGCACCATTTTGGAGCTTTGCTATATTAATATTAAACAGGCACCAAGGGTGTAAAAAGGGTGTAAAAAATGACTGGAAGCATAAAGACATTAATTCTTATTTTATTCAGTCACAGAATGCAGCTATTTCTGATTTTGTCTTTTGTGTACGTACGCTTTAAATGCAGAAGGGCTACCTTTCTGGAGGATGTTAATCCATTGAAAACGATCTTACAGAATGAGATGCTTACTGTGTTTCATTCCTGGAAATTATATTTGTTCTTCATTTTCCTTAATCTAAAATAAGTTACCTAGTCTCATAGTATGTGATTTGCTCTCTGCGTACATGGAAAGTAATGCCATTTTGGATGATAAAAATGCATGATGTGGCAATTAGCCTTTATTTTTTAATTAGGCATGCAGTGTTTTTCTAAAACTGAACTGCTCTCAAAGTTCACCTGCTGAGTTGTATTTTGCTTTTCTGTGTGGGGAGAGGGGAGTGATGGCAATGGTCCAGAAAAGAAGGGGTGTTTTTTACAGTTAAGAATGTCAGTGTACATACAGACCCCAATCTATTGAAGTCAATTGGGCTTCGTATACAGTACCACAGCACAGAAAATCTCCCACAGCCTAAATTAGGTGGTAATTTTAGTTTCTCCAATGTAGACAATCACTGTTCTTTATTATAGCTGATTGAAAATATTTTAACAAGAACTATTTTTGATTAAAAATGGCTTTAATTAACATTTTCTCAAAATTGTTGACATCAGATTTATTGGTTTCTCAGGAAAAATTAGTCTTTTTTTAAAAACTTTTTTCCCTGAAATGTTATAGAAAACATGATCGTTCCACAGGTTGGTGTGATGTAAGGATATGGGAAGTGGTCTGTCTCTAAATCTGTAGCAGGAAGCCAGGTAGGAGAGGGCTGGGGAGCATCCTCTGCAGCTGTCTCTCATCCTCTGTAACTCTGGGATGATGCTATGTTCTGTATAAAAATAAAATTCCTTGTTCAGTGCTGTAAGCAGGGATACATTTACACCTTCTTTGCCCCTAGGCACAGCATCTTCATCACCTCTCTTCCCCCTCTTCTGCTCTCCCTCCCCACCCCTCCCCACCCCCCTGCCCATCTACAACTGACAATTGTGTTCTACACATGGGATGCAGGGTGATAGGGAAGAAAGAAGCTGGCTGGGCCAGCTCCCCACAGGGGGAGAAGGGTGAGGGTGACTGGCTCAGCTGGCTCCGGATGGGAGAAATATATTCACCCTTGGGCTCTTGCTTCTGGTCTGATCAGAGGGAAGGGCCTCAGTAGGAAGAGGAGGAGGAGCATGGAGGTGGGGCTCCAGGAGAGAGGAGCAGGAACAGGGGGTTGGTCCAGAGTTCTGGCACTCATGCAGGGCCCAAAATTAGCCAGGGCCCTTGGGCATGACCTCCTTTGGTCAGTAAAGTAATCAGCCATCATGGTTGTAGAGAAAAGGTGGAAAAAGTGACATGCGTGCACCCTAGCAGCTCAACAACCAAAATGCAAACAAAAAGAGCCATATATAGAAAAATATCTCTTTTTTAAAAAAGTCAATTTCATTATCCTTTGTTTGGTAGGGAGAGCAGGTCTGATACATGATTTTGGAATGATTGGCAATATATAGAACTAATTATTTGAGGGTTAGATGAGGAAATATTGGGACTGAATGAGAAAAGAAAAATGGAATGCAAGTGGTAATAATCTGATTATAAAGAGGAAAGCCATCACAATGTAAACAAATGTTTCACCACCAGTTTTGCAGAAACCTGACTCCACACAAAGTTAGGCAGAGAAAGGTAGTTCCATTTCATGGAGGATTTCAATAATTTGAAATTGGGTTTGGTTCTGATCAAAATTTTCTAAAGTCTCCATGGAAAGGAATGGTGCCTCGGCTTTGACTCCAGGGCACATAGCTATTATTATTGACAAACTATTAAAACCAAGAGGAAATGTAATAAAATAAAAGATAAGTGGAAATAAATGCACCTACTCTGAAAAACATTACCAAATGGACTCAAAGCTTATGTTACTAGCTATGGAATATTACATGCAACTTGGTAATGCAAAGTCTCTCCTTCACCTGAAATGCTACCTTTGTCACTTCAAAATTCTCTCAGGTCCATCATACTTCAAGAAAGAAGTGTCTGTTCCATGGTTGGTATTTGTATTTTATAGGAAACAGGTCTTATTTGCCTTTTCCAAAAGCCCACATCTTCATAATCATCTTCCCCAGTCCAATTGTCTTCTCAGCCAGCCTGATGAAAAGACAGAGACACTCCATATTTCCTTGTTACGTGTAAAATTAAGCCATCTTCTTTGTAATTACTTCCCTCCCAAAATCACATACATAGCCATTTTTGCCCTTTGTTCAAGATAACCACTTACAATCTGTGCCTTTAAAGATATAAGTTGAGATATGTTGATTACAAAAGGCTTAAAGAGCTGCTTACTCAAGAATTATATAAAGGTTCAAAAGTTAAATATGAAATTATAAATCACCTATGCAGATACAACTAGCTCTCAAAATTATAACATGCAAAAAGCCATGTTAAAAATCAGGAGCAGTGGTGCATCATAAGTGGGTGTGCTCCGTATCGTAAATCCTCCATGACTCTTGGCAGTGGAAGCTGGATTTTTGTGGTAGACTGCCGTTTCTTCTGTATAGCTGGGCTTGTATTATATGCAATAGTGTTTGGTTTTTATGTAGCTCAGGAGGCCTCAGACATTTTCAGATTCACTCAAGATAAACTAAAATTAATTTAGTCTATCCTTTCTTTTGGACAGTACGAGGACACATCTATATAGCACAGCGTTGTGCTGGTTATAAAATCAATATTTGTAATAATGCAGCCTCTGCTTTGGAATCCAATATAGCTCTGTTCACATCTCCCAGGCTGATCAGGCACTTAGAAAGAACCATTTAATATTGCTCCATGGTCAATTAATTTGATGCCACAGAGCGTGCAAAGAACTTTCTTGGGCACTGTTGGCACATTGCTAAGGCACTACTATAAATCCCCTGTGGCGACACTGGCTGCAGTTTGTTGGGTGCAGAAATGTCCAATATTTTTTACCCAGGTCTGAGTTAATATACTTTGGAATCTGGAGGTGTTCTCTTCTCTTGTACTACAGGAGCAGGATTGCAGTTATACTGTGGTTGTGCATCTTGCTGACACCCATTAAGAGTTTGTCTGCACATAGCTTTTGCCGATACAAAACTGGATTTAATTAAATAATTTTATACTCATAGAATTTAAACTGAGTACAGTAAGAGCTAGCTTCTGTGTTCCGCATTGAAATGTCAGACGGGTGTGTGACTACCAAATGTGTAACTTGTATTCAGTAGATTGTGTGTATGACAAGGGGTTTTTCATGATAAATGATGTGAAAAGTTCTGTGCTGCTCACAGGCAGCGGGGAAAAGACAAAATGAAAAACTATATGAAGAATGCCAAAGTCTCCTACTAGACTATTTTAACGAAACTCGCCTTTAGTTTTCAGCAAAGCCTGTTTAAACCAATGTAGCAACATTTAACTAATAGTTTTGAGTGGGATTTTCAAAAGTACTCTACCTGAGTCTAGCCGGGCTCTCACTGAAGCTAATGGGAGTTCTACTGTTCTTCTCAATGGCTATGTCTACACTTGAAAAGTTAGGTCGACTTTATGAAGTCGACTTAATAAGGTTGACTTTAAATCGAGTTAAAGTGGACCTTATTAAGTCGACTTGACTTAACTTTTCAAGTGTAGACGTGGCCCCATTTGGGCCTTATTAGGTTGACTTAACATTTTAAGTCGACTTAAAAAGGTCCAACTAGGTGCTACTCCGCGTCTCCACTGGCTTAAGTTGACTTAATAAAGTTGACTTAAATGCTAGTTCGAATTAAAACAAAGTGTTATAATATCGAACTAACTTTTCCTTAATTCGACTTAAGGAGCAGCTTAAGTCGAATTAAGCAAAGCACAGTGTAGATGCGGAGTAAATTAAGTTGACTTGAGCCTCCTTAACTCAACTTAATTTCTAAGTGCAGACGCACCCAATGGAAGCAGTTAGGTCAGCGCTGAGCACTCTTGAGAAATCCTGCTATAGCATGGTAAACCGCCACCCTGGCTGGTAGTTCAGTGAGCACATCCTGGGGCTTCTGTGAGCCCCTGTGAATGTGTGACATCACACTAGCCTTATTTTGGGAACAATGCTGTCCATTCTTAGTCTTTCATGCAGAAAGTATATTACTTTGGCAGCTTTCAAGGTTCTAAGTAACAGTGGTTTAGCAATGCAACACAATGTCACTTATCTATATGCAAAATTGCCATAACGCATGGATAGTTACTTATTTATTAAATCCTGGGGTCTAATTTTCCTCTCCTTTGCATCAGTGCAAATCTAAAGGATCTTTGTTAAAGCAAATGACGTTATACCAGTGTGAAACTGAAGAGAGAGGAGAATTAGACTTGACAAAAGCCATAGTATTCGTGGCAGCCATGATAATATTGTTGCCCAATCACCAGTGAGGCCGGAAATGACCCTGTCACTCTAGTTCTTGGTCTTCTAAAGTCAGCCTGCCTGCGAGTCTGTGTCCCACACATTTGCCAAGTGTAGGACACTTGTATTGCAAGCTGCCTCCTGGCTGATGCTCTGCCATGAGTTTGCTTTCTTTTTTCTTTGACAAGAGCCACTGCTCCATCTTTCGTCCGTAAAAATACATGAAAGAAAGAAAAGAGAAACATTATGTTGTCCGTAAGAAAAAAAATGCCCCTACCACTATCTCCCTGCATTACTCTGACCCTGAAATGAACATTCATTATATAAAACAAATAAATGTCCTATCTTTTATTCTTTTGTTAATTTAAAATGTGGACTCACTTGCTAAGATCATTGGTAAATATCCATACCTGGGATTAATACAGTCCTACACTGGCTGAAAAAATTCTGTTAATCAAAGTGATTTTGTATTTAGATGATGACAGTGTTTAATTGTGCTAAATTCCCTTCTAGTAAAAGCATGTAAATGTTTATTTTGGTTTGTCTTGATATTTTGAATTGCACTTAAAGGAGACTGTTGATACTCTGATTTTTTTTAAAAAAAATCCTTTTGTAAATACTACCCCTGATTCCCTGGCACTGTCTCAGACCAGATCTATGCTACAAATTTGTGCCCCCATAAAGATATCAATGAGGACCACAAAGTGGTAAGACTCCTGACTGACATAGCTGTGCTGGCAAAGTCCCTAGTGTAAAAACTGTATTTTTCTTGGTATATCTTATTTTGCCTTTCACGGGGTTTCTTACAATATCTAGAAAAGCATGACTTTGCTGGTAGAGCTGCACCCAGTTGCTGATGTATTATACTGGCAGTCCCGTGCTGTAGTGTCAATATGGCATCACACTTCCACAGCTGTCATTAAAACTCTCTAAACCAACCTTTTCCTTTATGCGGACTACTACATCGTCATCGAAAGCATTTGTGGACCACATTCTAACCACTAAATGTGCAAAGAGCATCGGTTCACATTGACGTCATGCAAAAACGCCACTATTTAAATTCAGAGAATGTTGTATTACACAAGGATGTTTGTGAAGCAAATTACATTGCAAATAATAATATAATGTCTAATATGATACATAAGAAGTATATGGGATTATATTATTACTTGATCTCCCCCCCCCCCCAATGGACCACCTGCAGTACCTTCACAGACCACCTGTGGTCCACAGACTGGGAACCACTGCTCTAAACGTTTGTTAACATCCCTAACTCTAGCTTTCCCTTTTCTTCAGAAAAATATGCAATGTTGATTATCTTTTGCTTTTTTTAAATAGCAAACAAGGGGATACACTTGTAGGATAGGATCTTGTCAGCTCCTGAGAACTGACAAGTCCCTTTGGAGAAAAAACAAAAATGAAAAAACCAACAAACTTGCATTATGTCTTGTGACAAACATGTGTCTTGTATTCTCTTTCCTGGTTAGGCCCTGGCACCACAGACCACTTAACACTCATGCTTAATTTGAAGCATATCTAGAGGGCTATTGATTTAAGTGAAAGAGCTGATGTACTTGAAATTAAGCATGTATTTCAGTGCTTTGCCAGTTTAGAGCCCACTTGGTTTCCTCTTTGATATTTTGGAATTTGTTTTGCGTATACCTGTACAAAAACTTGTACAAATCAGAAATGAGGACTCAATTCCTATCTGGACTTGTAATGATTAGTGGTACTAAAGCAGATAGTATTATTCATTGCACATAAAACATTGAGTAAAATGTAGTCCCTTTTTCTGTCTGTAGCTCATTATTAAATGCTATTGTCAGATTACCGGTGCCTGAGCTATATAGGAGTGTTGAGCTGGTCCTTTCACTCAAAATCTAACAGCTCATACTCCTAGCTCTTGAGATTCCTGTTCAACCCTCGGTGTCAGCCCAGATAACAATGGTCCTGTGTTTGTATTTTGTCCATGAACAGTCTGTGAGTGTTACTATTTTGATCACTATTCTTATTTGTTCAAACAACTAATGCAAGCAAACATCATCAGATGCACTCTTTCCAAACTGCCCACCTCAGTTTGCTGTTCTTGAGGTAAGATTCATCAGCTAAATCCTGATGTTTCTCCTCCTTATCTGATTGAAAGATAATTTTAAACAGGAGAATAACAAATGACAGACAGTGGGTAACAAATAACAATTACTGTTACTTGTGCATAAATATCCTTGTATGTGTGTGAGCATGAATATTTATCCCCCAAACATTTGGATGAACACCCCATTTGTATGAATTTTCTGGTTAGGTTTTTTTTAAAAAAAACAATGTTTCAAAAGAAAAACAGAGATTTCTATCTTCCTTCCCTTCCTTTCTTTATTTTTAATTATTTATTCTCCTCCTCCTTTCCCAAAATGTTGTGGATTGTTTAGCCCAAGCTCAAACCTAACCTTTCTCCAACACTTTTCTTAAACGTAACTCCATAATCTCCCAAAGTCAAAAGCATACTTCTGACAGACCCATTTAATAAATAAGCATACTTGTAAAAACAGACCCTAATTATATGCAAGATAAGTCTTGCCAGCCCTGTCAAATGTTGGATTCACACATTTTATTGGGTCAACTCCTGAAACATTATTAACCTCAGCAGCACCATCTGTTGGGGAGCTCATACAAGATAGTTGACCGTATCTTGGTGCTTTTATTGTGTCGAACAAAAAACCTACATCACAAAGGGCAAATAAATCTTCAGTCTTTGTCTCTATGCTATTTTGCAGCATGGAATCTCTCCTAACCAATCTCATTTGCAAGTGTAAAATGTTTTACATTTTCTGTGGATTTGGCCTTTTCTAGATGGCTGATTTTTAGATTGCAGGAAACAGCAAATGTGGTGTTGATAAAAAAAAAATAATATTAATAAAAGGAGCTCTTAAAAGGCTGTTTCAAACCACACTGGTTTCAGTAAATCTTTTAAAGTGTACTTGAACAAGCAGTTTGCACTATCAAATAAATATACAATAAAGATGATTACTCATAATACACATTTTATATGTCATCGTGATAATATGAGAATGGAATGGAAAATATATTAGTTAAGGGTTTGGATTTAATTCTGTACAAGATAGTAAACTGTGGTGGAGGCTGCATGGTCCAGTGGCTAAGACACAGGATTGGGCTCACCTGGGTCCTGTTTCTGGCTGTGTCCCTGATTTACAGCTTTTAAACTACGTGACTATTTCACCTTCCTGTGCCTCTGTTTTCCCTCCTGCATTTTGTCTATTTGGATTCTAGGCTTTTGGGGGCAGGGTATCTTACTATGTATCCCTATAATTCATGACACATTGAAGCCCCAGTCTCAGCTGAGGCCTACCGGAGCTACCGAAATATAAATAGTAATAAAGAGAAGCATGTGTTTGTAGATTTTGTAGCAACATAGCCCTCAGCAAAATAAATGCAATTCCCATTTCCCCATTGGGTAAAATCATGTCCTCTCTCAATTGCTCATCAGTCAGTCCCTTGGGATGTCATAAATCCATTTGTTTTCCAGTCATTCTAGAGTCTTTCAGAGAAGACAAGACCTGAATTTCTAGTGTTTAAAAAAAGCAGAAGGTTTTTATTTAAATACAAATAAACAAAATACTTACAGGATCTTTATCCATCATAAAGAGGTTGTTAGTTTCTTTTTTTTAATAAGCAAGTTACTTGCTAGGCATAGTTCAGTGGCTGTTCAAAACAGAGGGATATTTCATATGTATTCATTTTTAATAACTTTTATTGTTGATCTCCCACCTACAGTGACTGTCTCTTACTGCTTGACTCTTGGACGTATCTGAACCCATTTGCAATAACTATCTGAATTTCAAAAGAACAAAATAACCATATTTAATGGGTGCCTGGTATACAGAGTGACCCATTTCCCAGTTGTGTGCTGGTGTGTCCCCACCATGTCTGAGTTACATCCTAATCACAAAATGTACTTCATGGACCAGATCCCAGGCAGAGAAATTGATCCTTTGCTCCGATCCTTAAACTGGCCACTGGGTAATTGCCTGGAGTAGCTGGCTTCTGCTGTTCTCCCTCAGCATAGGGGGCTTAGCCAGAGCATGTTGCAGTATGGCAGTTTCTATCTGGTAGCCCTTTGGGGTCCATACCAAACTGACGTATCTTAAAGCAGTCCTTCAGCTACTCTTAAATTACACCACGTGCTGAAACTCCCCTGGGGCCAAATGGAGCAAAGGGTGGTGTATTTTGCCTGTATTCTGGTGCTGCTGGGGTTCCAACCCTATGTGCTAGTAAACGAAAACCATATCTATTTTCATTCTGCAGTTTTAAAACTCTACATCAGAGGCATGAACCACATATAAATATCATGAGCTAGATTAGGTGGATGGAGGTTTCTCCAAATTTGCTGGGGATAAGAGAGCTAAACACCTCTGATGCTTTCTGCCTTCTGACAGCAGAACTCTGGAAATATGCTTGCTATAGAGTAATCAACGCTATACACCAGGACACAATCATAGGACGAGTTACTGTGGAATCACAATTCTGCCTCTTTGGAACCATTCCATTTAAAGTTCCCCTTCTCCCCATCATAGGGTTATGAAGATCTTAGCTAAATCTGTATTAATGTTTTGTGATTTTTGAGATCCAGTAAACAGTCCGTGGCTAATAGATAGTGCTCTGTAATTATATATGTGCAGGCACAGGTGGTAATTTATAAGCCCTTTGGAAGGCAGTGTGGTCTAGTGAATAGTGCACAGGATTGGGACTCTGCAGACCTACATTCTATTCCTAATTCTGCCAATGGCCTGCTTCATCTCCCTGGGCCCCTGTTTCCCCATCTGTAAAATGGGGCTAATGATAGTTACCTTTTTGTACAGTACTTTAAGGCATTGGAGGAAGGTGCCATATGAATTCTAGGTATTATTCTTAACTAAATACCTATACTACTTCAGCTCACCTTTTCACTTGTACCACTGTGTGAAATATCTCAACTTCCTTTCTTCACAGAGAGATCTCCCAAAATGATGCCTTGGAAGTCATAGAAGCTAATGTGTTTTCCAACCTTCCCAAACTCCATGAAATGTAAGTAAGTGAGCAATATACGCTCGTAGGATAGAAATCTGAAGACTAGTACTGGCCAGATATCAAAGGGTCTGTGGTTCGAGTCAGATGAACCTTAAAAAATTTAAAGGCATACAAGGATGTTTGGGGTCTCCCTTTCCATATATCCCCCTTCTTCTCTTCCCCTCCTTCTCCTCCCTCCCCTTTTTTTTCCTCAACCAGGTACTTCTTTATTCACTTTCCCTCAACTCTCACACTTCGATCTAAAATACTTTCTCAGCCATTGGCAATATGGTAAAACAGTTAGAGGTTTGGGATTCTGTTGGTGCTGGGTTCTGGCTGGCTCCTCTATCTATACGAGTCAGGTAGAAAAGCCCCCAGATTTATTTCACTTCTCTATCTAAGAGAAGCCCTGCATCTATGTAAAAAGATGTCCTGATTCATTTGTTCTAATGTTTTACTTTCTTCTTTGCAGAAGAATTGAAAAAGCAAATAACCTTGTGTACATTGACCAAGATGCCTTCCAGAATCTTCCTAGCCTCAGATATCTGTAAGAATTTTTGCACTTGCAGTTATGATAGTTGTTTGAGACAATATGTATTAATTTATACAAATGTTCATAAACATTTTCACTCTACTTTCAACAATGGCAGTGCTTTGCACTGGCTTTCATTTATACTGTGCATTGGATGATTAAATCCTTTTAATATGAGTTCATTTGGTATTCAGCTTAATTTTATTTTCATTTAAACAGAGCTGAACATTGTGAATGCCGTTTGCACTATTGCACTGGCCGTATCTGCTCTCATGGGAATGCCATCATAATTCAGTGATAATTAAACTCACCCTTAAAATAAAGTATTATCCAATATTCTTGCAGCTTTTAGCATGCAGCCTTAATCTGACTGATAATTTCTCCTCTGCTGTGCATTAAAAAACAAATGAAATCCAGTGGACTCCATTTAACAGTAATTGGGTTTAGTGGCTGCAAGCATAAATAAGCTCCCTGAGTCACCTGTGATGTACAGCCATAGATATTCCAGGATATCGCATTACTTTTTTTACACCCTAATCCACACCCGTAAAGATAAAAGCCCAAATCCCACTTGCCTTACTCATGCAAGCTGTCCCTTTGGCCTCAGGTTTCAGATGTGGGTATATAATATTAGACATCTAAATCACTGTTTAGACTCCTTTGGAAAAGTGGACTGACTTTGAGAAACTGAACAGGCATTTCCCATTGACATCAGTGAAAGTCGTGGGTGCACAATACTGCTGCAACTGAGACGTCTTTTGGTTGGGAGTCGAAATAGTGAGTTAGCTGGCTAATTTTAGACACCCAAGGTTGAAAATTGTGGCGACTGAGTTCTGTATTACCACTAGAACTCAAAGGAAAAATCATTAAAGGCAACTGCACAGACATATGTAAAAAGTCACACTTCCCTCTCTCAGGCAGGATTTGATCACTTTTGCAACCAGAAAATATAAATGCAACTATGAACAGAGTATTAAAATGACCTTGTCATTGAAGGGCCTGATCTAAAGCCCACTGAAATCAATGGAAAGCCTCTCTTTGGCTATGTCTACACTAGCAATTTAGTCGACTTAAGGACCCTTAAGTCAACCTAAATTACTCCCTGTCTATACCAGACTTTCATTAAGTTGACTTAACAAATTCCTTAAGTCAACTTAATGAAAACTTAAGTCGACTTAATAAGAACCACCCATTAGGTTGACTTAAGCCTTAAGTCAATTCCTTAAATCGACTTAGGGACAGTGTGGACATGGAGTAACCCTTAAGTCGACTTTATTAAATCGACTTAAGGGTGGTTAGGTCGACTTAACAAAGTGGACTAAGTCAACTTAAAGTTAAAATCAACTCAGTCTACTTTGTTAAGTCGACTTAATAAGGTAAGCTTTAAGTTCTAATCATGATCTGGCGTGAAGCTCTCGTTATACACAGCCAGTTGGAACAGGAAACAGAATAAAGAAGAGCTCTTGAAAGCATTAAGCACTGAGTGATAATTAACCACAGCATTCTCTGCTTTGAACCCTCTCTAATTTTTCAACACCCTTTGAACACTGTGGACACCAGACCTGGATGCAGCATTGAAACATTGGTCACACCAAAGACATATACAGAGTTAATAGCACCTCTCTATGGCTACGCCTACGCTGACAGTGGCTAATTCACCACTATCATAATTTTTCCAGTTCAATTGAGTGGCAGTGAAAACACGCTCAATTGAGCTAATAAAACCACCTCCAAAAAAAGCATAGCGCTATGGGAATGTATTCCCTGTCGGCACAGTGTAATGGAGACAATGCACTAAATAGAAATTATGAGGTTGACGGGAGTTATGCAAGCCTCTCTGTATAGCTTGCATAACTTTGGTCAACTACTGTCGAATTTTGCCAGCAGTGTAGACCAGGCCTATTCCAACATATGGGGAGTTTGAGTTTTTGTTGGATCTTGGGAGAACACCATTTGCTCATAAGTAATCCCTGTTTACATGAATACCAGTTCAGATATGTGCTAACAGTTGAGTCGACATCTCTGGCCAAGTCTCCTTTTATGTCCATTTCCTGGCAGCAACCACTAGTTTCCTGAACAGAGAACCAATTGTAGCCATTTGATGCAGTGGTAGCTTCACTCTTAACGGACTTTCTGCCTCACAGACTTCTGCTAGATTCTACACCAGCACAAGCTATCATAGACATTGGGCTGAGTTTGGATTTTAGAGCTGTGGCATATTTAAAGTTGTTCAACCATTCATTATTTAAATCCTGGTAAACTGGAGTAAGTGCTTGAGATGCAGTGCTCTGTGATTTCTGTATTATCTTTATTGCATTGTAGTCCTGTATTTACAAATGTTGTGCCAGTATAGTCTTGGCTGTGACTTTATTTCATGCTGATCGGCTGATGGCATAGATGAAAAACTACTGTAGCTCATCAGAATATTATACACTTCACTGAGAAACCAGGAGTGGTTTAAAAATCTAAAAATTCATGAATTGCACTTAAGCTACAGAAGGAAGAACTAAGTGTAAATTTGTTGATCTGATTTTTATTTTCTCCAAATGCTATTTGTTTGCAGGTACTTTTCGCCTTAACTTCTGACTTTTCACATTGCAAAATGTAGAAAAACATTATCTATTGATTTTTAAATAAGCTTCAAACTGCATTCCTTTCCTTTCGTGTCTAGTTGCTCTAATTGTCAGTCAGCTGGATCCTGCTCTTTTTTATTCAGTAAATTATAGTTCAACCTCAGCAATCCTTTCACATACTCTGTTGCTCCCCATCCCTAGTAACTGTAATCTTCCAGTTCCATTTTGTAGCTTTTAAACCTTGTTATAATGTTGCTTCATTCTGCTAATGTCAGTTATTCTGTCAAGTTTATCTAATCTATAGAAATACGGGGGGAACCTCTATCAGCTCAAATTCCTACTGGCAAGCTCCTCCCCAGCACACACCTTTTTCATTTTTGTGCAGTTTTGAATTAAATCAAGGATTTTATTTTTAATTTTTTTTCTTAAGATAAGAATTGAGACGGCATGTAATTTCAGTTGCTAGAAGCAGTTATGCTCAGTTCAGAGCTTTTTGCTTTTCCAAAGCAAGATTGAATAGCTCAAGTTCCAGCTCTACTATTATGCAGTGCTATTAATAAGACAAACAGAACACTGCCTGCTGTGCCATCAGGAGTATCCAAATGAATGAGGCAAGAGTTGTCTCCCTGGGTCACAGGCAGCACCATCACCTAAATCTCTTCTGTCACACCTCACTCCCTAATCTCAAATGCCTGCCGCCCAGTTAGTGACACAGCAGAAATTCAGCACTGTGTTTTCCATACAAAAGATTCAGGTTTTTGTTGTTATTTCTCCTTTGACCTTGCCCCTCCCACTTATTTTCTGGCCCAGAGGCTGTCCTGCAGGCCTCCTTGGGTAGACGACTCTTGGGCTATCTCCTGGAAGTTGGTGCCACAAGGGGTAGCTGGGGAGTTCCCTCATGCCCAGGGGTTCCAAATGGCCGGAACGGCTCCTTGGAGCTGATGACAGTCAACATAAATTAGGTCAACCTTCATGTGTGCACACAGGCCCTGATTCTCCTCTCCTAGGCTATGTCTACACTTGTTAATTTAAGTTGACTTTAACCAAGTCAACTTAACTAAGTCGACTTTAAGTTGACTTAGTGCGTCTACACTTAAAATTAAAGTCGACTTAAAGGGGAACTTAGAAAGTCGACCTAGAGCATCCCCACTGGATGCCTAGGTTGACTTCTAGGGGCTTAGAGGGACCTAGGGGAGGTCCACGGGGGCAGGGGGGGTACCCCTTGCCCAATGCCAGGGGGCTCAGCCTTTGCCCCATTGTACCTAGGCACAATGGGGCAAAGGTGGTCAAGGACCCTGGCAGGACATAGGGGCAAGGTGGGCGGGCATGCCAGGCTCCCCCTGTGGCCCCCCCCGGCAGGGCGGGCATTGGTAAGTCGACTTAGGGCTACCCCACATCTATACTGGCTTAAGTCGACTCTAGGGAGTCGACTTAAGCCTTAGGTCGAATTCAAAGGAGGTGTTATAAAGTTGACTTAATTTTAATTGTCAACTTTATTTTCCTTAAGTCGACTTAAGCAAGCTGCTTATGTTGACTTACGGAAACTGTAGTGTAGATGCAGGGTAAATTAAGTCGACTTAAGCAAGCTTAAGTCGACTTAATTTACAAGTGTAGACGCAGCCTTAGTGTGTTAATCAGGAGTAAGTGTAATAGAGTTAGACCAGTGTGTACCTGGAGCAAATGAAAGGAGAATCAGGCCTGGTTTTGTCATGTTACACTAATGCAAATACAGCTGAAGGTATTTTTTTCATAACTGTGTTCCCTTGATCCTGGGGCTGATACTGTTAATTCCTTGGTGACTGTTTTAATTTTCACACAACTGTCCTTGGGGATCAGAAGGACAGCCGCAGAGTGTTGGAGTGAAGGGATGCCCTAGCCGTATAGCCAGCAGTCAGGATGGAACTCTTATAAGGTACTATCTCCTCCCCCCCTCCCCGCAAAGGTTGTAAACTAAGACGATGGGAGCAAAGGATGAAGATGAATTCAAGGATGTAGGGGCTATGGAGACTGGAGTTGGAGAGGCAGATTTCAGAAGAGTGGGGGAGAACAGAGACAATTGTATTTTTTTAAAAGAACCAGAGGTTAACGAGGAAGATAGGGAGAAGGTGAGAGCAAGGGAGGTTGAGAGAACGAAGAGGAAGGAGTCTTCAAAGAGGGTGAAGAGATCAAAGATGGTGGAAACCTGACAAGAAATGTCAA
Source organism: Pelusios castaneus (assembly GCA_007922175.1). Classification (NCBI taxonomy): domain Eukaryota; kingdom Metazoa; phylum Chordata; order Testudines; family Pelomedusidae; genus Pelusios; species Pelusios castaneus. Next base: position 21,392,077 of record ML685758.1, read on the forward strand.
TGGCAGTAAGGAAGAAAGGGGAGAGTGTTTGTGGAGAAGAGGAACAAGAGGAAGGTTATAGCAGATTTTGATCTTCCTGACTCATTCAAGAGAAGGTCTTGCACAGAACAGAGAAGGGTGGTTAAAGCTGGAGTCAAAAGTAGCTAAAAGGTGAACCTGATTTTGGGCATGTGAGAATGGGGGTGACATGGAAGACAGTAGAACTTAAAAAGAAATGGACAGATCTCTGGAGAAAATCCACCCTGTTGTGGAACTTCCTCCAGAGGTGTTCAGTGACATGGAACAGGAGTTGAGGAATTGGATGTTTGCACAGAAGAAAGTGTCAAGGAAGTCAAGGGTGGTAGAGAAAGTATTAGCCATACATGTATGATTAGTCAACTACATGCTCTACTCTAGCCATACTTTCCTGTTCAAGTTCCAAGATCCAAGTTATATTTAAACTCACTTCTTTATGGGTTAAGGCTTGGGAAAGAATTTTAAAACAGTAAAAAGCCTCACAGGATTGCACTTTTAAAAAAGAAATTATCATTACTTCTATGCATCTCCTTTGTAAAACACTTCCTCATCTAGGTCATCCAGCAAAGTGAAGGATCTGGAGTTTGACGTTTCTCAGGCATCACTTCAGCCCACTCTTCCACTAATAGTGGAAGTCATTCTGCGCCGCATGCTCCTCTGACCAGACACCCTAACCCTTTGCCACAGAAGTAGGGTGCGATAATTCAGCTAGCTAAGCTGGCCTGGCGTATATCAGATGGATAGAGTGACCTGGAGATAGATGACACCTCTTTTCTTTACTGTCATGTGTTCAGTGCAATCCTGATGGGATTTTTTCTTTTTTGCCTTCTTTAATAATTTTCGATGTCTCCTATCTATCTGAGATTCTGGCATCTCAGCCTGTGACTAGCAAATAGAAAGGAATCATGAGACAACTGTGATACGTGGAATTTGAGGGGGTTTGTACAAGCTCAGAAGCCAGCTGGAACAACAAGCCTACATTATGGAGTGTGAAAAGGAAATCTCTGTCTGTCTGTCTTTCAACATAATGCTGTGTTTCATCTCACTCTATGCTGCCTCTACAAACTCCCAGTTGAGGAGACTTAGCAAAAGAGATGTCTCTCTTTTTACAGGATGCTTTGGTTTGTATTTTAGCACCTCGTATGGGTCAGGGTAAGCTGGGAAGGACAAACTACAGTTTGATAAGCAAAGCATTAGAGTAGAACATCTTTCTTTCCAAGTACCTTTTACTATTACAAGAAGTTGTTTCTGGTATTGCGGTCTGCATATTCCTGCCTATTTTGGGGTTTATTTTTGTTCTCCGGAGACCTTTCAGTGGAAGACTAGAGGAGATACTAAGATTTCTCTTTCTACTACATGTGTGTTAGATGAAGGCAATGGTTATGAAGAAGGAGACACACTACAGCATGGTAGGAAAAGGACAGAAAGCATTGATTGATCAGCACTTTAGCAGAAAAAACCCATCTGAACAAAATTCTGCTGTTTTTATTTAAGCGTTACATTTTGAAAGACAGGAGCCTATGTTTTGATCACACAGATTGCAGTAAAGTGATCATCAAAAAGTTAACTAGGTTATTCAGCATGTCATGGATTAGAGTCATGCTCTATCCTTCTCTTACTTTCTTTTACTTAGTGGATGTTTCCCACCAGTCATGCAGTCAACCAAGGCAGCACATTCCAAGCATGCAGTACTGTAAGTTGCATGTGTTTCTTACACACTGAGCCAGACCCTTTATAAAACAGATTGTGGCTGTCTCTTCCACAGAGAAGAGTGTGATGAACCTTTCCACAATTCTCTCAGACCCCATAAATTCAGCGAGAGTTGTAGCCCCTGTGATGCTGTTTCTTTGTGCCCTGGAGTATAGCTATAACCTTTCACACCTGCCCCACTGTAATGACTGGCTGAAACCTCAAACACTTGTGTCTTGTTGTGTGTTGTACCATAACTGGCAGATTATTATGGGTCTTTTAACACTATAAAGCCTTCATAGCCACATGCCTTTGCTCCTTGGAGGTTATTTGGAACAAATAAACAGTTATTTGTTTGTCTACAGCTTTTAAATGCAGAATTTAAATAGGTAGGGGGAAAATCTGACTCCACTGATGTCAATGGGAGTTTTGCGCTCCCCTCAAGAGGCCAAGATTACACCCTGTAATTCAACATCTAGTCACTTCTTTAGTATAAATTATTGTACCACCTGAAACCAGTTGAAGTTTTTCCATTAGAATTTTCACAGTGGCAAAGATTTGGTTATATTGCCCTATCACTGTAAAAGAAATTACAGGCTGCTGGATTAATCTATTTAATTTATCATAGTTTATTCTCATGTTTCTTTTGCAATAAGAATCTTTGGCTATGTCTACACTAGAAAAAGTTAGGTCAACTTTAAGTCAACTTAATAAGGTCAACTTTAAGTCAATTTAAAGTCGACCTTATTAAGTCGACTTAACAAAGTGGTTTCCATGGACGTGGACTTAGTCCACTTTGTTAAATCGACCTAACTGCCCTTAGGTCGACTTAATAAAGTGGACTTAAGCATCCACACTGTGCTTAGGTTGATCTAAAGGAGGGTTAGGTCAACCAAAGAAGGATTAGGTCGACCTAACTGGCAGGTCTTACTAAGTCGATCTAAGCTTTCATTAGGTCGATTTAAGGATTTTCTTAAGTCAACCTAATGAAAGCCTGGTATGGACAGGGACTAAGTTAGGTCGGCTTAAGCCTCCTTAAGTTGACCTAACTTGCAAGTGTAGACATAGCCTTTGTTTGCGCTATAAAATAACTCATTGCATTTATTGATTATGGTTAGTGGTATAGTATCCATATGAATCCTACACAGAAGAAATCTAGGGTACCCACTTAAACTATGATATCATTTTATCTTTCAGACTAAGGCTGCTTTGGCTTGGTTGATAGTTGGATGGGAAAGCTCCAAGATGAAACTAGAGAGGTAGTGACATTTTTGCTTTGGAGTCAGTTGAGTCAGTAAGTTTCTGCAGAAGAACCTTGGCCTGTAGGGCCATGCTGGGCAGCACAGTGTGGTGTGCTCTCATAGCTGTTTCTCTTGGGATTGATGTGCGGGTTAAAGAAACCATACGTTTGAAGTGCTCTGGTCTTAAGAGAAGAGTATTCACTTTAGTGAGGGTCCCTAGTGAATAAGCAGTTTCACTATCTCACTGTCTTCCTTCAGGCTTCCTAGTGAAGAGGGCAGCAGACTTTTAGGTGCTCAGGCATGACAATAATGGGAGGCATGTATAAGAACCCATACAGAACAGAAAACCATGTGGGTTAGTGCATCGTTCCTCCACAGAACTTCAACCATCTTCCTGTGGCCATTCAGTGTAGTATGGCACAGTAGAGTGTAGCTTGCACGGAGAGGACAATGCTAACTTGGCCCCCTACAAATGCTAAGGAAGCTGGAAAACAGTGTCCCTGGAGCTGTCACCTCCATCACTCCTGAAGCCAAAACCCAAGCAGAGGTGCTTGACCAAGGGCACCTTCACTGCAGCCAGCTGCCTACACCAGCTTCTGCTTCTTTCCCAGATCCTGCCATCTGGGACCCCACTCTTTCTGGCTCTACCAGTATTCACCTTGGAAACAAGAGCAATACGGAACATGAAAAAAAGTATATAAAATACTGAAAGGGGTTTGGAGAAGCTAAATTGAGGGCTTCTGACTTTCCTTCTGTCCCATAACAGAAGAACAAGGAATTATCTCATGAAACTGAAACGTGGCACATTCAAAACTGATAAAAGCAAATTTTTTTCATGCAATGCCTAATTAGACAGCAAAAGAACTCATCGCCACATAATGTGGGTATGTTCAAGAATTTAGGACAATTCAAAGAGCGTCTGGCAATATATATAGGTATCAAGAATATCCAGTACTAAAGAGGTAGCCATGTTAAGTTTGTTTCAGCAAAACAAAAAAGGAGTCCTGTGGCACCTTAAGGACTAACAAATTTATTTAGGCATAAGCTTTTGTGGGTTAGAACTTTCTACTTTCTATTTGAGGAAGTGGTTTCTAACCCATGAAAGCTTATGCCCAAAAGAATATCTAGAGTTGTCATAATTAATGCTGGAAAAAATGGATGGTATCTAAAACCTCATACTTCAGGCCCTATGCTAATTTCTGTTAGGGAAAAGAAACTTCCATGGAGATAGATTATCCCATGTCTGGATACGATAGGGTTTCTTACCCCTTCTTCTGAATCACTGGATGCTTGCAGCTGTAGGAGTCAGGATCTTGGACTAGTCTGATCCAATGAGACTACCCCTATGTTCCCATGAATTTCATTGGGGTGAAAGAGGGTACATTATATACTATAAATAGGTACATTATATCCTATAAATAAAAAAAGTTATTAATAGAGAGAAAAGAAAAAAAACAATGAACAGAAAGGGCTAAGTGCATACAAAATCAATAATGAATAGACTCTTATACCTTAGTTTAAATGTGATACAGAAATGTACTGTGAAAGATGATGAATTCTCTCTAGTCATTTCATTATATTAGATCAATTTATGGCCATGAACTGGCATATACCTAAGAAAATAACTACTCTAACTGACAAGAGGAAATAATCTCATTAATTGTCAGAATGCCAGGAACATAAAAAGAGAAGGGTTTTATCACCAGCAACTCTATTAGTTGTTACTAAAGTTACCATGCCTCCTCTTTGTACATCACAGTCTTGGCATACAAATTACAGCTGTGCTTCCAGTCAATAAAGATTATGAGAAATTTCATAAATGCAACAAAAAGTGGTGAATGTTATTCTTTTCACCCATTTTTGCGGTATTAAATCTTCTTCTGCCATTGTACTTAGTTTTTTTATAAAGAGAAAACAAACATCTTTGGATTAGGAAGGGAGGCTGGAAAGAGGTGATGTTCCAAGGCCCACAGTACCTTTCAAGTTCAGATCCTATGGGCTTTCCCCTCCTGCAGCCCCACATTTCATCCTGAGCAAGTTCCTGTAAAGGTCCTAAAATTATATTAAACTGAATTAGCACAAATTCCAGCTGTATGTGTAGCACTCAGTGTCGGGTGTTTTGTGGGATTTCTCATTGTGCAGTGCAGGTGCAAGGTCGTCCCACTGAGATGCTTGAAAGTGCCTTTGCAGAATAGCTGCAGGCTTCCTGAAAGCACTCTGTGAGCACATTAGTTTTTCAGAGAGCAGTGTTAAATCAGACTCATTAATCTGATAAACACTTTTTCAGATGGTGAGGAATCTTCACCGGTTGGCATTCACCATTAATGTAATAAAATAGTGGGCCCTAAGCCTCCTGTCCCAGTGGGATAAATGAAAAGCAATTCCACAGGAATCAGGGGTGTGAAAAGAGAATCGGGCCTATAATTCTGCCACTTTAGCTCCAGAATGCTCTCCTCAGGGTGGTTAGCCATAACACTGAGACTGTGTTGCTGTCTTCTTCTCATGAAGGAGCAAAGTATTTGCATTTCTCTTCTAATTAAGATCTTGGACCATATTCATCCCTGGTGTAATGCTAATGAAGTTTGTCTTTTCTGTGCATTTCAGTTCACTAGATGTCTTGTAGAACTGACCCAAGGTATTTTTAAAAAAATATTCCTCTTGTGTGAGTTGTGTGTTGCTGCAGTGCTCTTTGCCCCAGTGATATGTCCCTGTGGGGCTATTGTGTACCATTCCTTTACTGAGTAGAGAATTATAGAACTAGATTCACTCAGGGCAGGAAATGCTGGGGGCAGGACTTGTCAGGAAGCCAGTTATGGTTCCCTGATCCACATGACCAGAATCAGCCGTAAAGCCACTTCCAATTCAGCCAAACAGCTCTGAGTTGTGCCAGGGGATATAGGATCATCAGTGAACTTTGCCACAGCAGAGGTTTAATGTAGCAGACCTCAGTCCCATTGCACCTCCTCCCTACCTTCTGTACAAGGAAGAAGGCAGAGGCACTGTGTCATGAGTAGAATTCCCGTGCCTTTTTCCTTTGGCTAACAGACTGAACATTACACGGTACTCTGTGAACAACTACTCCTTTATGTTTGACTAAAGCTAGCTAGTTGCGAAAGTATGTCATTGTTTACCCTAAATAAAAGCCTCTCAGAAAGCAGCAAAGAGGGCACAGCCAATGCTAAATGCAGTTGACCTGGTAGAGCTAGCAATGCCTAGGAAAAAGAGTGGAAGAGAATATATTTTCCCAAATATAACTAAGTGACATATGGAAACAAAAAAAAAAGCATCTGTCTTTGCATAGATATTGATACAGTGTTCGCACTCTTTTCCGTGGTGGGAATGCATGGAGTAGAATGCCTAAGGAAAGGGTAAGCCGCCTCAGCATAGTTATGCATTAGAGCCACTAGGGTACATCTACACTGGACTTAACCAAGGTTGACTTAAAGTCGACTTAAAGTCGACTTTGTTAAGTTGACTTAGAGACTCCACAGCCCTGCGTCCACAGTGGCAGGTGCTAGGTCAACGGAGGAGTGGCCAGAAACTCTGCGTGGGGGCCTGGAGGCCAAGTAGGTCGACGTAAGGGCTTAATAAGGTCGACTTAAGCCTTAGGACGACCTTAAGTAGTGGTGTTATTAAGTCAATTTAAGGAAGCGTTTGTCAACTTAATAAAAGCCCAGAGTGAACGCAGCGGTCTGTAAGTCAACTTAACCTTCCTTAAGTCGACCTAAGGCTCCAGTGTGGACATACCCAAGGAGTCTTTCCAGCAGCTTCAAAGGGTGCTGAATTATGCCCCAAGTGAGATCCTGACACGACAGTCACATCTAACAAAGCAAATATCCACACTTACAAATGCATGGAAACTGAGTTGAAAGCCATCAAATTGTACCCAATCTGTTGCTTACTATACGGGATGGACTGTTATGCTAGTTCTCTCCCGCACAGCTGTCACAGCTGACACGTCACCAGCATTAATCCCAACAACAGCTCTTTCACACTCTCTGGTTCCTTTTGTCCTTTCTGTTCCTTTCCCTTTTTCCCCCTAAACATTTGTTCCATTTCTTCTTCAAGTTCCCTTCCACAACAGCTGTGGAACATTGCTTCCTACAGCTTAATTGTGGGGGGAGATATTGCCAGACAATTATTTGGTTGTTCCAATGCCAAATCTTGCAGTATTATTCAATTATTATCTTGAATAATTATCCAAAAGCAATTGCCAAAATTTGGTATGAATGTTGGGCCTGGTCCTCTGCGGGTGTAAAGCACTGTAGCACCATTGAGCTATGCCAATTTACACCAACTGAGGAGCTGGCCCAACTTTCGTAACAATTTGTTCAACCAGCTCGGTTGATTTCTATTTCATTGGGTGCAATTCACAAAGAACCTGAGGCACTTCAGCTCCAGAGCAAGATACCTAAGTAGTTGTGCACAGCACCACTACAATCTACAAAGTTCTCGCTTAGCTTCCACCTAGCCCTGTAGGCAACTCACTCAGCCTAACTTTCTGCTATCGCAGTTTTTTATGGTATGTCCACACTGGAGCCTTAGGTCAACTTAAGGACGGTTAAGTCGACCTAAAGACTGCTGTGTCCACATTGGGCGCTTATTAAGTCGACTTAAGTGCTTCCTTAGGTCGACTTAATAACATCATCTCTTATGGTCGACTTAACACTTAAGTCACCTTATTAAGTGGATGGGGAGTGCCCTTAAATCGACCTAATTGGCCTCCAGGCCCTGGCGCAATGTGGGACAGCTACCCACAATGCACCATTTCGCCACTGACCTAGCACCTGCCAGTGTGGACGCTGGCAGTGGACTGGAGTGTTCAGTGTGGATTCTCTAAATCGACTTAAGAAGCTCGACTTTAAGTCTACTTAAAGTCGACCTTGTTAATTCAACTTAACAGAGCCTCCAGTGTAGACGTACCCTCTAGCATCTAAGTGTTGTACCCTGGGGCATACACACCACTGAAGCAATTTGCAAATCTGGGAAAGACTGGCATTCAGCTGCCTAAGTCACATGTGGGTGTGTCTACACTTAGAAATTAAGTCGACTTAAGAAGGCTTAAGTCGACATAATTTACTCCACGTCTACACTGGGCTTTCCTTAATTCGACTTAAGCTGCTCCTTAAGTCGAATTAAGGAAAAGTTAGTTAGAATTAATAACACCTCATTTTAATTCAAACTAGCATTTAAATTGACTTTATTAAATCAACTTAAGCTGGTGGAGACACAGAATAGTGCCTAGGTGGACCTTTTTAAGTTGACTTAAAACGTTAAGTCAGCCTAATAAGGCCCAAATGGGGCCACATCTACATTTGAAAAGTTGTCGACTTTTGTTAAGTCGACTTAGTAAGGTCGACTTTAAATCAACTTAAAGTCGACCTTATTAAGTCGACATCATAAAGTCGACCTAACTTTTCAAGTGTAGACATAGCCATGTGAGACCTGATCTTGTAGGTGGCCTCTGAGCACTGGATACACCCATGGTGAAATTGTTGGTTGTCATATAATTGCCCATTACTGTGAGTTTTGCACCTTTTTTCTGAAGGTTCTTGTCAATGGCAGGGTACCAGAATAGATAGGCTTCAAGCTTGATTAAGTAGGATAAATTCTGTTCTAAGATCCCCAACCAGTACATTCTCTGTGATGTGCAACCTGTCATTTAAATCAGCTTCTGTACCAGATGACTGGAAGACAGCTAATGTGATGCCAATTTTTAAAAAAAGTTCCAGAGGCGATCTTGGCAATTACAGGCCTGTTAGATTAACTTCAGTACCTGGAAAATCTGTTGAAATTGTAGTAAAAGAACAGAATTATTCTGAGGTGAAACAATTTGTTGGGGAAGAGTCAACATGGGTTTTGTAAAGGGAAATCATACCTCACTAATCTACTAGAAGTCTTTGGTGGGGGGGTCAACAAACATGTGAACAAGGATGATCAAGTGGATATAGTGTACGTAGATTTTTCAGAAAACATTTGACAAGATCTCTCACCAAAGGATCTTAAGCAAAATATTGGATCATGGGATAAGAGGGAAGGTCCTCTCCTGGATCAGTAACTGGTTAAAAGATAGGAAACAAAGGATAGGACTAAGTGTTTAGTTTTCAGAATAGAGAGAGGTAAATAGTGGTGTCCCCCAAGGACCTGTATTAGGACAAGTACTGTTCAACATGTTCATAAATGATCTAGAAAAAGGATAAACAGTGAGGTGGCAAAATTTGCAAATGATAAAAAACTATAGTTAACTCCAAAGCAAACTGCAAAGAGTTACAAGAGGATCTCACAAAACTGGATGACTGGGCAACAAAATGGAAGATGCAATTCAATGTTGATAATTGCAAAGTAATGCACATTGGAAAACATAATCCCAAATATGCATATAAAATGATGGGGTCTAAATTAGCTGTTACCACTCAAGAAGGAGATGTTGGAGTCACTGTGGGTAGTTCTCTGACAACATCCACTCAATATGCAGAAGCAGTCAAAAGGAAGCTAACAGTAGTGGGAATCACTAGGAATGGGCTAGATAATAATACAGAAAACATTGCACTGGTTTTTTATAAATCTATGAATATTGTGTGCAAATCTGGTCACCCCATCTAAAAAAGGTATGTTGAAATTTGAAAAGCTATAGAAAAGAGCAACTAAAAGGATTAGGGGGTTAGAAAAGCTTCCATACATGGAGAGATTAAGACTGGGACTTTTCAGTGTGGAAAAGAGGCTACTAAGGAAGGACATGAGAGGGATCTATAAAATTGACTGGTGTAGAGAAGGTAAACAAGGAAGTGTTATTTACTTCTCATAACACAAAAAGAAAAGGTCATCAAATGAAATTAATAGCCAGCAAGTTTAAAATGAAAAAAAGGAGGTATTTCTTCACACAAACCACAGTCAATCTGTGGAATTCCTTGCCAGAGTATGTTGTGAAGGCCAAGACTATAATGAGGTTCAAAAAAGAACTAGGTAAATCATGGAGGATAGGTCCATTAATGGCTATTAACCAGGATTGCTGGGGATTGCTGTTTGCCACAGGCTGGGAATGGACAATGGGATGGATCACTTGATGATTACCTGTTCCGTTCATTCCCTCCTAAAAACCAGGCATTGGCCACTGCTGGAAGACAGGATACTGGGCTAGATAGACCATTGGTCTGACTCAGTATGGCCATTCTTATGATATCTTTTAGCCCAGTCCAAACAAAAACCTAAAGCAAAAATAGGTATTTATTGTCAGTTTGCAGAAGAGAATATAAAACATTGTCAGTGCATGAGTGGGAGAGACACTGGGCAAAGTATTAAAATATCCGTAGCCCATCAGTTTAATTAACTTTGCAGAACGCTGCTTAAGAGATTTTCTATGACATTCTTCAAAAATACGAATACTATCACTAGTTCTTTATAATGGTTAGGGAAGGAACCATGGCTAGATTCCTCAATGCTCCCATCAACCTATGGGATAATTAGATTTTCCAAATACTGAATATTAATACAGTATTGTATGTCAGCTCTAGTAGAAGTACATATCCCAGTGCAGTAATGGAGTATATTAACAGCCCATTAACATCCTATATTATCATTGCTAGTATGGTAAAAAGTCTGAGCAAAAACCTGTACTAAAATATAATAAACTTTTCCGGGTCATATATCATCAAATTAAAACACCTGAACTTCCGCACCAGTCTCTCTCAACAAAGACAGAATTGTTAATTGGCTTTATTGGGTATATACCAAAGAGAGAGGCTGTTTTAAAATGGTAACTTGCTGACCTTTTCACAGGTACAAGATCATGTTTCTAATGCTCATTAGAGAAAAGAGAGTAAGCTGAGGTACTGTAAGTTGACATGAAGCAATGCCTTTTTCAAACCTCTCTTTTCTTTCCAAAATTAGTTCATGTTTGTAATATAGGTTTTATGATGCTGTTTCAGAGGGTGTGTCCCTCTTCCACCTTGAATTATTTCAATTTAAGAGGAAAAGATGATTTAAATATAACATTTTCGGTATAGTCTTGTGGTCATATGACAAGGTCTCAGGAAAAAGTGGGAAACAATGTCCATCTTATGTACAAAATGTAATTTGGTTTGTAGGTGGCAAAACCTTACTATCACAGGCTTTCCATCACTGTGTTTGTGCATGCAGAGGATATGATTTCTTGGAAGAGCTGACAGACACATACAATAAATAGTGTGCCTCCTAAATACAGAAATCTTTGGACTGCTGTAGGGATACAGTACAGCATGATCAACATTAATCTGGAAGTCCACATAGCTCCTCATCCTTGAGTGTGCCTTCAGAGGAGGAGGGAAATGTAGGTGTATGTCTACACCGGAGGCTTTGTTAAGTCGACTTAAAGCATCCACACTGAAAACTCCAGTCAACTTCCTGCGTCTACACTGGCAGGTGCTAGGTCGACAGAGGAGTGGCCAGGAACTCTGGGTGGGGGCCAATGTTCCCTCTAAGCTGATGATGCAACTGAACAAGATATCGTACTTCTTGAGCACAATTTGTGAGGCATGGTGCCATATGGGCAACAGTTTTTTGGTGCTGGAAGCATTAGCAAGCCTAAGTACCTTAGGTCAAAAGAAATGCATAAATATTGGATTTCCCCTTCTCCCCAGCCCAATCTTCCTGGCTGCAGCTCTCCTCAACCCGATCTCCCCAGCTGCGGCTTTCCCCAGCCCGATCGCCCCAGTCGTAGATCACCCCAGCCCAATGGCCGCAGCTCTTTTTCTTCTCTCCAGCCCGACCCACAGGAAATACATATTTAATTAATTAATTAATTAATTAACTCAGTAGATTAATTAACTAGCAACTTAATATTGGAGGCCAATTACATTGATGTAAGGGCTATTCCCCGTCTACACTGGCTTAAATTGACTTAGTAAGGTTGACTTAAGCCTTAAGTCGACCCTCAGAGGTGGTGTTATTAAGTCAACTTAAAGAAGTGTCCAGTGTGGATGCAGGGTTCTTTAGATTGACTTAACCCTCCTTAAGTCGACTTAAGGCTGCAGTGTAGACATACCAAAGAGACTCCCACATGCATGCTCTGCTCAAGGGCCAAGGTCATTTGTAGCCCTTGAACATGGAAGACCACATTGACTATACAGCCCTCACTCCTTCTGTCTATATACGGGGCTGGGCACGTTATAGAGAAGCAGGCTGTATCATCTGAAAGATACTTTGAGAAGCTTCATAAGAAATGAATTATATTTCCTTGAGGTACAATCCCTTCCACAAGCCCGACATAGGGAATGGTGACTCTGCAATTCTTCCGACACAGAACTGTGACTAAGTGACTGTGTCTGCCCCTGAGTTTTATGGTAGTTTTCCATACACACTCCACACTTTCCTGTGGAATGTTAGCATATGGCACATTACTCGGTTAGTGCTGGCCAGAGCTTACATTCCACTGGATCATTTTCAAGAACTGGAAATGAAACACTCCAGCCAAAGTGTGTGACGTTTTCCCATTTTGTTTTGACTTTTTCATCCGCATTTTACATACCCATTTTTTGGGATTTACATATAACACATAGGGCGAGGTCTAGGGTCATGTCAATTTATTTTCACTCAGGAAATGGCTAACAACATATGGCTTTTTAGTCTTGCAGCCTATAGATCTAGACTGCTTGCACATGTACTTTTCCTTATATAGTTTAAGTATAGATTCAAGTTTCTTTTTCAAGGGTCTGCAGGCCACATCCTGCATGAAAACTAAGCATATATATGCTTAGGACCCCTTGGCCCAAAGAAAGAATGAGAAGCTTGCAGATACGGTTACGACTTTAGCACCTCAAATAATCAGGAGGTATCAAAATAGGGCAGCTGCCTGGATTATGCTCAGACAAGCTTCACAAGTCCACCACAAAACCAATCAAGTAATAACAATAAGAGTGAAGAATATACTACCTAGAACCATTTGGAAAGGAAGAGGACATATCAATAATATGTCATTAATATAATGAACTTACCAGTCTATAGGGACTGGGCACATTACAGGAGAAGCATACCCTGAGAGTTTGTGGGTGCAGGAGCTAAGTTTAGATTTGGAAGGAGGACCCATGTTGCTCAGGGTATAAAAAGGGTAAACAGTGTTGGAAGGATGTGTTCACCAACTACTCTTTCTTTGAGTGTCTTTTGTTTGTTAGGATCTTTTGTTTTAAGATACTTAAGTATTATCAGTAGTTTTAGTATTATAGCCATCAGAGCTAGCTCTATCTCCACCCATCCACATCAGAGTTGAGGGTCCAGATAGCTCTCTCAACCAGGTCAGCAGGAAAGGGGGTGTGAGTATATTAATCCAATGCATACAATAGAAAATATAGCAGATATATCTTAGAATAAGTCTGTAATTCAAATCATTATCTATTGTGTTATTCATTTATCCATTTCATTTGATTTATCCACTCTTTCATTTTTCTTTAATTACTTATCTTTCTGTCATTTTATGTTATCTTAATAAAATCTCTAAAGTTATACGTATTTGGTCATTTGGTGTTACCATCTCTGTCGTACACCCTGTGGATCCTTGGAAAAAACTCCGTAGCATGATTCATAGACTAGAACCTCATTGACTTCTGATCAGATCCATTGGCAAGCCTGTAACCCTATCCAAATTACTAAACAACCAGAAATCATGCAACATTCTGAAAGGTTATTTGAGTATGTTATCAAAATGCTGAATTGTTTGCTTATATCTTATATTGTTTCTGTATTTAAAACTAACTTCTGATCTAGGTTTGTTTATTTTATTAGGGGGTTTGTGTGTGTATGTGTGTGTGTGTATATATATATATATATACAGAAAAAAGCAAATATGATGTCTTTTGCAATCTCATCTTTGTCTCTGACTTACAGTGTGAGGTTCATTTAACAAATATATACAATAAGTTAAACCATCCTTTCTATTTTATGGAGCTGTACCTATGGTTATTGTGTAAATAAAAGTAGAACTTGGTTCAATATCTGCAAATGAACAGCCATAAATCCAACAAGGGTGTGGGTTGTTGGGTGGGTGCATTTTTTTTAAACACTCTCCATCATGTGAAGCCTTTTTAAAAAGACAATTATGACTTTAGAACACAGCCATCAGCAATCTGAAGAGAAAGAAGCTGCTATAGAGCTATTTTTATGTATGGTAGAGGGAATTTAGTTATAACATATCTACAGTCTAACAGAGATTTGCTGTTTGAGTAAAAAGAGAGAAGGGAGCCCAGCAGGATTATGGTCTAGCCAATGTTTTTAGGTTTCTCTGCAACATGACTTGCGAAAAATAAAAAAAAGTCTCTCCTGTTTCTAATCATCAGCCTGTCCATCAGTGCACTTCACACACTGTGCCACCTGCAGATGTATTAAGTGTTAGGATTGTCTAAATTCTCCATATCCAGAACAAGGACACCTTTTCCCAAAATGAAGTAATCATCATGACATTTAATAAGCTGTCCCCAATGTGTGTTCTTGAATATTCACTGCCAGCCCTTTCAATAGTCTTTTTTGTAATGCAAAGGGTTGTGGTTATAAAATGAGATGACCAAGGAAACCATTTTTCAATATGTCCAAGTAGCGTATCCAGATTCCACATTTGGGAGCTTGAATCAGCATTTAGGCATGTAATTGACCATTTTATGGACTGAGTGTTAATTTAAATGCCCAAGTGTAGGATTTGAATATTCTGTTTATATTTCCACATTTGGTCATGAATACCTGAAAGATCTTTTAACAACTATTCCAAAACACTCTAGGCTTAACATTGAACATTATTTGAATGGTCATTATTTTTTTCCAGAGTCTCAACCAGGGATTTTAATCATCATTTAATTATGAAAGAATATAACTGTGCCAAAAAAAAATTACATGTAGTAACAGAAGAACACTATTCTGGGTAAAATTTTATAAGCTAAAAATAATATTGTGTTCTGTAGTACTCTACTTAGGCCTTGTGTTGAAGTGTGTCAACCCCATCCTTGGCTAACAAGGTTTAACCAGGTGCTGTGTCCTGCCCTGCCACACTTGCACTTGTTGTCAGGTGATATGGGGACAGTTAAAAAGGAAAGAAGACAACTTAGTAAAAGCAGCCCTCCTTTGCTCCCTGACAAAGGGCATGCTCAGTGCCTCTCCCAAGACTGACTGCCAGAGTCCCTCTAGGAAGGTAGGCCTGGCTCATGACTATTGTGTTAATTTTCTCCATGGGACTAGTTCTTTGCTCAGCTACTAAAGACGATAGGGTCTTTCTGTGCTACCTGAACTAGCCTGAGGGATCTAATAAGACTGTAGCGGGGTGGTAAGCCTTTCCAATAAACCCTGAGGGCTTCTGAATCTCTACTCAGGTCAGCCCTGTAATTTGTCTCAGACCCTCAACTACAACCATAACTTGTGGGGGAAGTTTGGATTTAGTTCTGGTTCCAAATTTTGAAAATCAGCCTCATCTCGAATGGGACTTATTGTTATATGGCTGATGTATATTCAGATCATAAATCCCCAGGGCATTAGGGAGCAAGCAATCTGTTTGGTTTTGGTTTAGTTTTTTGGTTGGTTGGTTGGGTTTTTTTGTTTTTGTTTATTCCCCCCCTTACTTTGTGAAGTGCTTTAATTTTCCAATGGAAATGACAATTCATCTAAAATGGAGGTTAAAAATTGTGGTTAAAATAGGTCCATATCTACAACCTGTATCGCTGTTTAAAAGATAGGGGAGTAGCAATCTCCATGACAGAACCTTCCTTCACTCCAGAAGGGCGGATACTTTAATTATTCTCAGTCTGGTAGTTTATGTCTTTATTAAACCAATAGAAGGTGTAAAATTTGAAATTGAATGCTTTCTCCTCTTGATCATGAGGCTTCCCCTCTTCCCCATCTGTGTAATATTCTGGCCCTTCTTTTACTGTGTTTTCGAAACCCTAAGATCAATCCCTAACCTGGGACATTGAATTGCTGAGCCAAAGCACTAGTGATGAACTGATATGAAAGAAAAATACAATTCTGAAATCTAACAGATTAGGCTGAAATGTACCCCTTTGCAGGGGCCCGGTTCAGGGCCCTCTTCAACCCTGATGACCAGTTTAAGGCCCAAAGGCAGAATTTCAGAAAGCACTCAGCATTGGCCTTATTCCTCTCCTATTGAAGGCAATGGGAGTTTTATTCCTGACTTCAGGGGGGAGAGTTAAGCCACCACTTTTGAAAATCCCACCCATACTGTACAACATAAGTAGGACTTCTTTGGTGGGTAGGTTTCGGCACATGGCTCAATTTTATCCTAAATGATTGCCCAAATTTTATTGCTATATTTCTTCTTTGTTAGTTTTGTTTTACTCATGAGCCACAGCTAATAATCTTCATTTGTTCTCTCCCTCTCTAGGTTAATATCAAACACTGGCATTAAGTTTTTACCTACTGTACATAAGCTACAATCTCTTCAGAAAGTTTTATTGTAAGTTTATTTTGGCTTCTTTTAACATTTTGTTAACTCCTTTTGAATAGTTTGCTTCTCTAATAAAATCTTAGACACTTTTCCTTTTGCATTTGTTTAGTGGCTTTGTCACAGCATCACCAGTTGTAATCTTATATCCATTGATAATTTGTTTTACATAACTTGAGTGTTCCTGTGTCGTCTTTGTACAAGGTTTTGTACATGGGACCTGAAAGACAACTTTTTATTTAACTATGTACTGAGTGCATGGCTCCATGGCTCATAGGACAGACAAGCGTCTTTCACTTCCAGGTCAATTTAAATTCAAACCAGGCTGATAGAGAAATTTGTTGCCAACTGGTGACTGTTCTATGGTCTATGTGAAATGAGTTGTCTCAATCCCGTTGACAGATCACAAAAAAACCACTGCAGTCAATGCTCGTGTTGGTAGTAAAGCTGGTTGGAAAATGGGGTAATTTTCCCATAGAAAAATTCAGCAAAAATGGAGATCAAATCATTTCCATGGAAATTTTTGACTTTTTGTTTTAAAAAAAAAAATTCAAACATTTTTCAGTTTTGGGTTTGGTTGGTTTTTGTTTTGGGGTTTTTCCCCAACAAAAAGTCAGAACTTTCCGTGGGAGGCAGACTCTATCTGTGAAAATTTTCATTTAGTCAAAACCAGAATTTTTCCATCAAAAACCAGTTTAGATAATCCTGCCCCCTTGAAGTCAATAGGAATTTTGCAACTGGCTTTAATAGGGCCAGAATTACACTATCTAACACACAGATTTGATGAAAAATTATCTAGTCCCAGAGGGCAGTCACAAGGGGTGCATCTACAATGGAGCCTTAGGTCAACTTAAGGACACTTAAGTTGACCTACAGACCACTGCGTCCACACTGGGCGCTTATTAAGTCGATTTAAGCGCTATCTTAAGTCGACTTAATAACACCACCTCTGAAGGTCGACTTAAGCCAGTGTAGATGGGGAATAGCCCTTAAGTCAACCTAATTGGCCTTCAATATTAATCTACTAATTAATTAATTTGCTGATTAAATTAAATTACTAATTAATTAATTATTTTACTAATTAATCTAATATTAATTTACTATGAGTTGGGCTGGAGAGAAGAAAAAGAGCTGCGGCCATCATCCTGGGGAGAGCCATGGCCGGGGAGATCGGGTTGGGGAGAAGGGGAGAGCCACAGCTGGGGAGATCGGGGTGGGGAGATCAGGCTGGGGAGAAGGGGAGATCGGGCTGGGGAATAGGAGAGAGTCACGGCTGGGGAGATCGGGCTGGGGAGAAGGGGAGAGCTGCGGCTCTCCCCAGCCGCAGCTGTGCCCTTCTCCCCAGCCTGATCTCCCTGGCTGCAGATCTCCCCAGCTGAATGGCCACAGCTCTTTTTCTTCTTTCCAGCCCGACCCATAGTAAATTAATAAAACTATAATATTTCATTTTAACATTTTTTATTAAAATTCAAATGAAAAGACAACATTTATGCATTTTTTTTGACTTAAGGTACTTAGGCTTGCTGATGCTTCCAGCGCCAAAAAACTGTTGCCCATGAGGCACCATGCCTCACAAATTGCTGCTCAACAAGTACGATATCTTGCTCAGCTGCATCATCAGCTTAGAGGGAACATTGGCCCCCTCTCAGAGTTCCTGGCCACTCCTCCATCGACCTAGCACCTGCCAGTGCGTACGCAAGCAGTTGACTGGAGTTTTCAGTGTGGATGCTCTAAGTCGACTTTACAAGGTCGACTTTAAGTTGACTTAAAGTCAACCTTGTTAAGTCAACTTAACAGAGCCTCCAATGTAGACATACCTAAGCAGAACAGCCAGGGAATGAATAGGCACTCTTTTTTTTCACCCTTAGAAATTGCTAGTATTGAGGTATATTAACAGAGAGTTGGAGATGTTTACCACTGCTCTTGCTTAGAGTTAAATCTTATACGACATTGTTCTTCAGCAATATTCATCCACCACCTATCTTATATACTACTATTCACATATAATACTTTAAAAAACAAACTAGGTGCAGTGTTTTGTCCAGTTATGTAGCTTCTAGAATTGCACTCCAGCTCTTTTGTGAATCCATACAGCAGGTATAGGTTGCAAAGAGACATATAATGTTTTTCCTACACAGCTTTATCATCATTTTCAGACTTAGCTCCTCCTGATCGATCTGTGCTCATGAATCAGGGTTATTTGCCTGAGGTGAAATTCCTTCCTTTGCAGAAGGCCAGCATGAGGCCTACACACCGTTTAGGTCCCAAAATAAATCTTGGTTTAAATCCTGGCCCTAATAAAGTCAATTGCAAAACTCTTGGTGGCTTCAGGGGGGCAGGATTTCACTCCAAAATTGGGAACTTAGTGAGGTATGTGCGTGTGTATGTAAATATTATAAGGTCTTGTGCTGGCTTCTTTGTATGGGGTAAATTTCACTCTTACTGATGATGCTGTTGATTTCAAGTGTTGATGCACTTGCAGAATATGACTCCTGTTTAACTGTCAGATAATTCAGTATTGTGGCCATATATGGTTCTAAGGATGAGACAGATGTAAAGCTGCATTAGGTTTCAGGCTTTGCAAGCAATTCATTATGTTCACTGAGTTCTATTAAAAACAGCATGAAAACAACAATTCTCCCAGTATAAATTATGAGTAATACTGTTTAACTTCTTTGTGCTGTATTTTGAGCAAGTAACAGAAATGTGTTTGAGCATTTCCTTGTATATATCAGTCAAAAAGATCCTATTGTGGAAATGCCTAAAATGAATACTTGTCAATGCAATAGCCTGCCAGGGACCCTGCTTCAGCAAAAGTACTTAAGCATGTGCCTAACTTTAATCACACAAGAAGTTGACATTAGTGGAGGAATTATTTCCATGCTTAAGTACCTTGTAGAATCAGGGCCAAAAAGGGCCACTCATGTCTGCATTAGGTTAGGGGCCAATCCTGCAACTTCTTTAGCTACTTGTTGTGGCAGAATTATTCATGGGTTGAAAGGTCATAGGATCCAGCCCTAAGTATATATGGTTGACTTTGCCTTGCTTAGGAAAGCAAAAAGCAATGCTATGGAAATTATTGCTTCCATTTCACTCCTCAGCGATACACTGACAAACATCTTAGAGTTCTCTTTCAGGAAACCCACACGTTTTACATAGTTCCTCAGTTCTAATGTGAAGGAGAATTGCTCTGGTGTTTGAAGCATCGTTTCCTATCAGAAAGATGAAAGGGTTACAGAGCTTCAAAACTGTTTACTTTTTACTGTGCTCTCTTTTTCAGAGATATTCAAGATAATATAAACATACGTACAATTGAAAAGAATTCCTTCATGGGCCTGAGTTCTGAAAGTGTCATTATGTAAGTAAGAATGCGCAAATACAGCATTTTATTTCATTTTAATTGAGGAACTTTCTTGTGTGCTATGCTGTGTGTTTGCAAAACTAATTTGAGTGTGTGGCCTTTTTTGCCTGTGATTCAAACCTGCGTGGGTTTTTTCACTCCATGGAGATGGCATTCTTTTAAAACAAATTCTTCCTGGATGAAACCTGTCTTGTTAAACACTTGTACAGTGCAGCATCTCAAGACACTAGGCAGGGATTGGAGTCCCAGTGTGACACAAACCGAACAAAAAGAGACAAAGTATGTGACAAGAGACAACAGATAGTACCGCCAACAGATGGGAGAAAGCCAGTGGTATGGGACAACAGGGAGAGCTACATATGTGCTGAGCATTAGGGTCAGAACGGCCTCCCAAAAGTTAGGCAGGCAAGCATACAAGGGTGCCAGCAGAACCAGAAGTCTGATGGCTATCTTCTCTCTGCTGTACCAAATACAAACTCGCAGCAGCAGAGAATCATTAGATACACACTCCTTTTTTTTCCATCGCCTGCCATCACTGCTCCTTTTACACAGTCTTTGTTTATTCTTCACTCTGCCCATGCTCTGCTCCATTAGTCACCCTCATTTTTTACTGGGTTTCTTCTCCCGGACCCCTTTCTGCTCCCTTTCCCCTTCCCCGATTTTTCCTAAGTAGAAACTGAACTCGGAACCCACATTGAAATGGGTTTGCAATGAGTAATGCTCCTAAATAAGAAATATTTATTTACTTTTGTATTTCTATCATTCAGTAATCTCTCTCTCTCGCCTCCCTTTTCATTCCCTCTGTATTTTAGAACTACAGCAGAGCATAGTGCAAATTTAATAATTAATTGCACCAAGGTTAAAGACCATGGTGGTTCTATGTGATACAAATTGAGTTCCAAAGGACGAATAGCTCATACATATTTGCAATCAGATACATCATTCAAAGACATTCATTACTCAAGAAAATTACATGTGGATAGGGGTAAAATATAGGATACTTTTACACAATGTTAATGTACTGTTACAGGCCAGTTCACAATGCAGTTTCATGCTGTGTAGTTAGATGACTTCTCATTTGATTTGAATAATCATGTTTTTTAATGAACTAGCTGGGTTTTCTAATCTCTTTTACAGGGATGTTGGGTGTTTGTTAGCTGTACTAAAGAGCTGCTTTCATTCCACCTAGGCCAGTGCCTAGTTTGGAAAAATTTACCATTGCCCCATGCAGCTTGACTCAGATATGAGAAGCAGAGGTCATGCCGCAAGGGACCAATTCTGTCCTTACTGATTTCAGTGGGAGCAGAATCAGACCCATAATATTTAAAGATAGAGCTATAACAAAGTTAACTGCTGTTACCCCTCCATTGTCTACTCCACCACTTATCCATCCCATCCCCTGAAAAAGCTACCCTATGTGGATAGTGTTCCCTGAAGAGTAAAAACAGTATTTTAGGGATATCATCATTGCTATGTGGACTTGATTTGTACAGAATGATATCCTAAAAGATATTTGTGTACTGTTTTTGTAGTGTTGATAATACTTAGCATATATATATAGCACTTTGCACCTTCTAAGCCAGTGGTTCTCAACTACTGTATCGGGACTCATTACTGTGTCACCACACAGTGGTAAGTGTGTTGTGGAGAGCCAGGGGGATGGCTGGATTCGGGCTGGGGTGGGTGGGCAGGCCAGTATGTCCTGTAAGGTCACAATATGCTACCAAGTGTGTTGCGACCCGTAAAAGGTTGAGAACTGCTGTTCTAAGCAATGTAGAAACTATACTTTCTGATTTTATACAACACTGCTAAGAGGTGAGGTAATTAACTTCTGTGGAGCCAGATTCATTCCTGCCATCTGATTTTTTATGCTACTTTAGCATCATGAATCTCCCTAGTTGAGGATTTCCTAAGCCTGTAGGAGTTCCATATTGACACTGAGGCTCCCATGCCACTCATCCCATGGCATGGTGGTCAGAAGAACGGCAATGCTGGGTCAGACCTATGGTCCATCTAGCTCAGTATCCC
This sequence comes from Pelusios castaneus, assembly GCA_007922175.1. Classification (NCBI taxonomy): domain Eukaryota; kingdom Metazoa; phylum Chordata; order Testudines; family Pelomedusidae; genus Pelusios; species Pelusios castaneus. Next base: position 21,413,819 of record ML685758.1, read on the forward strand.
ATCTTCTGACAGTGGCCCAGCTTCTGGCAAGCAATCCTAGCCATTGATGGCCCCATCCTCCATGAACTTTTCTAGTTCTTTTTTTAGCGCTGTTATAGTCTTGGCCTTCACAACATCTTCTGGCAAGGAGTTCCACATGGTGCTTGTCCATTTTGTGAAGAAATACTTTCCTTTGTTCGTTTTAAACCTGTTGTTTCAAGCCTATTAATTTCATCTCATTATTAGCAAGGAGAGTGAGACCTGAGTGCTGCTGCACTTCAGTTATTCTGTGCTGGTATAATGGTCTCTTGGGGCCAGAGCCAGCTAACTTTAGAGCAGACCTCAGGCTGCAGTAAACAGTGTGAAGGTTGGGACTGTCATAGAACTAGCCTCAGAGTCAGAGATTCACAACCAGCGACTCTGTGCCCCACATCAACAGCATCCACACCAACTACATCCAGTCCAATGTGCAAATGTGGAGAATACACCCAAACTATGCCACATCTAGTGAATAGTTGCCCTCAAAGATCCTTCTCAAGTGGGACAGCTTTGAGTCATTCCATGTTATCAGAAGTCAGAGTGGATGACAAACCAAGACATCAAACTTTAATATTGCTTTTCAAGTTGCCATAACAAAGAACTGCATCCAATGGACAAAAGACAATGGGTACAGCTGAGAATACAGGCCATTATCTTTATTTTATAGAGAGAAAACAGATACAAAGGTTAGGTGACCTATCCATGGCTATACAGTAAGCCAATGACAGAGCTAGGTTTAGAATTCATAGAATCACAGAAAATTAGGATTGGAAGGGACCTTAGGAGGTCATCTAGTCCAACCCCCTACTCAAAGCAGGACCACCCCCAACTAAATCATCCCAGCCAGGGCTCTGTCAAGAGTTAGTTACTTCCAGCCCCATTCTCATTTAACTAGACCAGTGGATTTCAGCCTTTTTTTTTTTTTTTGAAGAAGAAGAAGAAGAAGAGATGGATACGGTGGTTTCATTTTGCTGCATAGTCTGAGTTTGTGAGGCTGATGGAGTTCAGTGGTGTCCTGTAGCAAAAAGGTCTGGCCTCCCTCAGAGACTGACAGTGAAGGAAGGCCAGACACCCTTGGTGTACAAAGCCAGGACAGCCCTGCCTGCCATGCCAGAAGCAGATGAGTGGGACAGGAACTGAAAGTACAAAAGGTGAACCCTGCAGCTCAGTTGGCAATCAGCCTACCCCGCCAGAGGATCAGGTCACCCTGGAGGACATCTCACCAACCCCATTCAAGGGGGAAGACATCTGACTAGACCCCAGCAGTGGATTTTTGTTGAGACCAGAAGGATGGCTCCACTCTGGGCCATGCCTATGAGCAACTGTTTTATATAGATTGTGTGACAGTAGATCCATGATGGGCCACTCAGGAGCCCCACTTCAAACTCACCAGAGACTGGCTATGCAAGTCAAGTTGGAACTGCGGACCCAAGAACCCCAGTCCCAACTAGTGGTCCCTTGCTGCCATTGGAAAGCCATGTTACACCTAGCCCACAATGTCCTCACGACCAGCAATCTGAGTCTTGAAAAGACACTAGACCGTTCACTGGCCCTGTTAGTCTGGCTATGCACACACCAGGATGTTAAAGATTATTGTGCCTCCTACCCAGAGTGCCAGATGGCAACACCTTTGGAGTCCCAAGAGCTGCCTTGATTCCCCTCCCAGTTGTGGAAATACCTTTTGAAAGGCTAGCTGTGGACTTGGTGGGGCCCCTCACAAAGGCTATGTCTACATTGGCAATTTAAGTCGACTTAAGGAGGCTTAAATTAAGCCACATCCACACTAGGCTTTCATTAAGTCGACTTAAGAAATACCTTAAGTCAACTTAATGAAAGCTTAAGTCAACTTTATAACTACCACTCATTAGGTTGACTTAACCCTTAAGTCGACTCAAGTCTACTTAAGGTCGGTGTGGAGTAACCCTTAAGTCGACTTTATTAAGGGTGGTTAGGTCGACTTAAAGTGGACTAAGTCAACTTAAAGTGTAGACATAGCCAAAGAGTGCTACAGGCTCCCATTATATCCTCATAATGATGGACTATGCCACCTGTTTTCCTGAAGCTGAACCTTAGCAGTGGAACTGCTGAGGATCTTCGCCCAGCAGGCCTGCCTAGAGAGATCCTCACAGTTTCCTTCTAGGGATCAAGAAGCTAAGGACTCTGTGTACCATTCACAGACAGATAATTTGGTTAGGGCTCTGGGCTAGGACATGGTGGAGTTGGGTGGGCCTGTGTCCTGCTTCCCCCTGGCATCCTACCAATAGGGTGGCAGCCTCCTCACATTAGGCCAAGAGTCCTGTGTTGGTCTGCCTCCTACCTGAGTCCCTAGAAGACAGTGCTGTGGAACGCATCCCTGCCCGAGCTCCATTAGGCTGTTTGGTGTCCCACCCTGCCTGAGTACTCGGGCCCTTGAACTATTCCTTGCTCTACCCTGCTTGAGAGTTTGAGCCTTGAAAACTGCTAAATTCGCCCCTCTTCAGACTGTCATTCTAGGAGTGTGCAGCGAAAAGGTCTGGCCTCCCTTTTAGACTGACAAGGATGGATGGCCCTACATGGTCCTAGGGCTTGTCTACATGTCTACTTAGTTTGCAGGAAGCTGGGGTGTAAATCTACCCTCCTGTACATTGAGCGTCCATGTTGATCCTGCTGCAGTGCACTAAAAGATCCACAGTGTACTCTGATCTACCCTGCTTTGAAATGGGACTAAATTAAAGTGCACTTTAGAACTATCATTACATAGCAGGAGAGTCCGCATAGACTGTTAGTGTGTGGCAGGGTCTAACTAGATAGATTGTGCTGCAGCTTGCTGTGAACTAAGTGTTCATATCGACAACCCCTGAAATTGTGCGTAATCCTGTGGCAGCCCTCTGCACGGGTGAATTTCACCCACAGAGAATCAAAGCTGCTTTTACAACAAGGTCTGAACAAGGATGAAATACAGTATCTAGTTTATTTAGTCTCTGATATATCTCTTGATATGGTATGTCTTTCCATAGGAAGAAAATACCTCATTTTAGCCACAAATTTGCGTCCATCCTGACATAACCCTGCTACACCTTTATTTGCACTACTGTGAAATATTTAGATCAGAAACAGTAATCCACAGAACTAAGTTCTCTTGTGTTAAAAAATTAGATCCCACACCGTGTAAAACCCTCAGCGTTTTTACATTATTTGTGCTCCATATTCCAGCTTTGGCAGGCATATCTGATCACTGCTTCACACTTCAACCACTCTAGACCACCTGAAAAGAACATTCTGCACTAAGAGAGGCATTATTATTGTTGAGGAAATGCATCATCAAAGAAAAACCCCCACCCAAATTATATTCTCAGAAGAGTAGTTTTAAAAAGGAAAGACAAAATGTGAGTCACTTCCATGCTCACACAACACGCTCCAGTCAGTCTGATGTTTCGACAGTTTTCTCAGTCAGATCCTTTTAAATACCCACTAAATGCTATTGACTTCACTGTGCCAGAATTTCTCCCTGGGGTTAATTGTGTGCCTAAGCCTGAAATTCAGAGCATATCTGAATAGATTATCACAAGGGAATGGGGGAGGACAAACTGACATTTTATATCAATTACGTTAAAAACTCCTAAAAATATATAAAAGATTGAAATTCACCCTACTGCAAGGCCTTTGCCCCCCCACCTTCAAACTTCAGCATAAATGAGATTTAAATGGGTCTATAGGTGATGTGCTAGCCTTCCATACAGGGGTGAAGATTACCCTTTTTTTTTTTTTTTTTTTTTTGCAAATGTACCAATACAGAGATCAAATATAAACACAAAAGGCCACATTCCATAGCTCTCAAGTCTTTTTACTCAGGCAAGACTTCCATTTTAATTTGAAGGTACTCAAGATACACTCTAGTTTAACTAAGATGGAAATTTGGTCCAAAGGGAGGTTGGCTAAGTGAGGGCTGAGTAAAAAGTGAATGACACCTCCAGGGTTTAGCTCAAAGGTAACATTATAATTGTTTCTTTTTGCTACTTGAAAGTGGTGGGCATATTTTTCCTCCAGAGGATTCCCACACTTAGTCAGGATTATATGGCAGTTATTACCATACTCAGAGTAGTTAAGTACCTTAGCATGGGAGCACCGTTTGCAGTGATAGAACATAATGAGTGCCCTTGTTATGATTTCTTTAAAAATAAAATTAGAGTGGCAGATGCTAACTAATATGAATGATGTAACACAATAGAAGTTTCAAATGATATAAACAGCATCAGATTATCTGGCCGCTCTGTGTTGGCTCGCTCACTTCTAATAGCACCTGTGAGTGGATGGGATGAGATAGCTTCCATGAGCTGAGCTGACCCACCTTATAGATATAGAGCCATGTCTTTCAGAGTCAAAAGGGTAATATTTCCAGCCAGACCCATAATTGATTTTCATGTTGACCTAAACACATCATATCAGGCCTTAAATTAGTCGCTCACTTTCATGTTTTCACTGTGAATGAGAAGTAAAATGTGTAGGTTTTCTGACAGTTGAATTAAATTGTTTGTTTTGTGTCATCAGTCAGGCCTGTCATTAAGTGCCGGAGGGGTGAGTGGTGCAGCGTAACAATAAAGGAGAGGAAAACTATAATGTATAAATGATCAATCTAACTGATCCAAATGTAAAATTTTAGGATGATGGAGGAAGCATGGGGTAGGGACATAAAACATTAATTAGTTAAAGCACCACAGTTAAAACGCAGCAGAGAACTCTATGAATTTAAACTCATAGAATTGCTGCCTGACTCTTTTCTCAGAGCGGAAAACGTGGAAGAGTAGGGGCCCTGTGGAGCAAAGAGGGGATGTAGTCTGTGAAGGCAGCAAGTAATTAGAAACTCAGCAGCTATCTTGGCAGATTCTGTATTATTTCCACCCAGCCTCCTCCCCATGCCTTGATGTAAAGCCAGTCTCTACTAGTGCCCTTATCTGTCAGAGGGAGAAAGAAGGCACAGATGGGGACATATTGCTACTGGGGAGTTACTGGTCCCAGAAGTACTACTGTGCACACAGATATCCCCGAGAATAGGCTAAAGCATCTGATGGTTCCTTGGAGTCACCTTTTTCATTCTGCAGCTATTTCTCCACCCCAAAGCCTCTGAACATCAGCTGCTGCATTGGGTCCGTGGGGCATTCACTGTTTCTAGAGGCAAGTGTGTATTTCCAGTGAAGCTGCTGCTCTCTCCCTTCCACCTCTTTGGAGTCTGTCCTGTTGCATTTTGCTCCTCTCTGCAGTAGTTAGCACCAGTGAATCCATGGTTTGAACAATACTTTGCACATGCAGAATTTGTATGGCCTTAACGCTAACAGTCACTCTGCTCTAAAGCTGGAGGACCTCCACTGATTTCAGTGGAGCTACTCTCTGTGGGTATGTCTACACTTGTTAATTTAAGTCAACTTAGCTAGTCGACTTAACAAAGTCGACTTAGCATGTCTACACTCAAATTTTAAGTTGACTTTGAGGGGACCTTGCCAAATCGACCTAGAGCGTCCACACTGGATACCTAGGTCGACTTCTAGGGGCTAGGTGGACCTGGGACAGGTCCACGGTGGCAGGGGGGGCACCCCTTGCCAAGTGCCAGGGGGCTCAGCCTTTGCCCCATTGTACCTTGGTACAATGGGGCAAAGGGGGACAGGGACCCTGGCAGGGCATAGAAGCAGGATGGGCAGGGCTCTGCCCTGCCCTTTGGGGGGGCACGCCAGGCTGTGGCTGTGCCAGCCACCCTGGCAAAGAGGGCAGTGGGGAAGCCCTGGAGCCCCCTAAGTCGACTTAAAGGCAACTTAGGGCTACTCCACGTCTACACTGGCTAAGGCGACTTTCTAAAGTCGACTTAGCCAGCAAAGTCGACTTAAAAGGAGGTTTGACAAAGTCGACTTAATTTTTCCTTAAGTCGACTTAAGCAGCTGCTTAAGTCGGCTTAAGGAAAGTGTAGTGTAGACGCAGAGTAAATTAAGTCGACTTAAGCAAGCTTAAGTCAACTTAATTTACAAGTGTAGATGCACCCTGTAAGTGTAAGTGAAAGCAGAACCTGGCCCAGCATATTTAAGACAATTTATCCCAAATAACAGTGGTTGAGATCTTACAAAACCTTTCTATTAATGTCAAAGATCATTATCTATTTGTTTAACTAGTTTGAGATCACTACTGATGCCTCTAAATTTAGAACATCTCATCGAATATGCACACATATAGTTCTTTTGTAATCAGTGTTTTAAAATTTGTCTTTCTGTTGCAGATGGCTGAATAAAAATGGAATTCGGGAAATTCAGAGCCATGCATTTAATGGGACCTACTTGGATGAGCTGTAACTATTCTTATTATTTTGGTACTCAGCACAACAATTACTGGGAAATTGTAACTGAAGCAGCCTTATTTATCCCTGATTGTCTTATTGTTATTTTACAGAAATCTTAGTGATAATCACAATTTAGAAAAATTACCTAATGAGGTTTTTCAAGGAGCCACTGGCCCCGTTGTTCTGTAAGTAACTGTCAGATGTTCTTTTCCTCATTATTAACTCTCTATTAGAGATGGGCTCTAGTCACAAAATTCAAATTTGGCTGCAGATCTGCATTTCAAATACCCCCAAATTCAGGAGTGGTCAGGTCTGGAGGTTTGTTTCCACTGACTAAAGGGACTCACATGTAAAATGTAGCTCTGGATCCTGGTTCAGATTTTGTAGCTATGGATCAGGTCCAGATTTCATACTCTCCCACTAAGGTTAGCAGCATTTGAATCTAGAGTGTTGTTTCTTTATCACTAATTTTTATTAAGCTTTGTTAGAAAGTGGTTGTAATGCTCTTCATGCAAAAGGAGATGCCGCTTATTTTCCTTTGTTGCTTTGGTCCAAACCAAAGAGAAGTGGAGAGATCCTTCACTGGTGGACATTGTCCTACTCGATTAACTTCAACGTAGTTAGGAACGTTTAAATCCATTGAGAATCTACCCTGACATCTTTGAAGCCTAGATCTAAAGCTGCAAACCAGACCCTGTACCTTGCCCAATTTCATTAGTCTCTTCTTCTCCACCCTTGTTATTTAGGAGAAAGTAACTGGTACAGAAAAACAACAGAGTCCTGTGGCACTTTTAAAGACTAACAGATTTATTTATTGCATGAGTTTTCGTGGGAGAAAATCTAGCAGTAAAATTCTCATATATTTCTGTCCATCTTTTTTTAATGCATGTAAGAATGCATTTCTTCAAAACTTTCAAAACCCCTGAAGTTTCATCAGGTTCCCCACAGCAGTATTCACTTTTATCAACCTTTTGTGTGTTCACTAAAACACTGTGCCATCTGCTCTTCTTATTGTAACACTTTCTATTATTAATTGCCCTATACATGGCTGACAGTGGGAAGCAGAGGGCAGTGGGTAATGTTATCTCAGACTTAGGTTTCGCACAGATCTGAATCTTTCCTGCAAGTGTGAGCAGTTGCTTATGCTTCTATTCATAATTTCCTGTTAGCAGTAACAGAAGGTGCCTGATTCCTTTTTCAGCACCAGCCTGTCCATGTTCCCTTTTTCTCTTCCCTCAGGGCTCACATCCGGCATGCCTCAGGCTGGCAGGAGAGAGGTATGGTTACTCAGATGAGTTTCGGAGATGGGGGCTTCACCTGATCCTCATTCTAATTTATCCTGAAAAGATTTTCATCAAGTATATTTCATACGGGAAGACTTTTAAAGATTTTTGAAAGGAAACAAAAGGCAATGTTTGTGGGTGCTGCCATAGGACAAGCTCCTTGTGCCCTCCCCTCTTGCCCATATTAGCAACAGCTGTTCTTAGTAGAATTGAGGGAAGGAAATTGTATTATTTCAGTGGTGGAAGAGATTTAAATGTGGCTAGAAAACAAAAAAGACAGAGGAAAATAGAACTTTTAATTTCAGGGTTAGATAAGAACTCTTCTATAGTGCTTATATCTATGCCTGCCATATCCTGCCTCTATGCTGGGATGCTCAGTGCAGACCTAGAATAAAATACAAACTTAGGAGTTCCTCCTCATTTTTTCTTCCCACTTCCAACACTGGATAGCTAGCATCCACTATATGGCTATGTCTACACTTGTTAATTTAAGTCGACTTTAACTAAGTCAACTTAACTAAGTCGACATTAAGTCAACTTAGTGTATCTACACTTAAAAATAAAGTCGACTTAAAGGGGAACTTAAAAAGTCGACCTAGAGCATCCACACTGGATGCCTAGGTCAACTTCTAGGGGCTTAGGGGGACCTAGGGGAGGTCCACAGGGGCAGGGGGGGTACCCCTTGCCCAATGCCAGGGGGCTGAGCCTTTGCCCCATTGTACCTACGTACAATGGGGCAAAGGGACCCTGGCAGGGCATAGGGGCAGGGTGGGCAGGGCTCTGCCCTGCCCTGTGGGAGGCCATGCCAGGCTCCCCCTGTCCCCCCCCCCCCCCCGGCAGGGAGGGCATTGGTGTAGCCCTGGGGTAGCCCTAAGTTGACTTAGGGCTACCCCATGTCTACACTGGCTTAAGTCGACTCTAGGGAGTCGACTTAAGCCTTAAGTCTAATCCAAAGGTGGTGTTATAAAGTCGACTTAATTTTAATTAAGTCGACTTTATTTTCCTCAAGTCGACTTAAGGAAACTGTAGTGTAGACGCAGAGTAAATTAAGTCGACTTAAGCAAGCTTAAGTCCACTTAATTTACCAGTGCAGACGCAGCCTATGTGCCTTTCACCTTTGGATAAACTTCTTATTGAAGCATCTTTTTAGCACCAACACAATTGCTGTTTCTCTGGAGGGGGAAAAAAACCATAGTTTTCTGTAGTGAAAAGTTAATGCATTGCCTTTCCAAACTGGAACCTATACAATCATATTCTGATAGTTTATCAAATTGATTTGGCTATAGTTCAGATTCATTTGATGGCTCAAATATAAACACTGAATTATTTGTATAGGAATTATTCTGTTCTATTACTAGTGTATCCACAGTTATATGGATGGTAAATTGCCTTTTTATCCTGACTGAGATCATGAAAGAGAGGTCTTCCAGTCATCTGTCAACATAGGGTACATCAGAAATGTGCCTTCACTTATGGAAAAGATTGACCTGTAATAACATCTATGCTGGGGAAAAATAGAATTGCTCAAATCAAATTTGTGGTGCAGACTACAATATTTATTAGATGGCACAGCTAGCTGTTTTAACTCTTGTTCTTCCTGAACCAATATCCAGTTGGCACTTAACATCTCCCTGTATATTAGGTCTCAAAGCATTGAAATAATGTAAAAGGTTCACAGTCATAGATTTTTAAAACCAAAAGGGACCATTACGATCATCTAGTCTGATCTCTTGTAGGATACAGGCCACTGAATTTCACGCAGTAATTCCTGCATCAAGTCCGTAACATCTGGTTGCAGTAGACTTATAGGGTACATCCACACTGGAGCCTTAGGTCAATTTAAGGAGGGTTAAGTTGACTTACAGACCGCTGCGTCCACATTGGGCGCTTATTAAGTTAACTTAAGCACTTTCTTAAGTCGACTTAATAACACCACCTCTTAAGGTCGACCTAAGGCTTAAGTCAACCTTATTAAGTCGACTTAAACCAGTGTGGATGGGGGATAGCCCTTAAGTTGACCTAATTGGCCTCCACGCCCCCTTGCAGAGTTCCTGGCCACTCTTCCATTGACCTAGCACCTGACAGTGTGGACGCAGGGCTGTGGAGTCTCTAAGTCGACTTAACAAGGTCTTGGTTAATTTGACTTAACAGATCTTCCAGTTTAGACGTACCCAGAGACTTCAAGGTCAGAAGGGACCACCATGATCATCTAGGCTGCTCCCCTGCATATTGCAGGCCCCAGAACCTCACTCACAATTCCTATAATGGACCCCTAACCTCTGCCGGAGTTACTGAAGTCTTCAAATCATGATTTAAAAACTTCAAGTTACAGAGAATTAACTATTTACACTAATTTAAACCTGCAAATGTCTTGAGGCCCATGCTGCAGAGGAAGACAAAGACCCCCGAGGGTTTCTTCCAATCTGACCTGGGGGGAAATTTCTTCCTGACCCCTTTTAGAAAGATACCCAATCTTGATTTAAAGACTTCAAATGACAGAGATTCTGCCACATCCTTAAGTAAATTCCAATGGATAATCAGCCTTACTGTGAAAAATATGCACTTTATTTCAAGGCTGAATGTTTCATATCAACTTCCAATCATTTCATGGCATTATCAGTGACGCTTCCTTTGGTGCTACTGGGTCATTGAGTCACAGGAGGCTTTTGAGGGGTATCCCAGTCCCTACCTCTCTGTGACCCACAGATGAACCAAATATTCCCATCATACCTCTTCTGTCCCCAAACCGTACCTACAATCTTGGATGTAGGGGTGGGGATATTAATCGTATTTAGGTCTGAGGATACTCAGCTGAGAGCATCATTTCTTTCATCAGGTTTTGCTGAACCCAATGGGGGGGGCGAGGATAGAGGGATGACCGTAAGGGAGGCCAGCCAGACTATTCCTGCATTTCCTACAGTGGTTCCTGACAGGTCCACTAAGGCTAATGCAGAGCTGCCCCAATGGTCCTCTTAAGGTCTGCGGGCAAACAGCAACAGGACAGTAATCCATCCAGATTCATTAGCATTGTCATGTACTGTGTGGATATGTTTCTTACGGCCTTTTAGTTTTCATCAGTATTTTAGCCTAGTCAGTTGCTTTTAGAGAACAAACTCCCAAGGACGTTCTGAACCTAAGTCTCCTAACTGGTGATTGAATGGTCTAACTAACACAACCACTTACATATTGTCAGTGTCTGCTGCCAGAAGAGCTGCCTCTGAGACAGATCATTCAAACAAATAGTTTGTTACTATGGGATGTAATGTTCTCTGATCTTGGATTTGCTTATGCTCAGGTGCATTAATGATCACAGTAAATAGAAAGGTCTTCTTTTAAAAGGTCCTCCTTGCACCCACCAGGAGATGTTTAAGTGCTTATGAAATCATTTTGCTTTATGAGAAGCACGGTGCCATTTGTAAGTATAGGCAGCATTCTGATTTATGTTCCCCTGTCATTTTCTACCCAGGATAATAACTGGCTGGACTCGCTAAAGCTTTTCAGGCCAAAGAAAGATTTTTTATATATATACACACTTGTTTATCATTGAGGCACGGTGAAGTTCTGTAGCTCTCAGTAATATGGTGAAAGGTGCTGCAGATGGATTTGAGCAGAAACCTAGTTACCTGTTTGATCAGTAACTTAAATTCACGCTAACAGCTTTTGTTACCCCTACACTAAGGACTAAAGTGTGATCCAGGAAAGTTCTTAGACCCCCAAGTCCCATTTTTAGTGCCTATTTAGGTCCAAAAAAATCTTATTTTGGTTCTGCCTACCCCTGTAGGCTCCTAAAATTACACAGAATTTAAGTGTTTGCAGAAACCGTTCCCTAGACATCTATGTTTTTGCTTCTGGGTATGTATGTGCACAGCTGCCTCACAATGGGTGCGTCTACACTTGTAAATTAAGTCGACTTAATTTACTCTGCGTCTACATTACATTTTCCTTAAGTCGACTTAAGGAAAATTAAGTCGACTTTATTAAACCTCCTTTAAAGTCGACTTTAGGCTTAAGTCGACTTTCTAAAGTTGACTTAAGCCAGTGTAGACCTGGAGTAGCCCTAAGTCGACTTAGGGTCGACTTAGGGCTCTCCAGGACTCCCCCACTGCCAGGTACAATGGGGCAAAGGCTGAGCCCCATGGCAATTGGCAAGGGGTGCCCCCCCCCCGCTACCGTGGACCTCTCCCAGGTCCACCTAGCCCCTAGAAGTCGACCTAGGCATCCAGTGTGGACGCTCTAGGTTGACTTTGTAAGTTCCCCAAGTTGACTTAATTTTATAGTGTGGACATGCTAAGTCGACTTAGCTAAATTACCAAGTGTAGATGTAGCCTAAGGTAGCAATTCACAAACAAGGGGAGATAGATAGCAATTCAGCCACTTAACTTGCATGAGGGGACATGCTGCAGTAGGCATGCTCACACATTGTCTATCAGGCCAGGCCCCTGAGGCAACTTCACGCAACAGCTGATAAGCGGACTGCTGTCCCTTACAACTTTAAGCACAGTGGGAGACATCTCGCCTGGAAACTGGGAGACCCCTAGTTCAAATCCCGCTGCCTGTGGGGGAGAAGTGATTTGAAACCATCTCTTGTGAGTGCTCTAACTGCTAAGCTTTAGAGAAGTGGTTCCCGCCTGTGGCCTGGGGGCCAAAAGTGACCTGCAGAGGCTTTCAAAGTGGCCCACGGCTCCTCTCCGGCTGGCTGCAGAAGGGAATCACTGCCTAAGAGCTCAGGTAAAGCACATTTCCTCAGGGTTAAAAGATGGTGCAGGCTCCTTGCTGCAGCCAAGGAGGTGGGAGATCAGCACGCCCCTCCCCCTGTTTCTAACAGAGAGCACAGCAAAGCGCTCTGCCAAGGTCCACGTGCGCTGGGGTCCCTGCTGGAGCCAGAAGAAGGGGAGCACTGATCTTCCATCTCCCTGGCTGCAGAAGGGACTCACTGCATAGGGACCCAGGTGGAGTGCAAAGGCCTACAAAACAAATGGGGTTTTCCTGCTGAGCCAGTGAGACGGGAAATCAGTGAAGAGGGGCCCTCAATCCAAAAAGGATGGGACCCACTGGAGTAATATATAGCAAATGAAATATTGCCATGATATAGGAAATGTATCAGCGAAATAGTGAATGAATGTTTTGAGGCTCAGGAAAAGCTATGCTACTAAATTAGGTTAGTTCATCTTTATTAGAGCAAGTTTTTTTCTTTGGTCACACAAGACCGAGAACAGAGCAATGTCGGGCACTTATCTGGCACTAGATGAATCCTGCACTTTAAAGGACACGTAAACCTATTGCTTCGTCCATTTTACTGCTGTTGTGAAAGAAGGCAGCATTCTCCCTTGCTTTCACATGGTAATAGATAAGGCATATACCTGTCCCCTCATTAGTGCCCCACATGAGATGTGTTGTGCTGGCTAATATTCTCTTTAACCCTAAGGAGAAATTCTGCACTGCCCCTTGCCATCAGGTATAGGACCACTGACTTCCTCCTTCCATGTGCACAGACCAAGGAGGGATTTTGTGTTTGCGTCACAGGCTATTTTCCCTCTCATTGCCCGTCTAGCTCTCTTTATAATAAATTCATAGGTTCAGCCTCCATCGCTCCCTTTGATAGTCCATTCCACAAGGTAATTGCCTTCCACATAAATACATTCTCTGCACCTTCTATAATGCTCATGCATTCTTAGCTTCATTCCCTGCTCTCCCTCTCTCTTCCCCCTGCCCCCCCCCCCCTGTTTTTGAACCCTCTAGCCTCTGGAAATGTTTTGTTCTTTTCATTCCTAGCCATTTTAAGTTTATTATCCCTCTCCCTCTATAAACTCATTTTTTCTAATGAACACAATCTAATTTTCCCAGCCATTCCACACAGCTGTTACCCCTATATACTTCTGTCATCCTATCTGCCGTCTTCTACATTTTTTTCAAGTTCCTTGCTATCCTTTCGATATCAAGTCATCCAGGATTGCACATAATAATAATTCAAGTGTGATTTCATAGCCTTTGTATAGTGCCATAGTAATCTTCATCACTGATTGGTGCATTTGTTTCAGCATTTCCTGAACCCTGCCTTGCATGGAGCTTTGGTTTTCAGTTATGTACTAGATCCCTTACTGCTACCAGAGACTGTAGGTCATTTTTCTTCCTTTTTTTTTTAAAATCAAGCTATAATACTCTACAGTTATCTTCAATGAACATTAGCCCATGTCTCCCACTTTAGATCCAGTCACTCTTTTTTCTTTGGTATTGATCTATTCATCATTTTTTCATCGTCTACAAATGTATGCTAGTTTGTAATTTGTTTTCTCCTCTTCTTTGATGTATAGTTTGAACAAGACTGGATTTAACATCCATCACCGATCTTCCCTTCTTGGCATTTTCCATCCACTTGATTTTTACCCATGTGCTTGTATATTTCAACTTTGGTTACTAAGTCTATTTTTTATCCAGTCTAGAATTTCACCATCAACAGTTCCTTGATAATGTTTTAAGTAGTTTCCTTCTTTCTTTTTATGCAGTGCTGTGTTGTAAGTCTTCTTGAGGCCCAGTTAGATGATCTTCTGTTTCACACATGTTGACTCTTATTGTCAACTTCTTAAGGAAATTAATCCTATTTGTTAAGCATAGTTTCCTCCTTTGAAAACCAGGCCATGACTGGTTTTGACATCTGTACCTGTCCAAATCTTCTCTTATTTTGTTCCACATCAGTAATTTTTAGTATCTTTTCGTGGCCAATGGGAGACGTAAGATATGAGGAAAAGTACAACTTCATCCCTGATCCTGTTTTCAGTGTGGCTATCCAGGCAGCTTCTTTCCAATCACTAGTCTGTTATAATGTGCAGGAGTCTAACATGTCTCTAATTTGGGGGGGACGGGGGTTAATTTACCTTTTTACTGACATTATTATGTCTTCCTAAAGGGATATTTCAAGGACAAGAATCAGCTTCCTGCCCACCTCTGGATTAGAAAATATTAAGAAGCTAAGAGCACGATCTACCTACAATTTAAAAAAGCTCCCTGCCTTAGAGAAGTTTGTTGCACTGATTGAGGCAAACCTCACCTATCCTAGTCACTGCTGTGCGTTCGCAAATTGGAAAAGACAAATGTGAGTAATTTCACCTTTCTTTGCATTTCTACCTGTTGATGGTGAATTCAATTATTAAAATTAATCCAGGGGAAATAGATTAAAGCTAGATATGGAGTTTTTGTTAAAGGCTCTGTAATACAAAGACGTTTATGTATACCTACATTTGTCTATACTGAAAGCAAAGTACTTAGTAGGGGTAAGATCATCTACTCATATAAATAAGCATGCCTCCATTAAAAATATTTAGTTAGACTCCATTCAGTAAGGCCCAGTCTTGCAGGGCTGGGGTGGTGCCTTCTGGAGCCACATTGAATTCCTTGCATGGAATCCTTTCTCATCAAGGATTTTCATGTCACCAGGCACTCTTAAAGTGCTGCATATAATTGGTTTAACCAGTCGATAAACCCTCTCTCTTATATAATTGATATAGCTGTAGGTGGTATAAATACTTTATATTAATACTAATTTTACAAGGCAGTGAAAAATATTTGGGATCCTTTGTGCTGGTAGATAATCAATACCGCCTACAGACACTACAGTGATATCTGTTATAAGAATGAGAATCTGGTGACTGAGCTGTAATAATAAGGGGACAATCTGTCAGCAATCGTTATTCATTGCCATTGTGGCTCCAGAATACTGGATCCTTCGGTAGGAAAGTTACCGGATGGTGGTATTTTCACTTATATCTCCAGTTACCGGGTTTCCATGGTTAATAAATAACAGTGGGTTAATAATCATTGACACTAATGGGAGCTTTGCCATTGATTTCAGTAAAAGCAGGATTCTACTCAATTTCTTCACTTGGTGGTGAAGGAGTTCTAAGTTTTCCTTTCCCTCAGAAGGAGGATTCAAGAAGGTTTCATGATCTGCAACAGTATCCAGTTACATTAGCCTTTGTTGTTTAGCTAGAAATACTGTATCAGCCAGAGATACCCATATTTGTGTTGCTTACAGCAAGAGCTGCACCTCTTGATGTAGGAAATACATTTGGAGTTAAAAATGAAGCAATGCTACAGTAACAAAAGAGAGTGGAACTGCATTAAAACGCCCCTTGCTGATCTCTCAGGGCTCTGTTATTCCCCTTGTAGAACAAAGGTTTCCTTGTCAAGACATATTTTCCTTGTCTTAAGAAACACAAATATTTGCTCAACAACATCATAAAACTTTTCTCTCCTACACAGCAGTTTGTGGTTATTGCTGCTCCAGGAAATTAATAATCTGTATTCCAGTCACTGCTGCAGCGAATCTAGCTATGTCTACACTAGCAAATTGTGTCAACGTAATTTACATCGGCATACAGCCACTGCAGTTATAAAATCAAGCCACAAACAGATAATATAAGCAATGTAGTAGCTTCACTCACATTGCATCAATCCGATTACATCAATCATTTTATACCCCTTGGGAAGGTGGTGTTGCTAAATCAACATAGAGAGGCACTTAGTCGGCAGGAGCCAAATTTAAATGAAGACAATTCCAGAGCTAGATAGATACAAGGCATCTTACATCGACCTAAAACTGTAGGTGTGAACAGATCTATATCTAAGTTATATGGATAATGGCATTTGCTTCTTCAAGCCTCTAATCCCCTGTTCAAGAGCAAGGTTCATAGAATTTAAAAAAATGGAGCACAAACAATAATTCTGTAAACTTTCTCCAAATTGGTTTTTTTAATTAATCTACTGAGAAGTCAAGGAAAGCTGATCTGAAGCAAATCACTCAAGCAGACACAATAAGGAGAAGGAATTCTATTGAAGTCCCATCCTTATATTGAAAAAAACTGGGGGACTCAAGAACTATCCCAGATTACAGAGTAGTGAAACAGAAAAGTTTTAATGAAGGAAAGTAGTGATGAGCTTTGAGTCTGAATCTCAAAGGCATTTCCATGCCCTTTAACTTACATATTGGGAATAGGATGTAGTAGATACAGCTGGTTCCATGTCAAAGCATTTTCTGGGTCTGCCACAAGCTCTGTGTGTACTCAGGACTGTTCAGTTGTTTTGAAGAGTCCTAAATGACTTGTAGTACATGTTCAACTCTACTTTGATGATTGCCTGATCAAGGACTACACTTGATCAGTGAAAGAGAGATTATTATTCATCACTGTGAGTGCTGGTGTCATTTGACTTCATCATGCATTATCCCAAGACCATTATTTCTCCTTTCAAGATTAGTTCTAGGATGCGATTTGTCAGTGAGGATAAAAATTATCTACCTGATAACCTGTATTGTCTATTTTAAGGATCTTTGGGCCTCATGACTGTCACATGAGAACCCTCAAAGGACATTAAGGGCCAAATCCTCAGTCCCATTCTAGCTGCTCTAGTGATTCAAAAGTACCCTGACAGTAGTTAAGCAACGCTGTGAGTACTCTGCTGCACTGGAGAATCTTTAGGTGGTGAAAGCGGCCACAGTAGCTCCTATGGTAGCCTCTCTCCTAGCAAAGTATCCCAACATGTCAGTGACCCCTCGTTCCCAGAACAACCCTTTTAGAGCCACAGGCAACCAGTGTAAGTTACAGGAGCTCTGTAAGCTGTTCTAACCTGCTTAGGGAAGCTGGTCAAAAAGAGACCAGCCCCAGATCCAGGATTTGGAAAAGTGGATTCAAGCTCAGTAAGATTTGTCCCTCCAACCTAAACTCCCTGATCTTGCACCACACCTGGCTCATTTGCACCATCAGTTCTAGCCCTACGATCTAAGTACACATAACCACACAAAGATATTATTCACAAAACTGGTGCATCCCTCTTCACCTGATTTTTGAGAGCTTATGGCTATACCATTGGTCTATCGACTCACAATACTAAAAGGTTTGATGTTGGTCTGGTATCAGATACGCTATATTTTATACTTGTATAAGATTTGCTCTGCAGGCTGTGTTGGAGACTGTAACCGAGACACCTCCTGGAAGGTGGGGTCTCCTATAGACGACAAGCCTGCCAGCCCGTAGGCGGGGCAGGTAGCACGCTCTAGCCCTGGGAAGTGCGAGTCTCTATATAAACAACCAGCCTGCCAGCCCTCAGGCAGGGCAGAGCAGGTAGCAGTCTCTAGTCCTGGGGGGGGGGGCAAGTCTGTATAGAAACAATAGCCTGCCAGCCCTCAGTCAGGGCAGGGCAGGTAGCAGAGTCAATACTACACTCAGGATTGAGTCACGGGGTCCCGTAGGGAAGGAACAGCACTCACAAACCTTAATGGCTAAGGCAGGATGGTACAGGCACTCTGGGTAGCAATGGGGTGCCTCCGATGGGGGGCAGCGGGGCTCCCACCGAAACATGCTGCCCAGGTCAACTATTCCAGGGCCTGCTGAGTGGCCATCGAACTAGGTTGCATTCCTCACTCCATTTCCCCTGGGGTACCTGGTTCGGAGCTCTTACGGGACACCGGGGTATTCTGTAATCAGGAAGTTCCCAAACCCGTCAGCCTCACCCAGGGATGGCAGGACTGGTTGTGTCTCACTCAGGTCATCTGCGGAGGGCAGCTCCTCTAAGTCCCAGGGCTCTGTCAATGGCTCGGATCCACAGGGCTCCAGGACTATGGGTTGTTCCTCCAAGTCCTCAGCTGAGGGCAGCTCCTCCAGTTCGCAGGGGCCGGTTGACGTCTCCGGCTGTCAGGACGCTGGGTGTCTGGCTCCCCAGCGGAGGGGTGCTCGCTCTGGTCCCAGGACCTCATGTTTCCTTCGGCCGGCCGGGCACCGGCCAGTTGGGGCGGTCCTCTGGGCCCCAGGCTGTAGGGTGCCCTGGCGAGACCTTCTTGTGAGACTGACAAGGCTCCCAGCCCTGGGAGCAGGCAGAGAGGTCTTTCCTCTGTGCCTGCTGGGGCCTGACTGAGGGAGAGGGTTTCCCCTTTATACTCCACCTCCCTGTTCCACCCCCACTTCCTGTCAAGTGGAGATTGGGCTTTTGGTCCCGTCCCCTTGCAGGGGATTGGTTCACCCTCTCTGTCCATCTCGGAGGGCGGCCATTTTCCTTGCCCCTTACAGAGACCCTCCTTCATCTGTTTGTGATTCAAAAGGAATTTCCTCCTTTCATTATGTCCCTGAAGCTGACAATTCCCATCGTTTTGTTTCCTTGGGCATAAAGATCAGCTTGTATCAAAAAGAATCATGATGAGATAACTTTCTTCTTACATTTGAAATTGTTCTTTGGAGGAGCTTCCACTTGAAATGCAAAGGCATAATAGCGTCAGTAGTCATGTTCAGGTCCTACTTCCTGACGCTGTAAGATCAGTTGCTTGGAACTGAGGCCATGTCTACACAATAAATCGATGTCGACCTAACTTACGCCAGCATATAGCCCTTGCAGCTATTAAATCGCATCCCTGTGTGCACATTTGTCTTCTTGTGTCAGCTGTGTCCACCCTCACTAGGGATACATCCACACTGGAGCCTTAGGTCAACTTCAAATTAGTTGTTAACTTTTAGTTGTTAACTTTTCAAGGTAATGTTGACTTTATAAACTGTTTCCACTATGGAAATGCCACTGAATACTGTGATCCTAGGTCATGTGTTCTAAGAAAACCTACCTCAGAGAACAAATTCAAATACCATTCCTTAAAAAAAAAAACTTAATACCATGAAAGATCAACTAAAATGATCCATTACTCTGGCACTGCAGTGATGAAAAAGTGCAGTACATGATTCCAGATACTGAGTAATTTTTATTTTTATTTTAAAAAATGTGTAAGTAATTCAAGCCCCACTGGAAGCCTTTGGCCCTCCCTAAATCCCTTTTGAAAATTATACTTAGTTGCTTACGTCACCAGACACTTTGTACTTAACCTTCTCTCTTTACCATGAAATACTTGTAGTTGGGACGTAAGAGAATTCAGATATGATTGGAAAATAATGCCCACATTATATAGGTGTTTTTTTTTTAAAAAAAAAGGATGAGATCTGCGTGTTAGATGTTGAAGGAAATTGTATCTAATAAAACAAAGAATTTATGCAAGAAGACTTCATTCATGTGAAACTAAAACCTCATAAATATTAACAGAGTGAAACTCACCTATCACATGATGATTTTTTGCACTTTGCCATGATTGCAGTCTTACAGAGTAACTGGCAGTTTTATTTGATCTTTTTTCATATTAAATTAGATTCTGCTTTTAGGAAAGAAATTTTAAATTGGGATATGCAGAGCCAAAATGTACCCCTTTTTCACACTCGTAACTAGAATAGATCCCTTGCAATATATATTTTTAAAGGATTCTTCAGGACAATATATTCAAATCTGAACTCATATATTTGGTGTATGAAACCCTCTTCAAAGGCCAGCATAAAATCATATAATTTGAATGTTTTTTTATGCGGCATTCCTCAAATTTTGCGCATTTTTTTTTTTTTGGTGTAGAATTCTTCAAATTTTGCCCAAATTTTAAGAAAAGAACCATAGGGTAAAATTGCATATCTGTGTGTTGAGACAGGGCTCAGTTATTTGTTTCCTGCCCAGTCTGTTGATCTTTTCCATACCCTTTCTTAGACTTTATCTACTGTTACCTAAATAAGCAACATAATATTACTATACAGAGAAGTCTCTAGAGCAGATTCAATATATATTTTGAGACAAATAAAGCAGATTGATAGATTGTATAACTAAAGGAATACCTACTAATTCATTAATAGAACAATAACATGATACATTTGTGGGAGTATCTAGGGCTCTGATTCAGCACTGTGTTCAAGCACATAGTAATCTTAGTGGATGCTAGATCAAGTTTTATATTTGGATGTATTTACAAAATACAAGCAACAGTCATGCATATCTGCTACCTATCCACAGAGGAAGTAATTAATTGTGCTGGTCAAGCCTGCATAAAATGAGGAAAGATGACAGTGAATGTAATTTGCTAATTTGGAGCATCTTGTCTTGTTTGTTTACTTTTGGTACCCTCTTTTGGCCCATTATACAATCCTTGGCTTATATGGCATGTTTCCTGAGATGCACATGAAAGTCTAGAAAGAAAATACATATTTCAGGCCCTTTGCACAAATAGAGATGTTTGGAAATTTTAATGAAGAACTAAAACAAATATCCTCCATTTTATTTATTTATTGCATTCTCCCTACTCTCCCCCATTTTTCAACCTTCATTACATTTTACAATAACACTGTCCCTGTTTGTATGATTTCAGCTCAAGCTATACTTTAGGGTTAGGTAGACACCTACAGACACTGAGAACCGCAGACCCTTACACACATCCTAACTTTTTGCATGGCATAGTGCCACTGAAACCAATCAGATTACTCTCCTTTGTAAACTTAAGTATGTGTATAAGATCTGCAAGATTGGGGCCTTAATTTATAACTTTAAAAATAATTGTCAAGTGCTTTAGACTGGTTAAACATTTCAATGTAAGGATTTATTCTATAAACACTACCAGTCAAACCCCTGTAGATTACACAAAATACTTGCTCTTCAAGAAAAGGTATGCTTTTTAAAGTATTCCTTACTCCCAATATGTTAATATTATTCTTTAGTTCATCCTTTCTGTAGTTCATTTTTCCAGGGTTCTCCTGAGACTAAGTGGGTTACATATGGTCTGAAGAAATAAATTACATTGTGATACATACATTTTCCAAAGGCTCTAGAGGCTCATTTCCTGGCAGGAATCTAGATCTCAGCTAAGAAAGAAATTCATTGCTTTATGTTATCCATTACCAATGTATTGTGTAGTGCTTAGGACAAATATCCCAAGGTTATAAACCAGTACTTGTTAATCACAACTGGTCAATATCAGAACTAGGGGGGTTGTTGCCTTTGGCAAAGAGGAAAATTTACAGCTCTCACAAATGTTCAAACAATAAACAGCCACTTAATCTTACAACCTCATAGCGATAGAAACGCTTTGCCACTAATCCTTGGAGCAGGGAGCATGTTTTCCTATGTATTGGTAAAATGGCCTAATTCTGTGGGACTCTGGGTCTGAACACAATAAATATAATTATTAATTAAAGTCAGTAGTATTGTGTTGGCCCTACACAACTGCCTCTTGCGTGAGGGATAGCTCCATCTGTTGAGAGAAGGACTGTATAAATTGGGGGTGGGGTATGTTTTGCCAGTCACTGGAGAAAGAGAGAGAGACTGAAGTTTTTTCTTAACTGTGTCCACTTGGAACTCTAAATTCAAACTTCCAACACGTTGCATGTGACTTCAGTGGCCTTTAGTCACTATCAGCCTGGATGGCATTCTGACCTAGAAATGAGAGGTTCCATCATCACCTAATCACTTCCCTGAGTCATGAATTATTTTTTAGCTAGAAAGTTGCTGATCAATAAATTGGGCTCTTCTGTCATCCTTGTCCTCAGTGCTAGGAGACAGCTATGAATAAAATGTGTTGGCTTGACACGGTCATCATGGATATCTGACTTGCTTCGCGCATCTTTGACACAAAAGAAAATCAGCTTTTTTGCCTCAGCTAAAAAGCAAGAAAAAAATATCTTAGGGACTGATTCTACGTCTCTGAAAAGGGGAGGCACTCAGGCTCTCACAGAAAATGTTCAGTGCATTGTGGCACTAGCTGGTCATTATTTAACCTTCCTTATTAACAGAATTTTCATTTTCTAATTACTATGTTGGAAAAGATAGCTATTGCACTTACAGTCAAGTCTGTATAACGGGTGCCAAACAGACTTTTCATTATTAACCTTTTAAAAACCACATTCATTTATTTAACAACTTCATGCTGATCTCCTCAGAAAGCTACCATCGCACATGAATTGTCTATCAGGGCAAGATCTGAACTGGGTCCAACTCTTCAAGCTAGAGGGACAGTTGCCTGGACACTTGACTGGAGACGGACAAAGCTGGGAGGATTGTTCTGGGTTTGCAATACCTTGTCAACTGATTTGTTAGTGTTGTGCCAGACAAACCAGGGATGGTTCAGATCTGGGTACAATTCTATACGAAGACTATCGTGAAAGTTTATAGGATTCTAAAGTTCCAGGAGTGGATGGGATAAATCACCCCAGGTTGAGCCATTATCTCTTGCTGACCCATCTTTGCTGTCTTGTTCCCTGTCATCTTTTTATTCAAGCAAACAAAGCTTGTTGCTAGAGCTGGTTTGAAATAATCTTTGTGCCTGTGAAAAACTGACAGAACAAAAAGGGTTGGATTTCATGGATTTTTTTCATTGCCTTTCTTTAAAAAATTTTTGTCAACAATTTGTAAATCCCAAAACCAAAATTTTGTGGGCTTCAGTCTGTTGAAATTTTTCAATTTTCATTTTTTCTATCAAAACCCCAAAAAGTTAGTCAAAAAATATTTCTGCGGAAATTTTGTTTTAATAAAAAAACCATTTTCCATCAATGTTTTGAACAAACATTTTCCACCATCTCTATTTATTGCGTCTGTGACTATATCTGACTTCTAGTGATTTCCAAATACAGCTCTGCAATATATTTTTATATACTTATTTTATTTTACAGCGCCCAAAATTTATACTAGGCAGTTTACAGAACAAATACAAAAAGACATGTTCCCTGTTTTGAGGAATTTAAAAATCTAACTTTAAACATGACACAATGCGTGATTGTCACAAACAATAAGAGGAAACTGAGTCTCAGGGTAGCAACAACAAAAATCACACATTGACTCGGGATTGTTATGTGCACATCTTCACAACTCAGTTGAAGTTCTAGGCACAGTTTTATGTATTAATTTATTTATCACTCCTGTTGGGCCTGATTCTCCCACCCAGAGTCAGGTTAGCAATACCTGACTCTGTGAGAAGTCCCACTGAGATAACTGGGACTTCTTGCAGAGTAAAATCCTATCCTTCCAGCTGCCTATGAGTGCAGACTCTGCTTCATTATGATTCTAAGCCAAACCTCATTATGATTGTTTCTGTAATTCCTTTGCATTATGTATTAGTGGTTTTCAGTATATTCTATATTTTCATATTAGTTTGCTTTTATACACAAGCGTAAAATAACATGTTAATCTCAAATCTTGACTTGGGATAAATAATCAGTTAATGAGATGGCAGGGCTATCAATAGGCATGATATCTCTTATTTCTTAGGCACTAACTCTATTCCATTCTTCTATTCTAGTTCTGCATTGCACCCAATATGTAATAAATCTGATGTCGTGCAAGACCTTGATGAGGAACCCGTGGAAAGGGTACGCAGAAGAGCTGAAGCTGAGGATTACATTTCCAACGAATACATAGGTTTTGACTTGCTAGAAAATGAATTTGACTTTGACTACGGCTTATGTAATGAAGTAGTTCATGTGGCTTGCTCTCCTAAGCCTGACGCCTTCAACCCTTGTGAAGATATCATGGGATACAATGTTCTCAGAGTCCTGATATGGTTCATCAACATTCTAGCTATCACTGGGAACATCACTGTGCTGGTCATTTTAATAAGCAGTCAATATAAACTCACCGTTCCTCGGTTTCTAATGTGTAATCTTGCATTTGCAGACCTGTGTATAGGCATCTATCTGTTGCTGATTGCATCTGTAGATATACAGACGAAAAGCCAATATTATAACTACGCCATAGACTGGCAAACAGGTGCAGGATGCAATGCTGCAGGGTTCTTCACCGTGTTTGCAAGTGAACTTTCAGTTTACACACTGACTGTGATCACTCTGGAAAGATGGCATACAATTACCTACGCCATGCAACTGGACCGCAAGGTTCGATTTCGGCACGCCATGGTTATTATGACTTTTGGTTGGATGTTTGCCTTCATGGTGGCCCTTCTTCCCATATTAGGAGTCAGCAGCTACATGAAAGTCAGCATCTGCCTGCCCATGGATATAGAAACACCCCTTTCCCAAGCTTATATCGTATTCCTTTTAGTGCTGAATGTTCTTGCATTTGTAATCATCTGTGCCTGTTACATCTGCATCTACTTTACAGTGAGAAACCCTAATGTTATTTCTTCAAACAGCGACACCAAAATTGCCAAGCGCATGGCTATACTGATTTTCACTGATTTCCTGTGCATGGCACCAATATCCTTTTTTGCAATATCAGCATCACTCAAGCTTCCGCTCATTACAGTGTCCAAATCCAAGATCCTCTTGGTTTTGTTCTACCCCATCAATTCATGTGCCAATCCTTTCTTGTATGCAATTTTCACAAAGACCTTCCGCAGAGACTTCTTCATTTTACTGAGCAAGTTTGGTTGCTGTGAAATGCAAGCTCAGATTTACAGAACAGAGACTTCATCATCTGTCCACAATTCCCATATGAGAAATGGCCATTATACCCCAGCTCCTAAAACCAGTGATGGAACTATTTATTCATTGGTTCCTCTGAATCACTTGAACTGAAATACTTGCGTGGATTTCCGTATATGGCAGCATGATAGTTTTCAACTGTGAATTTGTAAAATGACTAAAATAATGTAAAGTTATATTTTCAATGGAAAATATTTTTATTTTCTGCTGTACATTTTATTTTTATGAACAGCCAGCAAAAATGACATATCATCCTCAGGGTCTTGAAGGACAACCAACAAAACATCAGTTAACGTTGTGTCTTTAAAGAATTTCTCAAGAATTGCATAAGCTGTAGGGAATGTCTCCTCACCCCACACTTATCTAAAGTTGTGCTAGGCTACTTATTTTATTGTGTTGGAGAATTAAATGTTGGCCATCACGGGCTGAAAGAAAAAAAATACAGAATTAAAATATTTTCATAGAATCATAGGGTTGGAAGGGACCTCACGAGGTCATCTAGTCCAACCCCCTGCTAAAAAGCAGGACCACTTCCCCCTAAATCACCCCAGCCAGGGTTTTGTCTAACCGAGCCTTAAAAATCTCCAAAGATGGAGATTCTACCACCTCCCTAGATAACCCATTCCAATGCTTCACCACCCTCCTAGTGAGAAAGTTTCTCTTAATATCCAACCTTGACCTCCCCAGCTGTAATTTAAAACCATTGCTCCTTGTTCTGTCCTCTGTTACCATCGAGAACAGCCTACCTCCCTCTTCTTTGGAGTACCCCTTCAAGTAGTTGAAGGTTGCTATCAAATCTCCCCTCAGTCTTCTCTTCTGTAGACTAAATAAGCCTAGTTCCTTCAGTCTCTCCTCATAAGTCATGTGCCCCAGCCCTCTAATCATTTTTGTTGCCCTCTGCTGCACTCTTTCTAATTTGTCCACATCCTTTCTGTAGTGGGGAGCCGAAAACTGAACACAGTATTCCAGATGCGGCCTGACCAGTGTCGAATAGAGGGGAATTATCACATCCCTCGATCTGCTGGCAATACTCCTACTGATGCAGCCTAATATACCATTGGCCTTTTTCGCAACAAGGGCACACTGTTGGCTCATATTCATCTTCCCATTCACCATAACCCCCAGGTCCCTTTCTACAACGCTGCTACTTAGTCGATCGGTCCCCAGCCTGTGGCAGTGCATGGGATTTTTCCGTCCTAAGTGCAGGACTTTGCACTTGTCTTTGTTGAACCTCATGAGGTTTCTTTCGGCCCAGTGTTCCAATTTGTCCAAGTCTCCCTGGATCCTGTCCCTGCCCTCCAGAGTATCTACCATTCCCTCCAACTTGGCGTCATCCGCAAACTTACTAAGCACGCAGTCTATTCCATCATCAAGATCATTAATGAAGATGTTGAATAGAACCGGCCCCAGGACCGACCCCTGGGGCACTCCACTCGTTACCGGTTGCCAACCAGACATCAAGCCATTGATTCCTACCCACTGAGCCCATTGATCTAACCAGTTTTCGATCCACCTTACGGTCCATTCATCCAACCCATACTTCCTTAACTTGCCGACGAGAATGCTGTGGGAAACCGTATCAAAAGCCTTGCTCAAGTCAAGGTATACCACATCAACGGCTCTTCCCGCATCCACAAATCCAGTCATCTCATCATAGAAGGCCATCAGGTTGGTCAGGCACTATTTGCCCTTGGTGAATCCATATTGACTGTTCCTGATCACTCTATTTTCCTCCAAGTGTTTCAGGATGGATTCCTTGAGGACCTGCTCCATGATTTTGCTGTGAAACATACTAGTAATCTTGCTGAGACTATAATAACTTGACAAAGGAGTAGTGTGGTTTACACAGTCAGCTGACAGGAACTAAAGGGCAGATTATCCCTCTTGCCCCAGCACAACGGTATCAAAAGGAGAGATTCTGGTCTACCTTCTTTTCATTTTCACTCACCAAAAGAGAAAGCTAAAAGGCACCTTCAAGTCAGTATTGGTCTGTTGTTGGCCCAAAACCCTGTGGGGGGAAGTACTAGAGTGTGCACCTCAAAATCCACTAGTGAATAGTTGATAGACTTTTCCTCAGTGAGCTGAATGTAGTTGCTGTAATCACTCTCATTGCAAAACAAGAGTGGTTGGGTCTGATGATTGAAAGTATTTGTGACTTGTACCACCAGACTGTGACACGAGTGGCCAAACACCTTGACCCTGCAGGTCCCTGTGTGGTGCCTATAGCAAGCTGCATGAAGTTTGGAAGGAAGAGCTCAGGGCACAGGAGGATGGAGTTTGTAGGAGTTGCCGCATCACCGTATTTTGTTCTCTTAATAAAGAGCCACTTCAGCTATAGAAACACGGACTCCTCTCAGGTTATTATTCAGCACCTGATACATGAACAGTGCTCAAGAGGAAATGCAAGCTGCTTGCTCTCCCGTACAAGTTCAATGGGAGGATAAGAGTACAATGGCAGCAAAATGTGGTAAGTGAGCTATACCCAGATAAGCCCAGCAAATGACTTAGACTCCATGCAGCAGAGGAAGCTTTAAAAAAAGACAGTCACTCACTACCAATGAGATCTGGGGGAAAATTCCTTCCTGACCCCCATATGTGGTGATCAGTTAGACCCTGAGCATGAGAGCAAGAACCTGCCAGTCAAGCTCCTGAGAGAGAGAGAGAAAATGCTTCCTGCCACCACAGAACCCTGGCCCACGCTAAGGTCAGAAGGGACTAATATGATCTTCTAGTCTGATCTCCTGCATAGTGCAGGCCACAAAACCTCCCCTCCTCTCCCCCCACTCCTGCAATAAGCCTCTAACCTAAATAAACTCCCCATCTTCAAGCATCTGACAAAGTGGGATTAATAAATTTGTTAGTCTTTAAAAGTGCCCCAGGACTCCTATATACATATAGCTTTGCTCTCAAGGGCTATGTCTACACTTACTAAAGTTAGTTCGGATTAGTTAATTCGAACTAACTAATTCAAACTAATTTTAGTTATTTAGTTTAGTTAGTTACTAATTAGCGAATTGCATTGAGTTCAGTGGGCCGGTTAGTTCGAACTAAGCAATTAGTTTGAACTAACATGGCCACATTGGTTAATTCAAACTAAGTAGTTCGAATTAACCCTTAGTTTGAATAGCATATTCGAAGGTATTAGTTCGAATTAAGGAAACCCTTAATTCAAACTAACTAAAGCCTAGTGTAGCCATGGTTTAAGTTAGTTCGAATTAAGCTTCCTTAATTCAAACTAATTTGCCAGTGTAGACATACCAAGGATTGAAACCAAGATATTTAGCAATGGCAGCAGCAGAATTCAAATGTGAGCAGGTTTCTATGGCACTAGAGGAGTGGGTTAAACCTAAAAGAGGTCACAAAGGACTGTCTCAGGAAATATTAGAGAAAGACTTGACCTGAGTAGAAAAGAAATTCCAACAGAGAGCTCTGGATAGACAATCTAAAAAGGAGAAACAAAAATTTGTTATTACAAGGTTTAATACTGGGAATTGGAGCCTTAAGTCAGCAGGTAGAACTAGACAATCCAGGTGCACAAATTAGAAAGGAAAGAAATGACTGGAGGAGCAAAAGGAGATATAGCCATGATATAATCTAATGAGATGTTTTGGGGGAGGAATGAAATCTGTGAGACGGTCAGAGAGGAATGAAACCAGTTTGCAGAATAGTGCCAAACTTGCCGGGGCAGGGGAGGCGCAGGAGCAGCAGAAGGATAGAGCCTCTCTCCTCCCATTCTCCCTCGTAGGCTGAGCAGAAGTCAGAGGTGTACTTGACTCATGTATTACCTATGCTCCAATGGGACTATTTATGTGTGTATGTTAAGCACTTGCATATATGTTTGTGAGTTCAGGGTCCACCTAAAGAGATCCTTTAGAAACAAAAAAAAATCTGAAAAAGACATTGGAGCATCACACAGGATAACCCATAGGTCACCTTCTCTTTTAGTATATTTCAAATCTTTGCATTTAAATTTTAAGTAACTTCTGAAATTGGAAGACAGATCAGACAGAGACAGCATGTTTGGTATCTGCCTATCTGTATGAAACATTGGCCCTGAGATTATTGTAAGACCTATATTATTTACAATTTTATTTTAAGAAATATAACTAAGGCTAAATAATATATAACACATTTCATTCAAGCTAGTGGGGAATGATATAAACAGCCTATTCGTACTCGGAGCAAACTGTCTCAGCACTGAATAATCTGTTTATGTGGGTTATCTTTAAATTACTTTATACTTGTAGTTCTGAAATCTGTTGTATTAAAATTAAAATTAAAATACAAAATGCCATGAGGACAAGTGCACACAGCTCAAGACAGATATGCTGATGAAGTATGCAATAAATGTTATCATTTATCTGTAGCTCCATTTATCCAGCACATCCTCCACAGCCAGGGTCATTGTGACCTACTGAAGGAATTCACTCTACAAAATGCTTTACTGAAGATATCTTTCTATATAGTTGCTGTGGAACACTAAGAAAACAGAAACATACATGGGAAAGTTATGAAATGGCTGACTTAGTTGCACAAAAATGTCTTTGCTTTAGCAAGTCTAACCCTTTCATTCATGTGTGTTATGCAATTAGAACAGTTTTCTCCTTATGGAAAACCTTTGAAAAGAACTTTATTTAGAAATGGATCTGTTTATGACTTTTAAAAATATATACATGGATCTGTTTAATGACTTTTAAAAATATATATATTTTATATATTATATATATAATCTTTATAATAATATATAAAAATTTATATATTATATATCTACTCTTCTCTACCTTTTTTAAAAACAAGGGACAACATTCTCCACTTTGCATAGTTTAAGCTTGGGTGGGGGTGGGGGAGGAACCAGAAGGGACCTGATTCCCTGCCCAGTTCTGGATGTTAGAAGACCCCCCAGAGGCTGCTGTAACCCATGACAGCTGATGGGCGCTAACAGGCCAGCTGAAAATGGCCAGAGTTGTGGTTCCTTCTAGTCCCATTTTTCTTCTTCCCCGGAGAAGTTCCCAGCAGTGGGTGGTTGGGAGGGAGACATGGTTGGGGCCTGTGAGCCAGCTATGCCAGCTCATTCGCTGCTGGCGACTCAAGCATGCCATGGGAATCCCCAGTTAGTTAGATGTGGTCACTCGCCGTTCCCTTTTCACCAGCAGTGGCACAAGGGGCAACAAATCTGCTTCCTTTAAAAACAATCACCATAAAACTGTTTTTTGCATTTTTTTGACACCATAACTTCCTTGAGAGTAGACCGTTTAGGGATTGGTTTACAAAAAAATACAGAACCTCCCACCTTGTCTGAGGACCAACAGTTTTGCTGGTGAGTAAATCCATTCATCATCGTCATACTTTGGAAGACACTGTGCAATGGACTAATGGCCTCAGCCCGTGTGCAAATGTCCACATCAAAAAACCCACAAGCACTGTTCAGGGTAGTTGAAACTATTGCTGTAAAATATAACCAAGACTTGGAGAGTAAACGGTTCGGGATGATGAGATGTAGTCCCTCCCAGGTCACACAGGGATCAAACATGCCACTGGGACAACATGCACGGCACACTACACACGTCTTCTGTGACATTTTTCTCTGGCTAAATATAGAGTAGCTGTCTCTCTAGCACAGTTGGTAATCTCGCACCTCTTACCAACATCAAGCTAACTGGGTTGTTTTGGTTTTTCTTAAGGCAAGGATATAATTTCTGTAGCAAATAACTCTGAATTTATTAATAGAGCTCTCCGGTAGATAGCAGGATCAGATGGATTCTTTAAAAGTGGGTCTTTCTGAGTCAGGTATAACATCATTAACAAAATGCTCAGGGAACAATACTGCAGAAACTATTGTCTACAAGCAGAAATGTCTGAAGAGCCGATTTCCCAGAGCTCTGCATGCCCTATCAGTGGCTCTTTAACAGATGTATTTTAACAAATCCCTTTTCTTTAACATCCTCCAGGTGGGTAGGTGAGTGGGGTGTGCACAGAAAAATATATATTCATTCCAGCGTTGGTGTGGATTTGAACTGACGATCTGTAAACCCTAGTACCAGGTCAGCTTTCTCCATTCCATCGCTATGCAGTCCATCTTCATAGCTCTGTTGAGAATTTAAGAGACAGTCCAACACTGTAATTTATGCAACTTTGTTTTCAAGAGGTGGTAATAATATTCAGCGGTGACTTATCCTTAAAGAAGAACTTACTGCACACCAGAAGAGAGGGAAGCTCAAATGTTGAAAGGCATACACATACCTAGTGCTACTCACATTTGTGTACTTTTAATGTGCATGCACATTAATTTATATTGTTCATGAAAAGCTGAGTTACACATACACATAGCTACACACAGCTGGGCTTTAGGACTAATACTTCTGTCTGGGCACATATATGACAGTCTGTATTCAAGCACAGGAGAAAGAGCTTTACAACTGCCATCAACATAATTAGCCTGTTCATTAATAGTTGTTCTCCAACCAGTAGGTGACCTTTAATTAGAGATGGAAGTACTCAGAAAAGCTATTAAGCTTTAAGAAATTAAAGAGGACGCTTAAAAAAAATGAGTTGAGGACCTTTCCAGAAAACATTGTTTTTCCAAAGGAACTGATGTAGAATGTGATTAAAAAATACGTTTTCTGAGCTAAAGACTGAGACGTACTTTACTTAAGCTTCAGGTTACCAAAATACGTGCACCCTTTTCTGTCTGATGAAGACCTTGCCACTTGTCACCTAAAAGAACTTGAGACTGGCCACACTAATTGTCTATTTAGCCCATTAGCCTGTCTCTGACCAATGCCAGGTGCTTCACAGGGAACAAACAGAACAGGTAATCCTCAAGGGATCCTTCACATTGCCTATTCCCTGTTTGTGGCAAACAGCAATCCCTGCCAATCCTGGCTAATAGCCATTGATGGACCTAGGCTCCATGAACTTACCTAGCTCTTTTTAGAACCCAGTTCTATGGTGTGCTCTAATGGGACCCTGGGAACAAGCCTAAGCCCAGCAGATAAAGAGTTTATTGATGCAAGTGTCATTTATCCCCTCATGAACGGACTGCTTCTGATTCAAGATGATGGTCACAAGCTGGAGCAACACTTTAGAGTCCAAAACATGACCCCAGAATGGGCGAGGGGCAAGTTGACCTTAACACCTGAGCTCATCAGTAGTAACTGCATTGCTTTGGAATAGGGAATGAGTCTTTTCTGTGCCTCTTTGAGGAGCTTTCCCTGGCATTGCAACACCAAACCATGAGGCTGAGAGCTCTGATCAATGTGGAAAAGGCTTGAGTGTCCACAGGCCTGCTTCTTGCCAGCTGGTAGCGTGCTTCGTTTGGGGTGTGCTGCTATGACCAGAGGTCACTATGGAAACAGCTAATGCAGGCAAACCAGCACACAAATGAGCTCCACAGCTCAGTCATCATTATTCATGCAGGTAAAGTAACTCCCACCAAACTTGACCACTAGAGTGCAATGGTATGTCACTTAGGTGATGATCTGTGCCCTAGAACAGTGGTGACCTGTGCCCAGAAAGAAGCTGCATGGAGTGGTCCCTCACCACAGCATGCCTGGAAACAAGCAGGCACACCATGGAAAGAAGCTTCCCGTAGCAACCGGGTCTCCAGGCATGCCATGAAAAAGGTCGCCCAGAGCTGCTCCTTTCCATGGCATGCCTGAGGACCCCCACCCCAGCCAAAAGAAGCCATTCATAGTGGTTCCTTTCAGTGGCAGCTGGGCCGGAGTCCCCCCAGGCTGAGGCATAAAGAGTCCGCTCTGGACGTTCTGTGGCAGTGTGTCTGGGCACCGCCCACAGCCAGGGTCGCTGCCAAATTTTCAGGTGGCAGCCACTTTTTTCGATGGAGGGGACTGCCAGCACGGCTGAGGGGTCGGGAAGGAGGGGCCAGCATGGAGATCGGCACAAATTGTCGATCCTTGGCCTAGTGCACACAGGCCCCGATCATGGGCATAAATGATTTTTTTCCAACTGGGTCCTGAGGGGGAAAAAGTTTGAAAAGCACTGCCCTAGAAGATGGTCCTGGGATGACTATTTATACTGTTGATGCACTTATGCCAATGCTTTCTAGCCCCAGTTGTCTCACACCAATGAAAGCAGGAATGTTGGTGGTCTACATGGTACAGAGCCTCGCTCTGTGTCTAATCTAAACACTGGTATGAGCACCTGGAAGCATTCATGTGTGCAGACACATGGCACATTAGCGGTATGCCAAATGTGGTGAGCATGCCCAGTTTTCTCTACTGCAGACAAGCCCCAGGTGCCTCAAACTGGACACCCAAAAATCTGAGCTGAGCGACCCAAAATTAGGGAGAACTTTTTAAAAGTTCAGTCTACCTTATATACTCAGGGGCAGAAAGGAAAGGTATGGCAGCGTCAGGCCTAGAACTCAAATTTCCAAACCTCCAGTCCCATGTCTTGCCACAGTTCCTAACACTGCGGAGTCAGCCGCCCTAACACGCAGCTTGCAGCCAGACCTTCCTGGCACATTCAGCAATAGAGAAGCAAATAAATTGTTTCAATAAGCAGATTTTTTTTCCATAACTCTTCTCTGCTAAATAGCCATTTCTGCTGTGGCACTTCATGCTGTTCACATTGCTATAGTAAGAGGATGCCTCTGGCAATTAGTCTCCCTTAAAGAAATTTTTTTCTGCAGATCTGTGCATTTTTAGGGTAATTTTTTTTGTGATTTTTCTTTCCTGATAGCTATAATTTAAAGCATGAGAGAGAGAGAAATCAAAGCCTGCAAATGATAAAGGGTCTCACCTGATTGTGGAGATTCCCAAATGGATTTTTTTTGTGCATCTCAGATTCTGAAACTTAAAAGTTTCACAGTGAGACCTCTCTGATGCAGCTACTGCAGTGACGGGGGTTACGGAGGTCCATCCTTCAGACAAAGTGGTGAGTAGACGCCCTTTAGGAGCCAGCTATGTGGAGGGTTCGGTGTCACACACTGAGTCTGTTTAAAGTAGGCAAAGGTGCCACCACGCTGTGACACATCTGCCACCTGTATTTCTCTGTGCTGGGATTCCCTCTGACCTGACAAACTAAACAAGGTTCAGCGTCGGATGGGGCCCTGCAAGGGAGCCATGGTGATGAAAGGGCCCACAGCCTACAGGACACTCACACCCGCCGGCCTCCCCACTGGTATCCTGTGGAGCAGCAGGCAGGCAGGCCCGGGGATGCCTCTGAAGTCCGCGTTC
Organism: Pelusios castaneus; assembly: GCA_007922175.1. Taxonomy (NCBI): domain Eukaryota; kingdom Metazoa; phylum Chordata; order Testudines; family Pelomedusidae; genus Pelusios; species Pelusios castaneus. Next base: position 21,447,879 of record ML685758.1, read on the forward strand.
CCCATGGCCAGTGGTGAAGCAGGGGGGGGGATGCTGAGGCAGTGGAACCCGCAGCAGCTGTGACATGGGGGGGGGGGCGGAGAGGGGGACGAGCACTGGCCTCTGCTGCACTAGGAACCCTCCAATCCCATTACTCTACTTGCCAGCTTCCTCTCTTGCAGCACTCCCCCACCAACCCCTCTGGGACAGGCTCCCCTTCACCCATCACATCCACCCCACAACTCTCTGCCCCCCCCACACACACACAAACACGTAACTGCCTCAGAAACCTCCTCTAGGCACTGCACAACCAATCCTACTAAGCTGAAGGCCCTGTCCCGCCATCAACTTCCTTATTCGTGGCACCATGGTCCTAGCATTCCCACTCTCCCACCACCAACCCCTCTGTGGCTTGCTCATGGCCCTGAGAAAGGTCACACAGGGAAACACGTAACATTGGTAGCTACTGAAAAGTAGAGACACTTATTCCTTGCCTTCATCCTGAAGCAATGCCCCACTGCTGCCTTAAGTCCTGCCCTTCAGATGACACATAACCTGACTGCTCTGGGTCATCCTCAGGGCAAAGTGACCAAATTACAAGATGTGTCAGTATGTTTTACTTCCCTGACGTTCTCATTGCTCTTTCTACTGGCTCTGTTACTCTCTTGCAGTTCTAACCCAAAACTCTAGCAAAGTAGTGCATTGTTTTACCCTGGCCATGTTTCACCCCTGCAATGGTTGCATTTCAGTGGTGGACAGCGTGCTCCCTAAATATCTCAACATCAACAAGAGAGTATAAATGCAAATTACTGTCACCAAAAATGCCATTGATAAAGTCTGAACTAGCTTCTGGTAGAGAGAGAGAGCACTATTCATTAATCTCTCACTTTGCTCTTTCTGCACATATTTGGGGGTTTTATAATCTCCCATGTTATTCCTAGCCTCAAGTTTCTTGCCAGGCCTACAGGGCTTTTAGTTACGCCCAGGCCATCCAAGATCTTCTAGAAAATAAGTAGGCGATAATTCCAGTGTCTGTCTAGCATTTCCACTCCCAACAGACAGATGTGGCTAACAATGGGTACGTCTACAATGGAGCCTTAGGTCAACTTAAGGAAGGTTAAGTCGACCTACAGACTGCTGCATCCACATTGGGCTTTTATTAAGTCAACTGAAGCGCTTCCTTAAGTTGACTTAATAACACCACGTCTTATGGTTGACTTAATGCTTAAGTTGACCTGATTAAGTTGACTTAAGCCATTATAGACAGGGGATAGCCCTTAAATCGACCTAATTGGCCTCCAGACCACCTCGCCGAGTTCCTGGCCGCTCCTCCATCGACCTAGCATCTGCCAGTCTGGATGCAGGGCTGTAGATTCTCTAAGTCAACTTAACAAGGTAGACTTTAAGTCTACCTTGGTTAAGTCGACTTAACAGAGCCTCCAGTGTAGACATACCCAATGAGCTTCAGAGATCATAAACCTCAAGTAGCCCAAAGGAGAAGAGTGTCAGGGTAATTTGGAATTTTTAAATCTTTTTTAAAATGTGCATTTTTAAATACTGGTGTAATTTTGAAAACAATGAATTGATGCGGAAAAAAAAATCACATTAAATTTTCTGTCAACTTTCTGCACTTGGAAGGGAGACAGTGGCAAGGCGAAAAAAATCCAGTTTTTAAGGAGAATGAAACGCACTCCAGGACAGATGGCTTCCAAAAACCTCAATGCAACACTTTAGCTCCACATTTCTTGAGTGAGGTCTCTGTGCTGCACAGGAGCTTCTGTGATGTTCTCCGCTGAGAGTAAAAACCACCCCATTCAGGGATCGAGCACAAGGTCTATGCACAACTTAATTTTCACTAAAAATCTTGAAAGTAGGGCTTAAGTGATAACCAAGTGGGATTTTCTCACACAAAAAATCTCCTGTGATAAATAAATTTGTTAGTCTTTATAAGTGCCCCAGGATTCCTTCTTTGTTCTGCTGAACTAGACTAATACGGCTACCCCTTTGGAACTTGTCAACAAGCCAAGCAATAGCCCTGTGTACAGATGTGCATATCGCCCAGAGTAAATACCTAAGGTTTATTAATAATTGTTCAAAGAAATTGAGGGTGCATCTACATTTGCAGCTTAGGTTGACTTACTGACGCTTAAGTCAACCTACAGAACGCCACATCCACATTGGGCTTTTATTAGGTCGATTTAAGCGCTTCCTTAAGTTAACTTAATAACACCACCTCTGAAGGTCAACTGATTAAGAAGCTAGTCTTTGGCAGCGTAAAAGGATGTGCACAAGAAATTTACATCTTGGCACACAGACTGCCTCACCCTCAGCTGGAGATGATTTTCAAAGAGGAGAAATTGATCTAAAATGAGGAATAAAGCCACCCCTGATGACCTCTCGCTCCTCATGGCCTCAACAATATTTGAAAGACAAAGGAAGTGTCACTGAATTGGGGAAGGGGTTCTGGTTGAAAGTATCCAGCCAGACTGCTGTAAACACGTGGTGAGAGAAACCTTTTTTTGCTTTAAATTCACTTAGCTTGTTAAGTATTAGCTTGTGTTTTACTGCTTTGTAACCAATTCTGGCTTTTATGTATGTTATGTGAAATAGTTGGGCCTGTAATCTGCCCTCTGTTGCATGGTGTGTGTAGGGAGTAAAACCCAGGAATGCCTGACAGAGTACAGAGAACTGGAAGAAGAGAAGCCAGCAAGCTGAATATTACCTCCAACATCATGTAGCTGCCTCTGCCTTTCTGCAAAACATCTACATGGATATTAAGGGGATTTGGCCAGGGAGCAAAGATGAAGCCAGGAAACAGCCATACCATCTGGCTTGTTCTCCAAACTGTTGTTAGTTAAGTGCTGAGGCACAAAAATAAAGATAAGGCTTAAGCAGCACTGACTACGCTGTGTCATGTGGAAGATGGAGTAGATGACCCCCACCCTCCCCCCAACCCCCCGCACCTTGAGTTCCCTTTGACACCCTCCTCCTCCCACATTTCTATAAGTCTATAATTAGAAGACTTCCAGAGAGCAAGTTCTGGCTGGCAGCCAAAGTTAATATGAGCAAGAGTCCACTGCATTGCTACTGCTCAAGCAAAGTTCTTGAATGAGAGACCTTCCACACATTTGGCCTTGAAGCTCAGGGACAGTCAGAGTTTCCCACAGCAACCTGACCTCTGTAGTTTTTGCAGGCTCTGTCCTCCAAGCATGCCTTCCTGTTCTGCAGACTGTAGAAATGGGGTAGTAAAGGAACTGTCTTAAGACTTAAAAGCGGCATGATTTTTTATTCCATTTGTTTATTGTATGGAGGAACAAAGGGGCTTTGATTGCTGGAGCTGGAGCAAACTGTTAGGTCTGAAGTCAAATCTAAGTATTACAGATACTGCGCTCATTTTTGCCTCCTTTCTCTACTCACAAAAATCCATCACACTCACCACTTTCAGAACCCACTTCCCCCTCCACTTTCTTTGTCTGTACTTCTGTCTCATACTTTTGTCTCTCCACCATACACAACCCTTTCCTTTTATCCCCACTTGAGGTATAGTCCTCCCTGATCTTCTGTATCTTTTAAAACTGACTGAAAGGTTTCAAATGAAAAGCTTCTCATTAATATATGATCTCTTTTCAAAAACACATTTTTGGGGAAAAACTTGACTTTTCCCCAATTTTTTTGGTTTTGTGTCTTTTTTTTTTTTTTTTGCAAGATTTCAATATTTTTATCCAAAGTGTTTTTTAAATTGTTAAGAAATGGTTAGACATTTTGCTGTTACCTCCAGCTGGCTTTTTCAGTAAGTGAAATATTTCTGTAACCATTCTCATAGTGAGTTCAATCAGATTTTTTATTTAAAAAATTGATATACATTTTCACATAATCTCACAACTGCTGAGAAATGGACCCTAAGAAATGGGAACAAATTCAAAATAGTTCCTACAATTTTTTTCCTCATTTCCTGAGCACCTCTGCTCTCTCACCCTTTCTCACCCCTCTAGTCCGAAATATCCACTAATTTCCTTTGTTCTCACTCTCATTTTTCGACTATTGCGGTGACTTTTGACAACACGACTCTTTGAGTAGTGGTGACAACTTTTCGTCACTTCAGTTCTGAAAGCAAACACCGAGCTAATGAAGTTTAAATAGATACAATAATAAAGGTGCAGAAAGGTTGGGCGGCCCAAAGAGGAATGTCTCACCAAAAGACTGTTCACAGTTCCAGTCAGTAGCAAAGAGATGGACATGTGGAGAAACTCAAATTTAGAATGAAGACCAAAATGGAGAGACATATGCCTAGCACAGAGAAACCCTAAAGGATATAGATTCCTGATTTAGAGGAGATTTTTGTAAGCAAAGAGTGTGGTTCTTCCAGAAGAGTTGGTTGGCTCATGGAAATTAAGTCCAGTATAGTTACTGTAATTAGATGTTATTATTGAAACTGTTAATTCCATTATACATATTACATCAGTGGGAATTTACTGCTTTTAACAAGACAAATACAGGTGCATTATAATCCTCTCAGACTTATTATCATGTTCAGAAGGAAGCATCATCAGGCAACTTGCTTCCTTAAATTTACTATCATTGGATTGATAAGTAGGGTATCTCACAATACTCTGGAAGAAAATCTTCAACAGGGTTTTCTGGAAATAAGAAAGGTTTCTGTAATGCCAACTGTGGGGTGCAGTGGGTTAAGATCCAATTTTCTCCCCAGAAATTATTTTCCAAACACTATTTAAAATTGGTGGTTAATTTGGTAAATATAAAAGGCTATAACTACACTAGAAACGCTACGTCAACTCTGTTAAGTTGACTTAAGTCGACTTAAAGTCGACCTTGTTAAGTTAACTTAGAGAGTCTACACTACACTACAGCTGGCTAGGTCCACAGAGAGCTGTGGATCCAAAGGGAGCCGCGGCTCCCCGGGCTAGGGAAGCCGCCCGGGGAAAAGAGAAGGGGAGAAGGGAGCTGCGTGGAGCCCAGCCAGGGCTCCAGTGGCAAGGGAATCCCCCCCGCCTCGCTGAGGCTGCAGTGGTGAGGGAATCCACTGCTGCTCCGGGGCTCCAGCTGTGTGGCGGGATTCTCTTGCCACTGGCTGGGGAGCCCAACCTGGCTCCCTTGTCCCCAGCCCTTTCAGCATTATCTTATATGCTAATCATTAAATTTTCTGTACTCAATTTCAAGGTCTCTTTGGGATGGACTGAGAGGTTCCAAAATGTGGCATTGAATAAGTATTCTTCTTCTACCCTTACAATTGTCTATCCTGTCACCCAGTGTTGTATTCATTCTTTTTTTTTTCTGCCTGAGACTGAAAACTACTGTCAACTCCTCACTCCAGTCTGCTCCTCTTTAGGATGGGAATTGAAACAAAAACCCTGCCCCGTGCACCTGTATATCTTTCTTCTTTGGACATAATAAAATAATAGCAAAAATATATTTATGTGATACACAATGAAAACATGGAAAATAACTAACACATAACAGTTATATTTTGCTTTGCATCTATAAAATTTGGCATGTTTGAAGGTACAGCATAAGATGCATGTATTTGGTTAAGCTCTTAACTGATTTCTGGGCAAAAGCATATAAGTTTTTCTGCAAAGTCTCATTTCTGCACTCAGACTTTTGGACCAATTGGTGCCAGAATGGAGAGAGCTCCTGTGCATCTGCCCTGAGGATCCATGTTAAAAAAAAAAAAAAAAGGCCAGTGGGAAAAGCCACTACACAGCACCGTCTAGATTTTAGCCAATGGGAATTGCTCTCATGAGGCTGAGAGGCAGAGATCTGCTTTGACCTCCATTTTCTAAATGCCTGTAGTAGACCACTCAGCCCAGACACCCTGGCAGGTGCCCCTGGTGATGGTCCTTGGGAAATACCTGAAGTAGCACCCCCTCAGTGGCAGGTGTTTTCCACCTCTTTAAGTCCCTTTCAGGGTGACCCAGCCCTTTGGCTAGGCCACAGACCAAGTATCCCCCTTTTAGGGAAGTTTCCAATCCCAGCAAACCACTTGGTTGCAGACAAGGCCACTTCTGGTTGTTGGCCACTCACTAGCAATCCAGGGAAGGTGGGGAGGGACCTGGGCCCGCCCACTTCTTTGGGACACATCTCAGGGACCCTATACGCCTTGCACCAGACATCACCTCAACCCCCAATCCAATAAGGTCCCCTAGGCCACTTGCCTAGGCCCCCATACCTTTTTTGCCTCTTCCCAGGCTTCTTTCTCTGGCTCCTCCCAAGCACTGACACTCTGGGTCCTTTCTCAGGGCATTCCTTGGGCCTTCCTAGCAAGGTCTGCAGAGCCCTTCTGCCCACAGGGAGCTGCCCCAGGTGCTGACCCCACAGCTCCTGAGCAGCTAGGCAGCCAGTTTTTCTACCTGATCCTGGGCCCCAGTTGGCCCAGCAGCCCTTCAGCCTGATTTGCTGCTCTCCCCAGGCCTTCTTTAACCGTCTCCTGGCCAGGGCAGGGCAGCTGCCCCATCACAATACCATTTTTTGTTCTTTAAATGTAAAGTGCCCAAGTGATCAGGTGATGGTTACCATTTATGAATCAACTAAAATAAGCTAATTTGAATCAATAGTTTCTCCATATCCAAAGCATTTTTATGCATCAGGAAGGTTTATGTTCATAATGCTGAAGAACTTTGACCTTGCACTGCTTTTATGTACTGTATTTACAAAATTACCTTTCCATAGAAAGGATCTTTCTCTCTCTTGTGATGCCTGCCAACAAGACACTGCGGTAAGACTATTGTTCAATCCCCAGGGACATGCAGATGTAGTAATGTGGTCTTTGGGGATATGGTGATTGATTCCAAATGTGCACGGATTAAAAGTTTCCCGCACCCGTGTTCTTCCTAAATTTCTTTAATCAGGTTCAGACTATCACCTCCCAGAGGAATTTATTATGATTGGTTTTCAAAGCAGTCACTTTATAATAGTAGAACAATAATAATAAATTCTAGGCTTGCTTTGCAACAACACAACAGCCTTTCGTGTCGGAGAGACAGGTTCAGAGAAGGACATGGAAGCCAGAGTGGTGACAGCAACAGCTGGGGGAAGTTTGAGGTTTCATTAAAACTTCAGAGTGTTTTCAAAGATTTCCCATGAGCAAAAATTATCCATAATAGAAGTCAAATGTTTTACTGCCGGGAATATAAGAGAGTTCCTGGCAAGGAAATTGACATACCAATGGCAATCATGCCCTGGAAGCACAGGGTCTACTGAGCAATCTGCACACAAATGGCTTAATGTCAGAGGTACCAGCAATTGCCATTGAAGTCAGTGGAAGAAGTGTGTGCTCAGCACCTATGAAGATCAGACCTAATGTGCACCCAAACATTAGGCAACATCTGCAGGACACACTGGGCTTGATCCAGATCCCTTTAAAATTGATATCAATGGCAAATCTTCCTTCAGTGGGATCAGGGTTGGTCCCACCATTCCCCTTCCGCAGAAGAAAGGGGAGTTGTGTCCAATGCACCCTTTCCAATGGCTGGAGGCAGGAAGGCATGCTTGCCTATGTGAGCTGCACCTTGGGCAGACAGAGAGCTTGTGCTGGAGACTCCTTTGTGCTGGCTGTCCCCCACCCTGAGGAACAGAGGAGAAAAAGACATGCAGATCCTGCAAGTTAAATCAACCTTCAGCCCTTTTCCTGCGATGTCCCACTCCACCAGTCTCAGAAGGCAAATGTGGGGGCACAGGGGCTAGAAACCTTGCTATGTCACTGTGCAGTGGGTCCTGTATTCCCAACATCTGCTCTATACAGGCTGGTCTGGCCATTTCATTTAAATCAGCCTGGCACACCTTGCAGTCAGCAGTGGGCATGATGGTTCCAGTAAGAACACTGCTGATGGCATTATAATAGGTATTTTGGAATGATACTATTTCCCAGACAATCAGAGGCATTGTGGGTAGCTGCCATTCATCATAGCCCAGTGTCAGTCCTGAGCCTTTCTGTGCAGTCCTATGCTTGAGTAATATGGGGAGTCTCCTTGTTGTTCCCTGGCAAACGTGAAAACGAATCATTCAGAGTATGAAATTCCAGACTGCTCTCTCCCACGCACAGCTGCAGCCTGAGACAAGTAATTTAGCTACACAGATGTTATTGAAGCACAAACTGTAATCTCTGTTTTCTTCTGTGTGTAAAATGCAAAATTACATGCCCTCACAGAGAAACAGACTTTCTTTCTTTGTTAAGGAGAACAATAGAAAACTTATCTCCACAAGTATAGTAAAAATATACCTAGACCAGTAGGCGGCTGCAATGTCTGAGGGGCCTGGATCTTTCCATCACAGTAATAATGATCTTACTCATGCTGTTCTCTGCTTATTGCCAATGGGTACCTCTGTAACCAATGGTCACGTGTGAGGCTGTGTGTCTTGAGGGGATGTTGCATCGTGTCTCCATCTCCCCTGGGTGGATGAGAATGCTTTCAGTATATAATAGTTTATTCAATGCTCTACAGAGTCCGTAAAGTAGCCAGCAATTATACAACAGTAATTCCCAGCACTACTACCTACAGGAGCTCAGAAGATGGAAAACATGCATGATATTTGGAAAAAATCCAAAGATGATGTCTCCTGGAGGTCCAAGCATTGTGGCACTTTGTTAGAAGGTGCAGTACATGTTCCACCCCCCCACCCCCCACAAGCAGGTGATAGGGGAAAGAACATAGTGCCCTGGATCTTTTTCAAGGAGGTGAGCTTGGGATTTTCTTTTTACTCTCTCTCCTTTGGGCACTCAAAAAAACTGAGTAGAGCCTTGGCACTGTGGTGTAAATCATTACAAATCCATTAGAATGCATATACATCTCTCAGCAAAAATCACTGCTGTATAAATCATTATAAATGCTTTAGGAGGTATATACATCCCTCAGCAAAAACAACTGACACTTTGGACTATCTGCATTTTTTAATTATTTTGCTCTTTTTGTATATACTAAAGTTATTTCCCCCATCTCGGAAACATTCAGCATTTTTTTTGCTTTCTACCTTTTAATATCATCATCCAAAAGAAATTTAAAAAATGAATAAGAACGAACAAATACCAGGCTGAGATGGTACAGCTGAGGCTTGCAGAGGCAGAGAGGTGAGTTTTGTTGTGCTATGTGAAAGAGACCCAGACTCTATTTCTGTTCTGTACCTCTCTGTGTTGATGCTGACAGGAACTGGGAGATCTGTGTAAGCAATATGCTTCTTATCAGATGTAATTATAAGCATTGTATCATTACAAATCATTAACCACTACAAAAGCCTGGGAGAAAATTTTTACCACTAGCAAAATCAGCCATCTCACTCTTCTTGCAATTATTTTTACTTTAATATATTTTCTGGCTTCCTCAGGCTAAAATTTGTCAATTTGCTACCAAAAAAAGAATAAATTTAATCTTTGGGCAAATTCAAGAATATAGGTCATTTTATTTCTTGTCCAGGTTGAAATTTGAGTGCATTCATAGTCTCAGCAAAAACCCTTCTCAGTGAAGAGCTGCAAAGTTTTGCTGCCTCTCCAGCAGAAGCCAAATGCTTCAAACATCTCAGTATTTGTGTGTGTGCATATGGGCTTGATTTATAGCCCAGTTAATTAGATAGAAAGACTCGCACTAACATCAATAGCTTTGGATCAGGTTTTATATTCCCAGTTGGAACCACCCCACTGAAGGATCCAGTGCTGAGAAGTTCTGAACATCTTCTAGCTGCTTCGTGCACACAGCTTCCACCAACATCAAACATGGCCACTTTTTAAGACCAAATAAGGCTTTAAATATTGTGTTCACGGGACCCTGATGTAAGTCATATCCATCCCTCCTTGGCCAGAACGTGTTGTCTATATAGTGCCGGATCAACACAGGGGCTATAGCTGACCCAGGCTGCAGCTCCTGTGCTGATCCGGCCCCGTAGCCCACTTCAGGCCAGCCCAGAACTGGCAGGACCTGGGGAGCACTGGGAGAGGCCCTGCCTGTGCTGGGGCGGGAGGGAACAGGACCCTGGGGCTAGAGGCCACATTCCCACCTCATTCCCAGGCCAGCTGGTGTGTCACTGGGATAAAGGAGTAGGCGGGGAGGGAGGGAAGCAGCACACATCTGCTGCACTCCAGGGGTGGACCAGCCAGACCAGGGGTGGGGCAGGACCTCCACAAAGCACAGCCTCCAGTCCCAGGTTCCCCCAGCACCAGCCCACCTCCTGGGCTGCCATGGTGGGGGGCTGGGGCCCCAGGTATGGGAGGGTCTAGGCCAAGGCGCCCAGGGGCCCTTAATCCAGCCCTGTCTCTATTGTGTGAGAGCTGATCAGCAGATATAGTTTAAAGGAGAGGAAATATTTGTAGGACTTCACAACCCTAAATCCTGCATCGCTTAGAGATGATCCTCACACACTGGAGTCAAATTATATATTTGGAGATGATCTGGGGGAACTAGGATGAAACCTCCTTTCAAAAAAAAAAAAACGAATGGTTTAAGCTGACCTTCTATCAGTCTAACATAGTTATAACATTTCTAAATGTTTTATTATTCTCCAGTAGAACAGCATTAATTTAATGGTAAAGTGTCATATATCCAACCAGCTGCTCAGGTTTCTTACTTTCTGAGCAATGGTGGGGCACAGGTATGCCTTCTCTGGCACAGGCACAAACAAAACCCTCAATGTTCCTTGAGCTATTATTGGAGAGGTTATCATTTTTATGTGAAATCCCAGGGAGAGCGTGTAACCAAGCTCTCTGTTCAACATGGACCAGAAACATTTACCGTATTGCTAGATTACATGTAACAGTACATTTAAAAAAAGGAGATGCTTTACAAGTTGTAAAATACGCAGCTTGTAAGGTATAATTACTAGAGTCTCGGGAAAATATTTGTATCTTTTCACAGCTAAAAGGACAAAGCTCAGTGAAATGCTGCTACGCCTGCTGCAAAATGTACAAGACTTTCAGCTGCAAGGTTACTGGCAGAAATAGCCCTGGTGTTCCACCTAAGGGACAAAGAGCAAAATACGACTGCACGAGGGAAAAGGCATGGCTGGTGTTTCCCGATACTCTTCCATTCCCCGTCAGGACACAGGTGTCACTGGCAGACAGTTATGCTCAGCTTGCTGATCTCATTTCACAGCGGGTTTGACTACATATTTCCATCAGACTCAGCTCAAGTGCTTGTGGGTTGTTTTTTTTTTTTTTTGGTTTAGCCAAAGACCCAGATTCAGAAAAGCCTGATCATTCAACATGAAATTCAGCTGAAATGGCTGAGTTTTATCCCCAAAGCATAACCATTCTCCACCACCAGGCCTTTGTTGCTCCCCCAATTACATTTGACTGACTTCTAGGTAAACTGGGGGGAGAGGGGGGAGGCATTATCCTCTCCCCAAGCCATGACAGGCACTAAAGTAATACAAAATAAAAAATCCTAATAATATTTCCCAGCATCTTCAGTGGTGGGAGGCTGCCTGGCCAGCCCACCTACATATGCAGTCTATGGGAAGCTATCCTACTCCCTTCTAGACTCTCAGCTGTAGTCTTCAGGAAAGAAGCCTTATGATAGTGAAAATCAAACTTCATTATGGTGCATGGTTTCAGCCTATTCCTGCAGGGCTCTTTTGTACTCCCTCCTCAGTCTCTGTACACAGTTTACAGTATTACCCCCCCCCCCCCCCAAGGTTACAGCTTCTTTGTCTCATATGAAGCAACATCTTGTTCATTCAGTGACACAAACTGGTCCCCAGAATTTACTCTGTTGGCCACTTCAGCAGCAGCTTGCTCCTGCTTCCTCAATGGTTTGGTTCTTGTTAGGGATGCTAAGGCTATTTCAGCAGATTTTTGACATTGGGGGGGGCAGAACAGTATGCATGGCAGGAGGACAATGATGAAGTCTCTCCCCACAGGACCCAGCTATGCAACACGGCATGTCCTCTCCACAGGACATCCCCCTTCCGAGGCATGTCACCTGTGAGGTTTTTATTAAACTTGAAAGGCCCCCTGCCCTACTGTTGCTGCTGATCATCTATTACTATTATTGTTTTGCAGGTATTATTAAACAGTTATTTATGTGTGACCTGACTGCAGGCACTCTGCTCTGCAAAATCAAACAACAATATTTTCCACTTAGAAATGCAATCATTAGCTAGACAACCAGATACGGGGGTCACTGAAGAATGAAAATTTCTTAAGCTTTAGCTGCTACTTTAGCTGCTGCTGTGTTTCCTGTACAGCAGGGAATTCTGACCCGCGAAATGAAGTTACTGCAGTTCTCTGCTCATTTCCAGGGTAGACTTCACTAGGAGACTCTTGCATTGCAAAATGAGGACTTTTGTGAATTAGGGACAATTTAACAACTGCAACACTAAATGCGCTCTGTTCATTTGTCTGAGCAGTAGTGTTCATGTTGTTATTCGGTAATACTGTCTACTAAATGTTCTACCCTACATTTTGCAAAAGTAATGCTATCTGATACAGGAGCTCAGTACAACACTGCCTTTGTTATTCAGTCTTTCCTGAGACATGGGAGAGGGCTTAATTGTGTGAAAACAATCATTTATGGATTGGTAAGTTACTGTACAGATGTCATTGGTGAGGGAGTTATTACTAGCCACGCTAAAATGAACAAAAATGTCTTAGGCTTCTGCTGCTTTGGTTGTGTTTGAGGCCTTAATTATAGGCTGAGCAATTTGGGCAGCTCAATCAAATACTATTGTGTTAATAGTGCTTATGATTATTATGGTTTACACACAAATGGAAAATAGTGTCCTCCCCCCCCCACTATATTTTCCATTTAGAGATGAAATTACTAGCTGAATGTATAGCTAAGGCCAGAAATTTTTCAGAAAACTCTTCTTCCTTCTTTAATTGCTTCATTAGATATTTACAAAAATAATAAATCTGTTTGTAAAAATGAATTAGAAGTTACACTGTTGTTTTTCTTTTGGAAACTGAAATTATTAACCATAGTGATTCTCTAGTCTATAGCCTTTCACCTTGTGTAATTATTTGCTTCTGTGTGATTAGTTTAATGCCATCACTGTATAAATGAATGCAGAATTCTAATTTGGCTGCATTTTACACCTATTGATATAGACATAAACAACTGCAAAGCAGTAAGGAATCTGATTCATTGTAAACATCCAACCACAGCCTGTACCATGACTATCCATCCTGATCAAATGGATGTAAGTGGGTTCAGTTTACCAGAAACCAAAAAGACTTTGCTATGAGACATTTAGAGCTGATCTACACTACACATTGTCAACCTAATTATGTCCAGCCTCGTCTACACTAGAGAGTTTTGTCAACAAAAGTCAGCTTTTCTCAACAAAACAGTGCTGCTGTGCACACTGCAATCACCTATCCACTGACAAAACTCCCCCCATTTTTTTTCAGCAAAATAAAACCACCCCATAGAGTGGCACAGGGAATTTGTTGTCAGAGATAGGGCGACGTAGCGTCAGTGTCGAGCAGGGGAGAGGCTGTCATGCTTGTCAATGTAACTGTTTTGCTTGAGCAGTGAAACTGACGAAAGCGAGCAGAGGGAGAAGCCCCACCAGCCCAGAGCGGCTGGTTCTCAGCCCCTGGCTTGGCAAACCCACTCCTGGGTGCGATCCAGAACAAGAGCAAGTGGTGGGTGGCTGCTGCCAAGCTCCTAGCTGCAAGTCAGGACTGGGCGGGGCACAGATGGCTTGAGTCTGACTGGCAGAGCCAGGTGGCTGGAACCCGGGTAGCTGCCACCCAGTTCCTCGGGACACAGGGGAATGCTGCCCAGATCCAGGGCTGTATGTGGGTGTGATGTGTGCAGTTGCTGCCAGGCTCCCGGCTGCAAGCCAGGACCAGGGAATGGGGGAGGTAGCCTCAGAGAGATTGGGAACCTAGGGGCTTCCAAGAGGAATGAGAGATGGGTCTCTCAGCTCAACACACCCTTAGGCATGGCAGAACTTAGGCAGACTTCAGAAACTGGAAATCAGGAGACTTTTACACAGCTTTGGGTTTGAATGAAAGTATTTTACACTGGGAAGGCAGACAGAAGAAGAGTTACTGAATTCAACCCAGGACCAGAAAAGATATTATTACACAGAAACTTGCCTCTTTGTCACACGTATAGAAGAAGCCTTTGAGTAATTTGAAACCATTGCCCAAGGATGGTACTAGCCTCTTCCCGATGGGGGCTGAGGTTGGCTAGACAGAAAATGGTGGAGTGCTTTCCTATACAGATAGCCCCTCCCATTCCCTCCTCCCCCACCACACACACAGAGGCTATGTCTACACTTGTAAAGTTAAGTTGACTCTGTTAAGTCAACTTAACAGAGTGGGTACACTTTAAGTTGACTTAAGTCAACCTTGTTAAGTTGACTTAACAGTAGACATAGCCATCCACACTGGCTTTAAGGCAACTTAATAAGGTCAACTTAGCACTATTCCTCATCCACGCTGGCTTTAAGTCGACCTTCAGAGGTGGCATTATTAAGTCAACTTAAGCTGTTATTAAGTCGACTTAAGGAAGCGCTTAAGTCGACTTAATAAAAGCCCAGTGTGGATGCAGCTTTGTGTAGGTTGACTTAAGCATCCTTAAGGCGACCTAAGTTGCCAGTGCAGATGCACCCATGGAGAGCAGAGAAAGACCATCGCTATTTTATAGACAGTGAATAGTGGCATTGGGTACCTTAAGTGGCTTGCTGAAGATCACATAGGAAGTCCATCGCTGAGTGGGAAATTGGACTCAGGTCTTCTGAATCCTCTAGTCCTCTTCAGTACACAAGACCATCTGTTCACTTCTAACATGGAGTGGATAAGTGGGAACAGTGGGTTTCTGAGACTTGCAAAAGTACCATTCATGAAAGTGAAGTTCCAAAAATGGAATCTCAATAACAGCAGCCAACACGTATCAGAGAATAACTGGGTACACAAATTATCCAAAGTGATATTTAGAATAGATGGTAGGGCCTTTTCAGTTATGTCACAGCACATACCACATCATAATGGTGCTTTTATTCACTATGCACATTTTTGGGTGCTGTAAAAATGAATATAACAACTTTGGAGATGGTGGGACCTGGATCCAAACTTTGTAGATTGATCCTATCTCTATAGTGAGCTGAATCAAAACCTGGGCTCCAAACACTCCTGAACTTTGCGACAGATCAGATTTTGATCTGAAATTTGTGATGTGGGCCTGTCTGCAAGAGCAAGCTATCTTGACTTTTTTGCACATCTAATTATCTGTGTACCTATAATTTGTTCTACATTCCTGGGATGAATAAATTGTGTAGGGGGAAGGCACCAGTATAATTTCAGGACAAGGGGGGGGGGGCGTAGAGCTCACCATGAGTAATCGCAAGGTTTGTAAAATATGCTGAGAAAGATCTTCCTCTCTCTGATGAAAATTTAACAGTCACATATCTGCCAAAAGTGGATAATTTTGAAGGATCAGAGAACACTGTGAACATGGATTATTCAAGTCCTGCACTTTTTAAAAATTATTATTCTACTTTTCACATAGGGAAAAACAGACACTGCTTTGATACACTACATAAACAATATGAAGGGAAATTGCCAATACGATATAATGTGCTAATATTATGCAATAAAGGTCCCAGCAAAATGTGATTGATATCTTATTAATGCTTTCCTACTTTCAACCTTTCATAAGGGAGAAAAAGCAAAGTGGAACTGAAAACTTTATTCAGCACTGGAGACTACATTTTGCATTTTTTTTTGTTTGTTTGTTTGTTTGTTTTTAGTTTGATCACTTGCTAGCAAAGGCAATTGAACAGAGACTGTATTCTTCTTACAAAGAACACTCCCAATGTACTTTCTCCTATGAATTGACAATAGTGTTATTAAAATACATATTTATTTAATAGTATTGAAAATACTTGTTTCATTTGGCTCTTACATTCACCATTATCTTATCATATTTGTATCGTGTCAGTGCACGCTTTGCCTCATATCTTCTTTTAGATTGCATTTGCAAGTGTAGAAGTAGACGATAGCAAACTATATTTTAATATAGACTATGAACAAGATAATTTAAACTAAAATGATTCCCTCAAAAAGGGCATCTAAGGGTTTGATTCCAATTAAGCAGGAAGAGTATTCTACAATTTCTCCAGCTAGAGATTTGTATTCTGAGACTTGAGACTGTAAAGTCAGTTTGGTTTTTCTAAAATGAGCACTTGTGTGCACAAGAAAAAAAAAAAAACACTTTCCTGCAATGGCAAAACCGAACCTATACAAGAACATTAACGCTATAGAGAAAGAGAAAGCAATTAATGCTATTTCAGCAACAATAAGTCTGCAGTACAACTGAACTCCCAGTGCGTAAAGGCCCAGTTCTCTGCCGTTCTGAGCCCACTCAACCTCCATTAAAGACAGTGGAATTTGAAGGTGCTCATAACCTCATGGGAGTTGTTCATTATCTTGCAGATTCAGGTCTAGTGTGCTCATAAGGATAAATCCTCAGCTATTTAAGTGAGCAAAGCTCTCTTGACTTTCATTGATTTCTGGTTTTAAGGTCAGAAGGGACCATTACACTCATTAAGTCTGATTTCATGTATATCACAGGCCAAAGAACCTCACCCTATAATCTCCACATCAGACCTATCACATTTGAGCTAGATATATCTTTAAGAAATATCTAGCATTGGCAGACTGAAATTGCTGGAGAATCCATCATATCCCTAAGTGAGTTCCAACTGTTAAAAAAAATTGTGCCTTATTTTTCATCTGCATTTCTCTTGTTTCCTCTTTATTATGCTTTTTTCTGGTAGATTAAAGAGCTGTCTATTACCTGAAATCTCCTCCCTATGTAGATACTTGTAGGCTGTGATCAAGTCCCACACACTTTGGGATGGGAGAGGTTCTGCTCATTGTATTTATGAATTCTGCTTGCACTGTTATTTCCCTCCTTTTATTAAAAGCTTACCTTCTACACTCAGGCTCTGTGCTTGTGAGAGGAGAAGTATTGTCTTTTGGGGGCACCCAGGGGACAGTGTGTGATTTCCCAGGTGACTGAGTGGGGACTTGAGCCGGTTTGGTATTGTATCATTGACAGTACCCTTAGATATAGAACCCAGCCCTTTGCTGGTGCCGGCTTTGCTTGACAGAAGGGTTATGTGCATATAACAAATGAAATTAGGTCATGATCATTTGCACCGAGGTTACCATCGATTTTTACCTCGGTGATCAGTTTATCTTTATCCAGTGGAATGAGGTCTGTTATAGAAATACCCCTTACTGGATGTGATAATTTTGCATTAGAAAATCATCATCTCAAATTTTAGAAACTCTTAAGGACATTTTATTAGTAGCAGCATGAAATCTACAGTCTATGTTCGCAAGAATGACATCCCTGTTGATAACACAATTTTCTTTCTACACATTATACCCAGGGGTTTAAGGAGCTCATCCCTGTGGTCGATGATGAACACCCCACCTAGACACACTCATACCCCAGTTAGTACATTGACCCATAAGCATTCCAAGTACTGTCCTAATTGTCAGAAACACTAAGGGCAGGTCTTCACCGACAGCAGCAAATTCACCACTGTCAGTTCGAACTTCTTAATCAACTGCTTGGGTCTGTGAAGACCTGCTCAGCCAATCAGGAAATTCAATCCCAGAACACCACCCCAACAACTGGGTAGTGCTGAGTCGAAGGGAGGCTCCCCCCGTCTCATTGATACAGCACAGTGGACAAGCCAGGAGTTAGGCATTCGAACTGTGGTACGCAAGTTATTTTAAGTAACTTGCATATCTCAGTTTGACTGCCGTCAAAAAGGAGATAATGGTATCTCTCATGTACAATACTGCCCCTCCTTGCCATCTACCAAATCTGTCTTTCCTAAGTAAGGTGTACCCAGTGATTTTAGTATTCTATTCATCTGAGATTTCTCACAAGGTTTCAGTAATACTAATCATATCATATTTCTTTTCACAAATGACTATTTCTAAGTCTTCTTGTTTAGTATATAGACACAACTGAAGAATTTCTTTTCTTTACATCCCTTAAATTTTTTTTATATTCATGCCACCGTGAGTCCAAGATATATGCTTGAGCTGATGTATATGTTAATCCCCTTAACACACTCCCATTTAGGTGTTTGTTTAAAGCCATCCTAGCTATTTAAGTCATTCTGCTATCAAAAAGACTGGTGACTTCACTGAAACTACGCTGATTTACATCAGCTAAGGACCTGGCCCACTGGGTCTGATTCTCCAGTGCCCTGTATCTTGTGTAGTTATCCACACTTGTGCAAAGTGAGTGCAGGATGGGTCTAAAATGTTCTGTGTCACATCTGGTATTGCTTTAAACTCACCTGGCATAGATCTAAATGATCAAACATGGAGCAAGTATGTGGAGAATCAGGTCTAATTATGTCCTTAAATTTACTTCTTCCCATTTCGTAATGTCCACAGATATTTTAGCCAAAAGGCTCCTTTCCTCTCAGGCACTCACGACATATCTGCTATGTCCCTCTGGATCTCCAAGGAGAATAGTGTATGTTCTATGTAACACAAAGATTATTATCAGTGCTGTCTTTTCCTAATTAATTAACTCCTCATGCAGTTCATGACTACTCAAGTAGCCCTGTGAGCCTTCAGGAAAAATTAAACACAACAGCTCCCGGCAATATGAACCACGAAGTTAAAACCACTGAAAAGTTGTTCCTCCAGTATCTGAAGGTCCTGCAGGAAGATATGACATTGTGATAAAAACCTGCCACATCAACAGGGGTCTGGAACACCTACAACCTTTCTCTCAGATGTATATTCACGTGGTGCTCCCCCCATTCCTTGCTCCTTTGAGTGTGTGTCATTGCTATCCCAAATAAATTGCAAACTGGCTATTTTGCCAACATACTGATGACCCTGAGACAATTCTGCACAGTCTTGGGATGAACTGTGAGATTAGCTCTGGCACAGAGTCCCCAGGGTATATATTGTTGTCAACTTTTCTAACATTTCAGTGGGGGCAGGAATGGAACCAAACGAATAAAGCTGTCACCATGATAACAAACATGCTACTGGAAAACAAAACAAAAGAGAAACCCATCAAGATCTGCAGTGCACTGTACTGTGTCTCGTCCTGCTCTCTTGACACGAGTTTATTTTATATATATATATTATACACACACTCGCACACACACAAACTTGACCCTACCCAAAGCATGGACCTTGTCATGTTTTAAGAGGGGAACTTTGTCACTGGAGAATTTCTTTCAATGAAGCACAGTCACATTTCCATTCTCTGTGTTTTGGCAAAACTCATTAGAAAAATTATTTGCATTGAAAGAATAGCAGGATGAAGCCTCACCAGGCTTATGTCAAAGAAACATTGTCTTCAATGGGCCATGTCCTGAGATAATTAGCTGAGAACAAGTTCCCAGTGTGACCAAAAGGCTAATGCAATCCTTCGATGTATTAACAGGGAAATACAGGGCATGAGTAGGGAGGTTATAGACACACCTCTGTACTTGACACTGATGCAAACACCACTTTCAGGGCCGGCCAGATCATATACGTGAACTAGGCGGTTGCCTAGAGCTCCAGGCTTTAAGGGATGCCAAATTAGACAGGCGTGACCTTTTTTCCTCTATTTAAAATAATATATTAATATGTTCATTCTAGACTTTCTCATTTTTTTCTATATTGAATATTGGGGGGGGGGGGCGGTCAAAGTCATAGGTCATGTAGCGGACCAAAAATCCTTGGTCCAACCCTGACCACTGTAATACTATGTCCAGATCTGGTGTTCACAATTCAAGAGGGATGTTAAGAAATTGGAAAGGGTTAAGAAAAGGGCCATGAGAATGATTAAAGAATTGGAAAACAAGCCTTAAACTGAAAGATCCAAGGAGCTCAATCAATTTAGCTTATCAAAGACAATGTTGAAGGGTGACTTGATAAGAGTCTATAAATACCCACCTGAGACACAGAAGTTTGAGAATAGAGGGCTCTTCAATCTAGCAGGTAAAGGTGTAACAAGATCCAACGGCTGGAAGACCAAACTCAACAAATTTAGAAGAGACATAGGTTACCCTATGTCCGGGTTTTCCTGGACACTGCCTCTTTTTTCAAGCCTTGTCCTCAGTCCAGGCAGATTTTTCAAACAACAGGAAGTGCCTGGGATTTTTGCAGAGTGGATGCTGCACCCCAGAAAGACCCTCTGATTGGACCCTCTGCTACATCCTCAGCTGATTGGTCCATTCTCTTGCAGACACAGCTGCCATATCCTGCCCACCCAGGCCACAGCTCCAAGCCCTGGGGAGGGGATCCTGCAAGGGTCCTGGTCCAAGCCCAGGACACAGCAACAGCCACCAGGCCATCATGATAGGGAATGACACTGGCCCCTCCTCCAGTGAGTCTTCCCATTGCAAGTACCTCCCCCCCAGTCCCTTTCTCCCTTCATCCACTCCCCACAACACTGTCCTCTTTTTGGGAACCTGAAATATGATGACCTTAAATAGAAATGAGGTTCAATATTTACCACTGAGGATAATTAACCATTCCAACAACTTAAGAAGGGCTGTGATGGATTCTCCATCACTGAAAATTTTTTATTCAAGATTGCATATTTTTCTAAAAGATCTGCTCTAGTTGACACAAGAATTAATTCCAGGGAGTCTATGCAGGTCAGGCTAGATATTCAGAGTTGGCCCTTCTGGCCGTAGAATCTCTCCATAGAATCTCTGAATCTCTCTCCTCCCCACCCCCCAACTTCTGATGTTCCTGCAGTGCAAGGACACAGAAAGCTGACCTGTCTACACTATTCCTGGCCCCTCCAATGTAATGGGCATCCTGGGTGTATTCAAGGGATAGAAAACTTCATCTCCAGAAGCGTACTGTGCTTCAGCCCAAAAGGAGCCATTTCAGCCGGCCACAGTCACAACAGCCCTGATGCGGCCATAACTTGTAGCCTCAGGATGGAGAATGAGTGGAAGGAAAGTTATAGAAATCCGCTTAGAGAGTTTCCCTTCTTTGGGTGTATTGAGTGGAATTCAGACGCTCCTGGGAATCTGACCCTTCCCTATTTGGTTCAGCCCATTGTCTTAATGTCCATTATAGCCCCATCCTGTTCCACTTTTCTTGAAGTGAATCCTGCTGATTTTTTGGCACCTCAGTGACCCTGCCAATGAAACAGCCCCAAGATTACCACAGGGGCAGTCTTGGTGAACATGGGGCCCTGGGCAAAAGTCAAGGGTGGCTCCCCTCCCACGCTGTGGGGAGGAGGCCTCATCCTTGACTCCCCCCTGGCCTTGCGGGTCCCCTGCCTCCTCCCCTCGGGCCCTGCCACCAGCCCCCTCGCCACTATTCCCTTGGGGGATGGGGGTCACTGGTTACTGGTCCCCTCTCCACTGCCTTGCCACAGCCCCCTCCCCCCCCCACTGCCTTCCCCCAGCCTCACCACCAGCCCCACACTGTCTCCCCGCCCTATAACTTGGCTGCTGCCTCACCAGCCCCACCTCCTTCACTACCACCCCAGTTCCCCTAACTTACCTGTGGCTCCTGGCCTGGCTGGATGGTCCAGGAGTTTTAAAACAGCCAGCCAGCCAGCATGGGGCCCACCCCAGTGCAGGGGCCCTCCCCCAGCATGGGGTCTGGAGCACTTGCCCAGCCTGCCCCATAGCTAAGACCGCCTATGTTACTACCTCACTTGCAGGACCAGACAATGGAGGGAGAAAAGAGGCTGGCAACAAGGCTGCCTGTCAATCCTTTGGAACTTATCAATTCTAGCATAATTATCTTAAAAACCAAAAATAAAAAACAGACTTCAGAGAGGCTGAAGCAAGTAAGTCACTCCTTCAGAAATGCTCACCCATCTGCATCCCTATGTTTTCCTTAGCTCATAAATCCCTCTTTAAGAGATGCACCCTATTTTTCAGACAGCTTCATGCACAATCCTACAGAGTTTAAACTGCACACGTTTACACTTTCTAAGAAACCACCATTACTTGAAATGCTGAATATGCAGTTCCTCCCATCCTGTTTAACTCATGGCATTTTTTACCAAGCTTGCTGTGAACGACCAACTTTCCCCATAACATTATCATTGTAATTAAGTATAAAATATTTTTAGAACAAGAAATTATGTCTTTTCTTTTAGTTGACATCTCTTTAAATCACTTCGCTCTCAAATGAACTCACACAGAAAAATGCTAAATGACAAACACACTAACACTTATCACCGAACATTTTTCACAAAACAATCACTACAGATCTGACCTCTCAGCCCTTGTACACACTGCAGCATTATCGCGCAGGAAGGCTCCTTACCATGCGATAACGCTGAGAACGTACACACTCAAATGTTGCTTGTTGCATGGCAACAGGACTCTTGCTGTGCAACAGGTAAACCACTCAAACAAGGGTGGTAATGCTAACCGCGGAATAGCTGATCCGTGGTACAGTAAGTGTGTACGCTCTTTGCACTTTAGACAGCCCCCAGAAATGTCCCAGAATGCCAAACAAGGCCACTCTGGGACACTGGAGCTGTCATACTTGTCAATTTCACTGCTCTAACAGAGCAGTGAAATTGACAAGTAGCCGGGGTTCCCAGAACCCCAGCAGCAGGAGCTCTGCTGCTGCAGGGCCCCAGAAATCCTGGTGGCTGCCGGGAACCGGGGACCCTGGGAGTTGTGGAGAAGAAGCCGCTGGGGCTGTCGGCTCCCTGGCAGCACTTGCTGCCAGGGAGTCGGCAACTCCGGCGGCTGTCCCTCTCTAGCCGCCTGTGTTCCTGGCTCCCCAACGGCAGTGGCTGCTGCGTCCAGGGAGCCAGGAACCCCAGCGGCTGGAGAGGGGCAGCAACCACTGGGGTTGCCAGCTTCCTGACAGCAGCAGCTGGAGCGCCAGCTGCCAGGGTTCCTGGGGCGTGAGCTCCACAGCCACCTGGGTTGCTGGCTCCCAGGCGTTATCATTATAATGTTTTGCTTGTCCCACAACTACTTTACTGTGGGACAAGTCTGTAGTGTGTACATAGCCTCATTCTTCATCCTCAAAGGAAACCAGCAAAACACCTTCAAACAATCTGTAACCTACTTTCTCCTTAGTCCTATGACTGCAGAGGTGTTAATTGGCCACTTCACTTTGAATAGTTTCTTGCAATATATGTTAACTCCTTATGCTTAACAGTTTATTCCACCTTGCACAGTAGAACCTCACAGCTACCGCAGAGTTACAAACTGATTGGACCACAGAGCTACGAATTGCTTGGTCAACCACACACCTCACTTAGAACTGTAAATACGTAGCAAACAGGCAGCAGCACAGACAAAAAAAAGCAAATGCAGTACAGTGCTTTGTTTTCTTCAGAATTAGGAACTGCCTCCATTCCTGAGTTGTTCGTAACTCTGAAGCTGTACTGTATTTAGTTGTGACACTGATTACCTTCCCCAAAACCTAAAGAAGGGTTCTGTGGCATTCAAAGCCAATAATGCATGGTAGTGTACTAGTAGTACAAAAAAAGGTGGTGCGGGAGGAAGTGGGGATGCCTAACATCCCTCAACAAGATATGTTAAACTGTATTAGGCAATATGGTTTAAATTAACAGCACCTATTATTAAAGTGTAAGCCTACTCTTAAACATCTCATTAGGGTTAAAAAATAGCTAGTTTGCAGCAATTCAGAATAATTGTCTGGATTGCTTCCTACTTTATATAAACATTTAGGTGCATAAACCAGTGACATAGCTGTCTAATAAGCAACACTCGTATTTAGTAAGGCAGACAAGTGAAAATGCATTACATACTTGTAACAATCTGGAGGGTTCAAAGTCAAAGACCACGCTATTGAATAAGTAAGGAATAGAACTTTAATAACACAGACAGAAGTGATTCCCAGGTGTGCAGCTGGGTGCAGCCATGTTAGACTATCTGTAGGGCACATCGCTTTTACCAATAGAAGTTAGCCTCGTGAAAGATACTATCTCACCTATTTGCTTGCCCTCCCTGCCCCCCCTCCTGCCCACCCGTATATTGTTCTGTAGAGAATTGGTTGGTTGGTTTCAGGGCATAACTTATCTCTTGTTGAAATAAAATATCCAATTCCTTGTGTTTGAAGAGTTCATGAATCTTGAATGGATAGGAACTTAAAAGTGGAATTTATTTTATGATACATAGGTCATGCTCATTTCTGGTATTTCTCCGTATCACTAAAAACTACTATAAAGTTCAAGGCAGTGAGAATTAAAAATTTATTTTAATCCTTATAACTACTTTATGTAGGTACATTATTATGTTATTTTGTTTTACAACTATGTGGGTGAACACTAGATAGAAAATAATCTAACAAAATTTTATGAATGGTGTAAATTTTGAATTGCTTCTATTAAAGTTATAATTTTATGTGCAACACGAGTTATAAATAAGCGTATGATCAGTTCATTTTCCACTATATTTAAAAAGCATTACTGTTAGAAGGGCTTAAAATGACCTATTTTGCTTTAAATTTGTCCTGTTTTAATTTTTGTGGTGAATATTTCTTTGTATGTGCTAATCTGTGGAGAAACTGCCATTCACTTCCATGGCATTTCATCAAATCCATAAATTTTACTTGTTTTATATGTAGATCAGTAAGGAGAAAGGTTTAGAATGTGGTTTTTCATCCATTTTAACCATATCAACATCTGGAAAGACAGATTCTCAGCTGGTGTAAACAGTCAAAGCTCCATCAAAGCCTATAGAACTGTAAGAATTTCCACCAGTTGATGAGTTGCCCTAGTTAGTCCATATAATCCAGCTCATAAGGAACTGTAGTCAGTAATAAAATTTTTCTTTGGTCTTTTCTAGATGAGCTTTTCTACCAATTAAAAATGTTATCATGAAACAAGAATATCACATGAGACGTTTTATTTGGAAAGCAACCACTGAGGTCAAATTGGTGAATTATTTTCAAATATGCAACAAGTGAAGGTTTCACAGCCAAATTACAGTTATTAATGGCCTTTAATGAAAATAATTCAGCCAATGTTTCTTGAACCATCTGGTTGTACCAGATAGTCCAATAATCTGAAATCCACATTGTCCAGGAAATTCCTCCTCTCATCTAACATACTTAATAAAACTTTATACCTTAAGAAGCAAACCTCTTTGGAAGTGAAAATGTATTCAGACCCAGTCCTGGTTCCATTCCAATTCCCCATTGAACCGGTTGAGAACTGGAGCTTTTAACTTGCAACACTTTTCTGATTAAGACTGTTATTCTTATGTGAGACTGGAATTTAAGACCTCAGATTGGATTCCGTTAGCCAAGTAACCGTGCTCACTAGATTAGTATCCTGAATGACTTGTGAAGGGTATGTTGTTTTAAAACAAATTGTAATGATACCATAAATAAAAAGTAGCACAAAGGAGAGCTCAGATTGAATTTCAGCCTTATTCAAATGATAAAAAGGAATTTATCTGACTACGATGCTAAAAGCACTTGCACTGGGGGTTCTTCTAAAACAAATTCCAATGATACCATGAATAAATACAATTTTAAAAAAAGAGTCAAAGTACAAATCCTGGAAGGGGTGGAGGTATGACAATTTTCAGTAATAAAATGAACATGTTAATTGATTGTAAGTACAAAGTACTCAATAACTAGAAGATAACTGTGAGCAAAATCAATCAACAATTTCATACCAAAACCCTCAAGCAAATATTAGTTCCCCTGATCCACCAAAAAAGAAAAAGAAAAAAAGGATTCCTGACCATATCAGAGGAGTAGATAACTATCAAGAACCCACAGAAACAACTATTAGAAATTCAGAAAGAACACTTTTTTCCTCATAGCTTTTTAAATGAAGCAGAAACAGCAGAATAGCAGAAACATATATCTGAAAACACGCAGCTATTCTTACTTTATTCATTCCAAAAGGGAAATGAGGAATGAGACAGGGAAATGCTAATCTATAGAAAGGAATAGGACAGTCTTTTTCAGCACATTCATGTACCTAGCATACAAGATCATTTTTATTGGGCATATTAGTATAGCTTCTGGCTTTATGTAATATTTTTCTCTTATAGATTTCTTGGGCCTGATTCTCACTTACATGAATGTAAATTAGGAGTGATTCTATTAAAATCAACAGAGCTACACCACTGTAAAATCGTGTAAGTAAAATCAGGATCAAGAATCCTATGTTTGATTCTTCCCAAGTACATTCCTGAAAACTATACCCAATTCCCAGATTATAGCTCTTTTTTGTTGGCTTACCATTGTTCATAATATGGTGATTGGAAAACTTGATGTCCTTTCATACATCACTGTCAAACTTTATTGTATAGTCACTCAGAGAAGCAATTCCAGAAAGTGATGAAATTTGAAGGAAACTAAATATGGATTTGGAATTGCTGTATATGGAAAGTGAATCCTCTCAGCCAATTAAAATGCAGACCTACTGTCAACTTATTTTCTTATCACTGTTAGAAAAGATAATCTAATTTTAGGATTCCACAACTGTCAATTTGTCATTATGGTCCCTAGTATAAGCCTATATTTCACTTATCTAGCCTTTGCTTTACTGCTGGAATGGAAACACCATTAGACCATGGTGATACAACCTATATGGCTGGAATTCACTAACAAAACAAACTTACAGCAGTGTCAGCCTGCTACTTCATGTGAGCTCCTCCAAACCATAGAGTTCCCCATGCCTGAACCCAAACATTAGCACCCCAGGAGAGACTCATTTAAGGGAAGACTTGGTACACATCACAACTAGACAACTGTACTTCTGCCCCATCTGGGACCAAAAGAGCAACCCCTAAATGTCAGAACACTAGCAATTAAGGAGCTGCTTCATACCCACTGCAATCTTATGAGCCACGGAGAGGAGTTTGAGGCAGCCACAATGATGACAAGAGCTAGATATTTCTTGAAAGGGAGAAGTAGGGTCTTCCAACTCTACATCATCCCTCCCCACTCACCCAGTCCTGGATTCCTACTGCTTTGCCATCCCTGCAGACTATCCACACTATCCCTTTTTACTCATGCTTTGGCCCCTCACAACACTCCAAATTGTGCTGTATTTCCCCAAGCCCCACACTGCTCCCCTCCCACATCTGTAAATACACCTACTTCTCCACTACACCCATTTCCCCACATGTCTCTCCCCAAGATCTTTCTCCCATTTCCTCAGGGGCACTACCACCAAAACTCAATGTTGTAGTCTTTAGGGTGGGGCAGGGACCATAGTCACTTCCTCTCCTATCCTCGGCTATGTCTACACTAAAAAAGTTAAGTCGACTTAACAAAAGTCAACTTAACTTTTGTAGTTTAGACAAAAAGTTTTCGACTTTATTAAGTCAACTTAATAAGGTCGATTTAGGCGCTAATCCCCGTCCACACTGGCTTAAATCAACCTAATAAGGTCAATTTAAGCATCAACTTAAGGAAAGCCCAGTGTGGACATGGAGTAGTTTAGGTCGACGCCTCCTTAAGTTGACCTAACTTGTAAGTGTAGACGCACCCCTACAGACTTCCAAGAGTACTCCATGACCACCCACATTTTTGTTTTCTGGGGTCTGCACTTTCCCCATTAATCCAAAGGGAGGCAACATCTTATGGGCAGGGCTGGGAATCAGCCCTCTGCCATTCTTGAGGCACCAATGTGCACCCCACACTATGCCTGAAAACCCTTGTGTGGTCTTATATAAACTGGGACTGGGGAAGCCCACCAAGTAGAAGAGATCCCCTGTGAGGGAGGACCTGGCATGCATAACATCGAGGCTTCTAAGAGAAAGCCTTATAAGGTGGGGTTGGAAAGCAGCCCCTTTCAAGAGTAGGAAGGGCTACCACCTAGAGTAGTGCCCTCCTAGATTTTGGAGGGTGCCTCCTTTGGTGGCTCTCCCAGAAGAATAACAATGAGGAGAGACCCAGCAAGGCAACCAAAGATCTGGGCAAATTATAACCTTTCCAGTGGTACTTGACATGGCATATCTTGTCTGAATTATTATAATTTGCAGTCATAGAATCATAGAAACTGGAAGGAACCATCAGAGGAATTTTTTCCAAATGTCCAACCTAAACCTCCCTTCCTGTAATTTAAGCCCATTGCTTCTTGTCCTATCATTGGCAGTTATGGAGAACAATATTTCTCCCTCCTCCTCGTAACAACCTTTTAGGTACTTGAAAACTGTTATCATGTCCTCTCTCAGTCTCCTCTTTTCCAGACTACACAAACCCAGCTCTTTCAATCTTCCCTTGTAAGTCAAGTGTTCCAGACCTTTAATCATTCTTGTTGCTCTTCTCTGGACTTTCTCCAATTTCTACACATCTTTCCTGAAATGAGGTGCCCAGAACTGGACACAATACTCCAGTTTAGTTACTAAAAGATTGGCTGGCAGCATGGTATTTTGGGTAAGATCCAAACATATTAATCTGGGAATGGCATTTTTACTGGATCTAATTGCTGACTGGGAGCCAGAGTCTGAAATGCAGTGAAGGGAGCTGAGTAATTTTTTGTTTGGGTTTTTTGATAATCAGTATGGGGAATCAGAAGCAGTGTGTTTGTGACTGGCTAGGCAATCTAACGACGGTGGGGGGGTGGAGGGGGATGAAGCTTAAATCAATGGAGACAAAGTCAGTTAATGTTTTTAATTGATAGAATTTTGTTGCAAAAACATTCTAATAAAATATACACATAAATAACCCCATTAGCAAATTTACTCTCACAATCCTTATTGTGTGTATTTGGAATACCGAAAATACTATGGTGCAGTGAGCAACCAGGTTCTTATGTTGCCTGCTGCATACTTAACACCCCAATACACATCATTGTGTTGTATTTGCAGTAAGTGATGTCAAACAATAGGTTAATCTGGGGCTGCAATTTAATGTACTCCAATACATTTCAAACCTGTCTTTTAGAAGAAGAGACTAACAGTATATCGCTCTAATGCACCTAATATGAGAAACTTCAGTCATTTGGGTCCTAAGTCAAGAACATTACATTCACCTTTCTCACTAATAATTATTTACATTAGAAATAAAGACTCATGAAACTGAGGTTCTAAAGAGGGATCAAGGAATTAATAAAACAGCATTTTAATTTTAAGAACATAAGAATGGCCAGACTCATGGTTTATCTAACTCAGTATCCTGTCTTTTGACAGGGGACAATGCCAGGTGTTTCAGAGGGACTGAACAGAACAGGTAATCATCAAGTGATTCCTGAGTGAATCATTTTTGCATCGCAGAGTTGTAATTTGAGGGATATGGTAGAAAATGTCATATTTGAAGTATATAGAAATGGTATTGGCCTGGTACCCATGTTCATATGGTATGAAATTTTTCTGTTTTTAATTTCTGATAATACAGAAAATGCCACCAATATGTCCTGCACCAGTTATCTGCAGTTACAGAGAGACTGTTTTTTTTTAGTGTGAAATGCAGTATAATCAGCTATAAAGAGCGATTTATTTAACGCAATGTCTAAGATCTAAAATAACTGGTGTTTCTAGATTTTGCTCACAGTGATTTTCCTCAAGAATCAGAGATATTATTGGAAGGCATATTCTGATTGCTGGTTAACCCAAGCTACCTAACACATTTGTAAAGAGACCTCCCCAATGTTTCTTCCAGAATAGAAATCATGATGCTTATGGATTACCTTGGGGCTTACCCTAGGGAACACCTGCTCATATCCTTCTGTAATACAACAGGGACTTTAATATAAATTGTCTCTGGATACGCTTATGAGTCAGATTTGCTTTCCCACTTTCAAAAACCACTGCTCTCAGATATTTTTAAGTTTATCAGGAGCTTCATTAATATAGCTTTTCCTAGGTCTGGTAAATCCTGATGATGGTGACGTATTGATTCACTGCTATTAATGCAAAAGTATCTTAAAAGGTACAGTGGCCTAACATCACATTCACTAAGACTAATTTAACTTTACTAGGGTGAAAACATATTTATTAGGGATAGGAAAACTTATTTTATCTAATTTCAAACCCACTCAAAGAAGGTGGATTGAAAAGTCTGACTCACACAACGAGGTTTATGAGTTTGTGTTTTGCATAGCAGACAATATGAGAAAGGGGCTGGAGAAGGAAAGTCTGAGAGATTAGAACAAAAAATGAAATTCGCTGGGTGTCTGCTATATACTGCGTACCCAATTGTCCCAGCCTAACTATTGGGGTATGGTATTCTGTTCTTAACAGAAAGCGCAGGCCTCTCTTTAGCTATAAAAACTTAAATTACTTCAAGGAGAAATGATTTAAATTAATTACATTTAAATGATAAAAGAAAGGGCTGTCACATTCAGTCTATTTTTGCAAGCCATATAAACCCAGAGTAGTAGGGATTGTCTTTTTGTTCTGTTTTTGTATAACAACTAGTAGAACAGGGATCTGGGCCATGATTGCGGCTCCTATGTTCTTCTACAGTACAAACAATAGTAATTCAAGTGACTTTCAAAACCACAGATTCCACTGATTACAGCCACGCTCCATTGCAACACAAGGAGAAATACACCATTTCTATCTCCTCGGCCATTTTTTTAAAATGAATTGTACATTGGTTTTTCACAACAAACATTTTGATAGTAAATCTAATCCAGTTTTCTCCTTCCTCATCCTTGTTGACTAGCAATTCCTCCTGCCATAGGAAACCCTGAAAAATATTTCTTTCCTCAAGACCTCTCCCTCTCACCAAATGTTCTGTGTAATGTATGGTGTTATAACGCCCTGCAATGGGTTCTGTCTGTCATGTCAAGTTAAGCTATGGAAGTGACCTGGAGCTCAGATTTAGTGTGATTCCCAATAAATTCTCAGTAGAGGGGAAAGCAATAGCTGCCCATAATTTGAATTTCATGCCAGCTTGTCATGGAAATCTCATGTGACAGCTTGATGTGCCTGAGAACTTGTTCAGACAGATGCCAGTAACCTTTGAAACTGTGTCCAGCACTGTGTGCTGTCCTCCGAGCATACTGCACTGATCATTGCACGGGCATATTCCTGTTCCATCCCTATTGGGAAAGCTTAAGCGGGAGAGATGCCTCTGTGAGTTCACAGGCTTGGATGTTAATGAAAACAGTTGTGTAGAAATAGAAAGCTGGAAACCAAGTGAAAGTGAATTTTAATTTGGCAGCAATGGGTGCAAGGTGCCAGGACAATGAACCTCAAATCTCATACCCCAGCTAACCCAAGCCACCTTTCTGGGCTGCTATTTTAGTTTCTCCTACTTCCCAAAACAGATTATTATTATTGCAATACATTACCTCTGGCTTTTCTTAGAGGCCAATGCCTCAGCACAAGCTAAAGTGTCTACAAACCATTCACAGGAATTCCAGTTCCACTCCTTTAACCCACAGACATTAGGGCCTTCCCAAGCTGAAAGGAAGGCATCTTCCTACAGGGAGTAGTGATAGCAGTGTAAAGTGACAACACTTAGATTCTGCTATAGACACAGGAAAAAATGTTGAGATTATAAAAGCAAAGCAGGGGAGGAAGAGTGGTGTGGTAGTTAAGGCAATGGACTAAGAATAAGATGATTTGGATTCAGTTCCCACTGCTACAGACTTCCCCTGGGTGACCTTCACCTTAGGTTCTCCATGCCTCTCAGTTCCCATTCATCTGCCTGTAGACCTCTGATGTGGTAACAGGCATATTATGGATTCATAACAAAGACTCTCTGGCCTTTACCTGCTCCTAGAAGACACATATGGATTAGAAAGGCAGCATCACATACCAAATGACCCTTCAAGAGTGTGCTCCAGATGAGGTGCCTCCGAAAACAGGAGCCCACCAGGGCCAATCTAGCTTTGAGCAAAAGGTAAAGGTATTTATCTATGATCAGGTGGGAGCCCCAAGGGCTATGGCTCTCACTATGGGGTGGCAAGTGGAGTCACTGCCACAGGCCCCAGGGTTTGGTGAGCCCCACGCTTTGGTGGCATTTCGGCAGCAGGTTAGGAGGAGTTGGGCTCCGCGTTTCGGCGGTGGGAGTGCAGAGTTGGGCCCCGCATTTTAGGATTCAGTGGCATTTCAGCCTCAGCAAGGGGCAGAGCTCAGGACAGAGCAGAGGGCGGGGCTGGGACACGATGCCAGGTTTGGGGTCAGGGAGTGATGCAGGGGATTCACACAGGCCAGTTCGCCCTTGGTCCTCCCCGTACCTAGAAATGGCCTTGCCAAGGGCTTTGCAGGTAGGAGGAATCTGGGTAGCAGAACCTTGAGGAGAGGGGAGGTATTCCTTAAGAAGACCTCCCACCTTCATCTCTAACCTCCAGGTGAACAGAAGGGAGTGATGCGCTGCCATCCTCTCACAAGTCAAATTGTGAACTGCCTCCCCAACCCCATGGACAGAGTCCTACAGGGTTCACCCAACTACATCCCATCTCTCCAAATACTCCCTTTGAAAAAGAGGCTTAGGGGGTCTAAATATTTTCATAAGATTCAGTGTATTTTTAGAGAATAAAAATAATTAAACATTGAAAATGTAGTGATCCATTCAAGTTTGGGAGGATATAGGAGAAGGTATTTGTCCTATCTGCCCCTTTCCAACAGTCCCGTCTCTACAAACTACTTTCTTCCCTCCTTGTCTCCTGCATCTGTTCACAGGGCCCAGCGGCTGTGGCAAAGCCTGCGACTCAGAGATGTCCTAGAATATGCTGAGCTCAAATGTCCTTGCTTACCAGAAAATCTGAGCTCTCACATGAGCTGTAGCACAATGCTCCTGTGGGATGCACAAAAATTGGACTGTTCCAAACATTTCGCAAGAATATAATTTGAAGCCGAGTGTTGCAACAACATTAGTTATTATTAATTTATATATCTTACCCTACCATCTAGAAGCCCTAGTCATGGATCAGGATCCCATTGTACTAGGCACTGTACAAACACAGAACAAGACAGTCCCTCTCGAAAAGACCGCCTAATCTATGAATAGAACAAGAGACAAAGGATTGAGACAGACAGATCGGGTGCACAAGGGAAAAAAATGAGACAATATTGGCCAGCATGCTAAGCATTAGTTTTAGCACACTGGCCTAACCATTCTCAAGTTTTTATATTTGGTGTATATTTGAAAAATTGTCACTTTCGGCAATGGTTCTGATACTGGAAGATTACAACTCAAAGACGGTATGGCCTAAATGCCATATCTAGATTATTTTGTGATTGTTTTTTCCAGAAGAGTTGATAAGTGATTGCAAAGTTGTTCAGCCTGGCATCTGAAAAGTTCAAAGACGTCTCATGAGCACCTTGTAACACATTAGGTTTGCTGTATAAGGTTTCCAGCTCTAGGTCCAAGCCTCCTGAAAACCATTTAGTTAGGATGTCTCCTATATAAATGTTCAATTTTCCTGAATCCTCAGTGAGGGAGAGTGAGATGAGGAGTACAAGAGGAGACACACACTATCCCCACAGGCAGTGGTCATGTCAAGGTTGCCTTGAGCAGCCCCCAGTAAAAAAGTGGCTGGTCACATTAAAAATTCTAGCTGCCAGGGAACACATCATCAAGGCTCAGCATCCAGTGGTAGGAGCAGCATGTAAGACCAGAAAAGAGACTCACTCCCTGTTCCCATATCAAATGTTACACTGTGGGAGAAAGGTTTATAGCTGGCCCTGTATTTAAGTATAGGCCAACAAACAGACCAAAAAAGTCATGGCAGTGTTTGGGACAACTACTTGCCCTTGCAGTCTTTTCACAGAACAACGTGTAACATGGTTCATTCAATCAGTCCTTATAAATTCTCAGGGAGGTGTGAGGAGTGAGCACTCATAAACCTTCCCGTCTGAAGTCCACCCAGTCCCCTGTCACCACGTTTCTCAGCCATTGTAAACCAGCCCTGCTGTGACACACAAAAGAGCTCACCATCTCTGGGGTGGCTCAGGTAAGAAGAAGACTCTGAACAGTACACAAGGGTGGGAGAGGCATTAGACTTCCCAGGGTGCCCATTATAGACAGCCTGCAGATATCATTGTATCTGTGAGGTGTGAAGCACATATAACCATGTTTATAAGCCCCAGACGGATTCCCACATAAATGTCCTGTTAGTGTGAATGAAGGCTGTAACACAATCCCCCAGTCTGGTCCATTTGAGGCCTTCCAACTATGAATTATTTTAGGCATTATTGACACCATCAATTACTGCAGGACAAACAAAGTCCTGAACTCATGGTGACCGTCTTTTCAGTTCCATAGAAACGGGCAAAAACAAAGAACAGATTTAACTTTTAAAACCAAAATTAGTAATGATTCTACCCTAGGCTCCATTTTATCTCATTCCTCAAAGTCTCAGAGGTTCCTGAGAAGAACAAGTACATTTATTGTTCTTTTTTTTTTAAATGTAGATTTTCCACAGAAGTTTAACCATGCCAAAGTTGCTAAATGATCTTTAAATATGGTGCTTAGCTGCGACCAAAGAGAAATGCTTGTCCTTAGGGAACGGGGAGTGTTTCTGAAAGATGTTTCAAGGTTTTAAGGGGCAAATGATATTACATACTCTTAGCAGCCACCTAGCTAGAAAGAATACTTCACCCTCCCCTCATTCCTGTCTCTAGACACACAGACATTCTTGCGAGAGCAGGAAATGAGTCTCATTATACTAGCAGGGGGTCTGGAGGGTCTGATTTGTCATGCTCTTAGATGCTATTTAGGGACTAAAGCAATATGTGAAAAGAATCAGAAGAGGAAACCACAGCAGGCATTTAAAATCCTTGTTATGTGACAGGCTTTTGAGGGAAGAGAGGACATCCCAGTTCCCCTTTCTAGGTTTATTTGTTTTTACTACACATTATGCTGCAGACTTCAATAGACTGGGCTGGATTCAAGTAATTTCTTTGGCTATGTCTACACTGGCAAGTTAGTTCGAATTAAGGAGGCTTAATTCGAACTAACTAAAGCCATGGCTACACTAGGCTTTAGTTAGTTCAAATTAAGGGCTTCCTTAATTTGAACTAATAAGTTCGAATAGGGTATTAGACGTAAGGAGTTAATTCAAACCAGCTAGTTCGAATGAACCAATGTGGCCATGTTAATTCGAACTAATTTCTTAGTTCGAATTAACCGGCCATTGAAATGAATGGGGATCGCTAATTCGAACTAAGCAAGTGCTTGCTTAGTTCGAACTAACATTCCAGTGTGGCCATGCTAGTTCGAATTAAGCTAATTCGAACTAACTAAAATTAGTTGGAATTAGTTAGTGTGAACTAACTAATTCGAACTAATCAAGTGTAGACATAGCCTTTCTGTCTTCTATGTAGTACCTTTATTGAACTCAATTCAATCAAGGCTGCCAACAGAAGTGCTAAGGACCAGAGGACCTTACAAAGTCTTTGGCCTTCTTGCCCTATCCATAGATCATCCTGGCTTGTTCTCAGTCTTAGGAATCACTGCAGACAGCAGAGACAGGAAAGGAGAGTGACTCAGAGGTAGTGTCATGGGTTCTGCAACAGAATTGGAGCAACATTGCCAGCCCTTTCACAGTTTCCAGAATTGTACCTTTTTTGCTGAGGTGCATACAATAATATGCCTCAACTTCCCCAAATGAGCATTAAACTTGAAAGCCAAATATCCTTAAAATGGCAAACAGTAAGTTATTTTTAAAAGCCAATTCCTAGAATAAGAAGAGAATGAACAAGTTAAATGCAGAAATACCAACAAGGCTAGAGTGTTTACAAATATTCATACGCTGAACAGCTATTCATTTTAGCCTTGTTCCTTCCTCTTAGTAATTGCCATTGGAGTGAACAAAGTATTTGTCTGCACAGATCTGTGGAAAAGGAAAGGAGTGAGCTGTTTTCCATAAGTACATCTCTTTATCTTTCCACAAGAAGGGGCTTAGTGTGCAAACAAAAATATTGACTACTAATTATTTTGCACATGCTACTTTGTATTCTCCTATTTTAAAAGTTTTAGGCATCTAACCCAGAAGCAGAAACTATGTCATGTGATTTAGATGTCCAATCACACCACTTTGATAACAAATAATAAATAGTGGAGTTGAACAATTACAGTTTGCAATCAACCAATGGTCAGTTCACCCCTCGGTTTGCAAACAGTTCTCAAGTCAGTAGGGCCAGATTATAGCAGGGGCTATATGGGGCTGAAGCCGCAGGCCCTAGCCAAAAAGGGGGCCCCCAGGCTCCAGTCCCTAAAACCTCTATACACCCCACCCCCCCGCCCGTTCAGCACTGCCAGGGCAGGAGCGCAGAGAGTGCTCCTGCTCTGCTGGTGCTGGGGAGGAGGGAAGGGCCCTGGGGTCAGAGGCCAGGCTCTGTGCTCCTGGGCCAGCAGCTCTGCCCCCCGGAGGCAAGACAGGCCAGTGCCTGTTCGCTTCACCCACAGAGGAGAGGTGGGGTTGCTAGCTCATAGTACGGAATTGCTTCTCTGGTGAGGCCTTCTAGGGCCTATGGCCCTGGGAGGCTGCACCGGGACCATGCCGTGCAACGTCCAGCCCCGCCCCCACTCCTGGGGGCAAATCAGATGGAGCGGGGCTAAGGTGGGAACACTGCCCCCAGGACAGGCCTCCATGCCAGGGGCGTGGGGCCCCCCAGGCTGGTTAATACAGCCCTGCCAAATCAGAAGAAAGTAAGAACTAACTTTGGGTAACTCATTCACAATGAATAATTCAACCAGCTTTTCCTGAAGTCATGGCTATGTGCCACTCTTCAGAACAACATTTTTTCTTTTCAAAAGCAAAGCAACTGTGCGCCCTTTTTTTAAAATGCATGTCTCACCTCAGTCATCCATGACTTCATAACCTGTTCCTTGGACTGTTGCAACACGCTTTACCTTGCTCTACCTGTGAAAGCTATTTGGAAGGGCTGTCTAGAGCAGAACACAGTTTCTTATCTTATGGGAGAGATGGACTGATGAGAGAAACATCACACTTGTGCTCTGATCTCTGCACCTACTGTCAACTGACTGCAGTGTGAAATTGAAAGTAATGATTGCTGCATACAAAGCACTAAAAGGTGTAATAGGGCCCAGGTTTCCTTAATGACCAATTCACTCATCCAGAAGCTGGAATTTGATGTTCCAAGATTAAAGTTCACATGAACTAGAGGCAGGGCCATCCTTGGGGGGGGGGAGGGCGAACGGGGCGATTGCCTTTAGCTAAAGGCAGCCACGGTGGGAGGCTTTGCCCGGCTTCTGGCCCTGGGCCAGCCCTCCCCGCCCCCGGGGCGGAGCAGGCAGGACCAGGGGCGGAGCAGTTTGCAGGGCCCAGCCTCTCTGGGGCCAGGGCTGGTCTCAACCAGCGGTGGCTTCAGGACCCATTCGGCCGGCACACCGCCGCTGGGAGCCAAGGCTTGCCAGGCTCCCGGGGGCAAAGCAGGTCAACCTGGGCCTCCCTTCCCCCCTCCAGCATGGAGTGGGGTGGGGAGGGTGGGGGCCCCCACAGACCTGTTGGCCCTGGGCTCTGCTCCACTCTAAGGGTGGCCCTGACTAGAGGCAAGGCATTCTTCACAAAAGGCCAGTGATTCTGCAATTTGGTCTGACCAGAAACATATGAGCATAAAAAGCTGCAAGATGCATCTCCTTGACCTTGGAGAGGGCAAGTAGATTAGATGGCCTCACCGTCCATTCCATCCCTATGCTCCTATGATTAAAAGCTGCAAGCAGCAGAGGAGCAAGGTGTTTTGTCATGGGGATTGTTTTTTTGGTGGGGGGAGGCGGTATCTCTTCAGTTGATCCCATTCAAGCCTTGTAAAATGCACCTTGACGTTTCAGTGATAGGTGCCTCAGACATGCCTGAAATAATTATAATAATTAGAAGCTGATATTGCCACCTTTACTGTGCCATGTAATGGCATACGCCACAAAAAGTCCTGCTGAAATGAATGGAACTATGTGCTGAAAAAGGTTCTATTCAGCATACATAAAAGAAAGAACAATGCAGGTGGAGTAACAAGCAGAATGTTTACACATCAGTCTAGACACCCCTAAGATTTAGGGCTATATGGTGCAACTCTAATCCCTTTTGAGAGCTTATGATATCCAAGTAATGCAAGCAGAACATAGCCCCATATACGACTTTCAAAGAAATTTTAAGTTCCAAAGGGGTAGCCATGCTAATCTAGTTCAGCAGAACAAACAAGAAGTCTTGTGGCACTTTTAAAGACTAATACATTTCTTTATAATTTAAAATTTATAATTATTTAAAGAAATATTAGATTTTCATAATTGCCTAAGGGAGATAGGTGCCCAATGCCATTTATTTTCACAGGTAATTAGTCATCTAGCTCACTTACGTGCTTTTGAAAACTCCATCATATGCACATACAATTGACTAATTATATAGGGTTGAAACTGGGCTGGAGAACTCAAATTTGGAAGTAAAAAGAAATCGAGCTTGTGCCTGAGGGTTTGTCTTCACTGACAGTGGCGAATTCACTGTCAGATCAATCTCCCTGATAGACTGAGTAGGTCAGCCAATCAGGAAGTCGATTGAGTAAGACCACCTCAGCAAGGAGCATAGCACGAAGTCAGAGGGAAGGAGTTTCCCTTCGACTCAGCCTACTGAAGACACCGCGATAAGTAGGAGGTAGGCAATTGGAGGGAGATACACAAGGTATTTTAAGTACTTTACATATCTCCCTTCAATTACCACCAAAATCACGTGGCGGTATAGACCAGAGCTAAGACTAGTCCATTGACCCACAGGCCTAAGACCTCTGTTTATGGACATAAGTGCATTTTGATTCAGTTTCCATTTGACGTACAAACATCAGTCTCTTGTACATTTAAATACTTGAGATATAGGAGGACATTTTCATTTTCAATAGACAGTGATTCTTTGCAGACTGAGCTCATTTTGTGCCAATCAGAAGATGCATCTTCCATGAATATATATTTATATAGCAGTGGGGTCTCCCTGAATAGCACAAGTTTTGGGGGTTTTTTAATGCCCAAGAAAAGCATGTTTGCCATGTTTTCTATCTGAAGTACCCACTTTCAAAGAGGTGTTGGTTTGTCATAGAGATATTTGCAGGAGCCAGGTGAAAGCTCGTTCGCCCTTTGCAAACAGACCACTTTGCAGCAAATATCATATGTAATCTGCTCACACATCTAGTAAACCACAGTGACACTTTCTGTGCTTGTATGTTCTGCATCGCGGTTCAGCTGCATGGCATCTGATACTAATGAATCCAGTAAATTACACGAGATTAATATGGCCCCATGTGTCTCAATTCCATTCCAGACTGCTATATAAGCCAAGACCTTGGCTAGGCTAGTGAAATTTGCACTGTGGTAAGTAGGCTAGTGTTGTTTGATGCAAACCCCTAATATAGTTACACTGCACAGTGCTATTTATGCACAATACCAGTATAGTTAATTCGAACTAACTAAAATTAGTTCGAATTAGTTAATTCAAATTAACTTTGGTAAGTGTAGACATAGCCTTTGTATCCATTCAGTGCACACACACTGATTTTCATCACTATACACACAACCAATCTTTAAAAGTGCAGAGGACTCCCGCTTTGTTTTTCTTTACAAACAGCGACAGAGTGAGAGGACGAATGTGGGTGTGGGGTTTGTAAACCCTTTTGCTGCAGAAGTTGGAAGATGTATACTGAATGAGACAGAAAGAGAAAGAATAGTCTTGCGATTAAGGCAACTGAATGCTTCCAGAGAGAACTGGATTCTGTTCTCCTTTGCCACAGAGTTCCTGTGTGATGTGGGATAGGTCACTTAAGACAGGCTTTCAATAGCTGATTACTAACTGTGCATTTTGCATTTTCTAGGTGATTGACTTGATATCCTGCAGTCTCATTAACAGAAGTGCTGAGCATTCACAGTTGCTAGTCAAGCCAATAAGAGCTGCAACTTGAACATATAAATGCTATCAAATGTTTGGTGCTCTAAAAAATCAGGCCCCTAGTTAGCTCAAAGAGAATACCCAAAATTAGTAGATACTTTTGACCTTGACCTCTCTGCACCTCAGTTCACCACCAGTAAAATGAAGAAAACAATACCAGCTCATGTCACAGGAACACTGTGGAAAGAAATGCGTTAGTATTTGTGCAGCATCCGGATCCTATGGCCACAGACATCACAAAAATGACCATGAAGAAATTAATAATTCTGTATTCAAAGCAGGGTTTGACTAGTGTGCAGTAAATAAGGCATGGGGCCATACACAGAACAGTAAGGAGAAAATAAAATTTGAATAGCTGCTCATTCAATAAGCACCATCCATCCTGTGCACTGAATGAGGTCCTGGGGTAAAAAGTGATATACAATCATGTATTTAAAAATTGTATCATGATGCATATACACAAGGCAGATAAATTAGGGTTGCAACCCTAATTCCTGCATTTCTAGCTTTTGAGTGTATGACTTTGCAACCTTAATAATATTCTTTTAACTTGTTTTTTTAACGTGTAATTTATAAATAGTTCTTAATAGAAAGATCAGTATCTGTAACAGAAATGTTCATGGCAAGCAGTCTGGGTATCTCCATCATACCTACATTCTTTGTATCCATTCAGTCCACACACACTGATTTTCATCACTATACAGTATACACACAGCCAATACAGAAAGAGAAAGCTGATCTTGTCTCCAGTGCCAATTCTTTAGCACAAATGAAGTTTTCTTAATCCTCAAATGGCAAGAGAAAAACATAGGAGGTCAAATCTAGTAAACAAATGGCTGGTCCTCTGTTCCTCTGAGAAGTTTAATAGCTGTCCAAAGCATGTTGCCAAAGTACTGTGTAAAAGCCAAGCGGAGTCCAACGTATATTAAGCTGTTCCTATTTGCCTCTCAAAGGCTATGTCTACACTG
Organism: Pelusios castaneus; assembly: GCA_007922175.1. Classification (NCBI taxonomy): domain Eukaryota; kingdom Metazoa; phylum Chordata; order Testudines; family Pelomedusidae; genus Pelusios; species Pelusios castaneus. Next base: position 21,488,536 of record ML685758.1, read on the forward strand.
GCAAAGTTAAGTCGACCTTGTTAAGTCGACCTAACAGAGTGGCAATACTTTAAATCGACTTAAGTCGACCTTGTTAAGTCGACTTAACAGCTTTAAGTCAACTTAATACGGTCGACTTAACACTAATCCCTGTCCACACTGGCTTTAAGTCGACGACTTAAGACTTAAGTCGACCTCAGAGGAGATGTTATTAAGTCAACTTAAGCTCTTATTAAGCCTCCTTAAGTGGACCTAACTTGCCAGTGTAGATGTACCCAAAGTGTGTGCAGTGCCTGTATCTGTTTACACATTAGCAAATATTGGGGAGACTTGGGAATATTAAGTGCCAATATACTTTTTCTACTGAGGGTGAGCAGACATCCCAATTTTATAGGAACAGTCCTGGTATTTGGGGTTTTTTCTTATAATACCCCACCCGTCCCAATTTTTCACCTAGCTGGGCACCGTAACTGACAAAATAATTCTACTGTATTACACATCCCTGATTTGGAAAGAACCACTGAAAAAGATTATATATTTACTCAAATCCTTACTATCAAGATCAGAAAAATGCACCAAGACAAGATAGATATAACCATAATATGAAGAGAGAGACAAGGTGGGTGAGATAAAATCTTTTACTGGACCAACTATTACTCCTTCACCCATCTTGTCTCTATAATATCCTAGAAACAACAACAACACTGCAAATAATATGAAGAGACAGAACTAAAATTACAGGTGTTTAGGGACTGATCCTGCCTCATTAAAGTCACTGTGACTTTTGTTATTGATTTCAATGGAAGCAGGAACAGGCCTTTGCAGATTACCAATGATTTTATGGTAAAGACGACCTGTGTTCTATGTTTGGCTCTGCCACAGATTCATTTTGTGACCTTGAGCAAGTCACATAATCTCTCTAACTCTGTTCCCTCTCTGTAGAACAGGGAAAATAATAATTAACCTGTGCCTTATAAATTCACTTGCCTTCTGCACAAATTGGTGCAACAGCTGTTTTTACAAGATAGTAGATAGTACGTGTCAGGCTATCTGTGATCACAGTCAATTCCCGAGATCCTGAAAGAGTTTGGAAAAGCTAACATTCAAACTAGAGCCTGGAAAAATATCCTGCAGAAGAAAGTGTTCACCAGCTGTAAATCCCTTTCATGGGACAGTACAGATGAGTTACTGTCCCTGGAGCTAAGGAAGAGAGGTGTCTCTGCCTCAAAATCTTATGCATCTCCCATTTACAATTAAATTTTGGTAAACCTCCCTGCAGCTTGCAAAAGGTAAGTATAGCTTCCGCTGGAGCTCATCTTTCTTAGGCTAAGGCTTTTCCAGACTCTGGGAATTAGTCAAAGAGTCCCTAAGGAGTGATGCAAACTACTTCTCTCCAAAGGAGCTTCCTCAGCATCCATCCCAGAGAGCCTGCATTCCTTGCCAATCTCATAGTTCTGGATTTGCTTGACTGCATCACTACCAGAGGTCCAGTTTAGACCCAATATTTGTTGGATCTGAATCTTTGCTCACTAGACCATTATATAGCGAGTAACTGCATTGACTTCAATAGACATGGCCCTTATTTACACTGGTGGGAGTCAGAGTAGAGGTAATTCTTATTGTGGACAGGACTTCCCGAGGTGCACAGCATGGACTTTCCTCTGTTCTTGTTGAAGTCAGTGGGAGTTCTACCATTGCTTTCAGTTGGAGCACAGGCAGATCAATGCTAAATCACCACATTCGTGAATGGATAAAGAACACTAAGCTACGGTATTTTCCTCTTCTGCATTTTCCACAACCATTAAAATCCAGACACTTATTTCAATCAATTTAATCATCGTACCTCTTGCATCCAAACTGTTGGATGTACAGTGTCTGGTTCTCCTCTCACTCATGTCACTAAAGGATGGTTAAGTCAACCTAAAGACCGCTGCATCCACATTGGGCGCTTATGAAGTCGACTTAAGTGCTTCTTTAGGTCAACTTAATAACACCATCTTTGAAGGTCGACTTAATGCTTAAGTCGCCTTATTAAGTTGACTTAAGCCAGTGTGGACGGGGAAAGCCCTTAAGTCAACCTAATTGGCCTCCATGCCCCAGTGCATTGTGGGGCAACTATCCACAATGCACCACTCCTCCGTCGATCTAGCACCTGCCAGTGTGGACGCTGGCAGTTGACTGGAGTTTTCAGTGAGGACTCTCTAAGTCAACTGAACAAGGTTGACTTTAAGTGGACTTAAAGTTGACCTTGTTAAGTCGACTTAACTGAGCCTCCAGTGTAGACATACCCTAGGAGTCAGCTGGTATAGGTCAATGTAGCAATATAAACTAAATATAGCTCAATGGAGTTTATGAAGATTCACGACAGGTAGTCTGGCCTTAATTTATTTATTTAGATTTGAATGATAAAAAAAAAGACACCTATCCATGAGTCCAAGGTGTTCTGGCACTTAATATTACAATGAGTCACACACAGCAGCATTAAAAAACAAACCAACATTCAGCCAGGAACAAATCATTCATTCCAGCCTCATTAGTCTTTACCCAAAATCACCTCCTTTCCAGCCCCCTCATTCCTGGATTTACATTAGCAGAACACCCCATTCCACAAATTAGTGAAACATTACTCTCTCCTATTAATGAGTAAAGCATCTTACACTAGATCCCATCTAGTAGTGAAAACCCACAGTTTCCACTGAAATTAATACCAGTACATAAGGAAGAGCTGGAAGAATACTAGATTGTTTGGTTCACTGGCAATTTCAAAAACAAAAATTATGTTTCAGGTCAAACTGAAAACAACATTTTTCAAAATTTCAGGTAAACTGAAGAAATTGGGGGAAATTGTACTGAATCAAATGAAGCATTTTGTTCAACCTGAAACAAAATATTTCATTTGGAGTATTTTAAATCTTTTTTAATAAATAAAATTAAAGGAAACTTTTAAAAGAAAGTTAATTCAAAGAAAAAATAACAAAATGTTTTGTTTAAAAAATGTCAAAATAGAACATTCTGACTCTTCCCCCGCTTCCCCAACTGAAACAATTCGGTGAAACCTACATGATTGTAAAATGTGGGTCAGCATTGCCGAACCTGCATTTTCTGGGGAAAAAAATTGAATGAGAAAAATTTTCCGGTTCTAATCTAAGGACACTCAGCACTTTGTAGGTTTATAGCCATAAAGCATGAACAATACCATTCTGGTTCACAGCTAGCTCTTAGCTGATGCTCTGATGAACTCAATATAGTTTTGCTAGTTTCCTCCAGCAGATGATCTGGCCCCTTAAATGATGTTTATCTGTTCCTTTTATTTATAAATGTTGTCTGAATTCCAAATATTTTCTGAGCCCAGGCAATGGATATAAAAGCTATATTTTTATACACTAGAATTATAAAGGAATTTTTTTAAGTCACAATTACGATGGCTGTGTTAAATGAAAAATGGTTTATTAAGTAAAAACAAAAATAAATCTGTCAGAATAAACAGTGGAAACATTGACCATAGGATTATAAAATGGCTTTAGAGAGACTATTGTTTTACTATTACAGTTACAATTAAACCACAATTTTATCACTACAGTCCTTGATACCTTTTGATGAATTCTCAAAATGAAGCCTAGTTACACTCTTACATAGAGGTATATATTGTGCTAGCAACAAGAAAGACTATTAGGTCTTTCCACCTTGGAAGAGGCAGTACAGGTATATCTTCCCTGCAGACTGGTAGGAGGGTGGGGCGGTAGTGCTGATGTCATTCCCAGCTATGCTAGCTCTGAAGAAGCTAGTATGTTACAAATACAGTGTAGCTGCATAGCATGAGTGGTGGGAGGGGCTAGCAACCACAAGTGTGTGCTTAGGATCTAGGGCTACGTCCACACTGGCAAGTTAGTTCGAATTAAGGAGGCTTAATTCAAACTAACTAAAGCCATGGCTACACCAGGCTTTAATTAGTTCGAATTAAGGGCTTCCTTAATTCAAACGAATAACTTCAAATAGGGTATTAGAAGTAAGGGTTAATTCTAACTAACTAGTTCAAATTAACCAATGTGGCCATGTTAGTTCAAACTAATTTCCTAGTTCAAACTAACCGGCTCATTGAAATCAATGGAGATTGCTAATTCGAACTAAGCAAGTGCCATGAATGGCACTTGCTTAGTTTGAACTAATTTTTTCTAGTTCGAATTAAGCTAATTCGAGCTAACTAAAATTAGTTCGAATTAGTTAGCTCAAACTAACTAATGAGAACTAATTTTAGTAAGTATAGACATAGCCTAGGATAGTTATGTACATGGGGCAGCTAGCCTGTCCCATAGCCCATGCAGCTGTGGCTACACCTACTTTATGTCTCCTCAAGCTGGGATCCAGACCCCCAGCTCACAGTATAGCCATGCTGTAAGACAGAAGGGCCAGACAAGGCTGCAGAGGCCCAAGTAGGACAGCATCTGAGGTTTCACAGTGAAGCTGGAGTATCAGGTCATGGTCTGCCCAGTTTGGTAAGCACAGGTAATGGACCTGGGGTATGTGTGCATGTTGGAGGGAGGGTTGCAATTGGGATATACATCTTTGAGTATTAGAGCAGCTGCCATACAGAGATGGGATTCACCCAATGAAAGGTTCTAAATCAGAACCGCTCCCATCCTCCCACTCGGATTTTACTAGGAAAGGACAATTTTAAAATCTAGACATGACTTCACTGGAGCGACAGAGCTGTCAGTGGAAGCTGCAGGGAGAAGTTCCAAATCAAGGTATTTCCTAGTCACCCTGGCTCCATTCCTTCATGGGCCAGCTCTGCCCACTTTTAAGGCTGTGCTGACCATTCCTGGTCCATCAGGAAATGTAGGAAGCTTGTTCTGATGACTGTTTGTGTTTGGCAAACTCTTTGCCACCAGGACCCAGAACCTGAGTAACCAGGGTTCAGGAACTTGCAATGAGGGAAATTTTGAAAGATTTTCAGATCTGATTCAGATAAACATCCAAAACCTGATCCATTTGAATTCACCCTACAATCTCCCTATCCCTTCAAGTCTGAACTTCTCTCTCTGCCATCTCCTCTCTCCAGTAATACAGCCCTAGGTCTCCTTTGCATTTCCTTTGCTGTTCCCTCCCTCACAGCATTTGAAGATCTGAAGAGGCCAAGAACTATACAACACCAGCAGTTACAGCTCATAGCTGGGGCTCATATTCTTGGAGTAGTCAGGAAGGAGCAGAGGTATGAATCTATCCATTGTACTCTGAATTTCAGGCTCAAACAATCCACCAAAGAGCATCTGGTTTCTGACTGAAACCATCTGGAACCTCCAAGTTTCCCCTGGCTGCCATCACAAATGTCCAGATCAGCTCAAACCTTAGCTCAGATTCACTGACAGGGCCGCAGTGACATTTTCAACAAACCCAGTCTACGTTTATATCAAAATTGACAGCAGGTAAGTTTCTGGGGTGTGCTACAAACATTTCCTGCAGCTCTAGTCGGGATCCAACTGGCCGATGCAGAATTTTTGGCGCTCAGAAGAATAATCAAGAACTTAAGCTCTGAGAAGGTCCATGGAAAGGTTTGTATTTTGGACCTGGGCCTGTAAGGCCTCCAGGGCCCAGTAGGGCCAAGCTTTGAATAGATTTTGGCCAAGCTAGAACAGGAAAGAAGAACTCACAGGTGAAATATCACTGTTGGACAAATTTATTTTTTAGTCAGATTTTTGTCAAATTTTGAATAAAAATATGAACCCGACTATCTACCATATGCAGAAGCCCTAATCAAAAATTGCTATAGAGTGAACGTGTGAAACATAGGAAAGCTTGTCCTATTTAAACAAGTCCAGGATTTTTCTAGTACTATCCCAAAAAACAAATACTCACACACACAAACAGAAAATGTAATAGCTGCAATTTAGCATCAGGATCATCATACGATAAATCCCAGTTACTGTTCTAAAAGAAAACAAAAGGTAGCCATGTAGGATAACATATTGCTTTGTCTTTGCCACTCTTTCCCTTCCAGTGCCCTTTATATATGCAGCCTGGGTTGAATGCATCATAAAAGGTGACATTTTATAACAGCAGTTTGTAAATTTTACAGAAGCTTACTGCCTGTAAATCACACAGTTTATTCCCTCACTGACTTTATTACTGCAAACCCAACGATGGATAAACTCTATACCAGTTTACTTGAATTTATCTTTTTTTATTCAGGCTAAACTGAGTCCATTTAATATTCCTTTTCTTCTAATGACAAAGGCATCTTGATAACCTTATTTCCGCTGCAGAATTTTGAAGGACTCTTATATTTCACTTGTAAATGGAACTCCTATTTTTGGTAGTTCCTATCTCACCCTTATTTAGCATGTATTTCTTCTGTCAGAAAATTTGCTGGTTTCCCCCCTATTTCAATTACTTGTATTTATTTTTACTCTAAATCCTCCCCAGGCATCCGAGTCTTTCTGCTTTTAGCTTCCTCCCTTTGACTTGCCTTGCTGTGATTTGACTTGTTTCACAGCCAGAGAGAGAAAACAGACTGCTTTTTAAAGGAGCCATTCTGCACACCAGTTTGTGCAAAACTGTCCTTTTTTGTGTGTGACATCCGCATTTATTTGACAGCAAAACTATGTACTTTATTTTCCCCTCTGTGCACAGAATATTTTCACATTTATGTAACCCTTCTGCCAAGTGTTAATGGCAGCCAAAAAAAAAAAAAAAGAGGAGGGATTGGGGGCAGATTCAATTTTCTAGGGGTTTCCAAAATGAGTTAACTAACACTGACTTGAGCCCTCATCCAGAAACTATACACACCACTGTGGGTGCCCCCAATGGGCAATTCTCCCCCCCCTCCCACAAGCACTGAGTCAGGGGTTACAACAAAGACCATTCTTTCCTGGGAGGAAGGGTGACAGAAGAAGACAACAGATCAATTAACAAATTCAATTACGTCAAACTACCAACCACCAGGGTGTCTTAACAGTAGTCCCAACTTTAGTCCTCCCTTGACCAGTGGGTTCTAGCCACTTCCCAGCTCCCCATTCACAGCTAACTGGCCTAGGTTGGAAAAGTCCAAGGATTCTAGCTGGTTGGTAGGACTTCGTTGCTCCAAGAGCTATAAAACCTATTAAAGCTGGTGTGATTTCAGCTTTAACTGCTGGGGAGGGAGGCCCACACCAGAGTCTCCTGGGTCAGCTTCTGTTCCCGCTGCATTTTCAGCCCAAGCTACGTAGGTCTGCCACTGCTCTGCACTGTCTATCCCTTCAAAGGTGCCGCCACCACACTGAGCCCTCAATGCCCTTGGAGAAGCTGCTGCACCCACTGCCACTCTGCACTTTCTACCATCTTGGAGCAGCTACTGCCACAGCATCTGTTACCGCCGAACTGCCGTTACTGCTTGGGTGGTCCCTACTCTACACTGTCCACTGTTCTGCACCCTAAGCTGAGCTCTTAGGAAGGGATTAGTGATATCCAAGGCCCTTGATGGAGTTTACACCACCTAACAGGTGCCACAGAAGCTTTTCCTCTCTCTCCTCTCCTCCCCCCCCCCCCCCCCCGATCCCATTCTCCTGCCCTACAATCATAGATCTTGATAGTGTGAATGGAAAAGACAGCTGAAGAAACTTCAGGTGCAAAACTAGTGTGAGAGCAGAATCTGCCCCCAGTACCTTGCACCACAGATCACCACCACAAACAGTTATTCTGTATGATGTTCAGGAAACAGCTTTAGGATACAATTTTCAAGAGAGCCTTGAGTTCCACTGATTTTTTTTTTCTAGGACTACTTCTCTCTTCCCACCGGCCCCCCAAAGTTTAATTATAATTTTTATAATGGCGTTATGTTTTGTAATTGCTAATTAAATATCATAATTACCTAATTACACATTGTAAATATGTGATTACATGGATTTTCACCAAATTCATAATTATACTTAATTACACTAATTGCGTCAATCTAAACTAATCAACTACAAAAATACAAGGAAATGTCATATGAATAAAAGCTATGGCAAAAGAAAATTGCAAGGCTGATTCAACATTTCTGATGGACCCGAATCTCTCAGTGCCGTGAAGAGGAATTCTGGGTGCACAAGAAATGTGGTACTGGGCCTCAAGTTGATGAAAAATAACTTACAAAAGCAAATATTCCAGACTGGTTTCACCCAGGAAACTGCAGGCACATAGCGCTTTTAAGTAACACAGAAAGTATCACTTTAATTTTATCCTATTGGGCATCATCCTGAGAGGTGCTGAGTGACCTCAGGGCTGGATGGTGTTCAGTATCTCCTGGGAGCATAGTGTTAGTATAGTTCTGTGAATGTATTGCCTTTTATGAGGTTTCCTCTCATAATTTTAGGGTTTAAGCATGGTTTTTGTTGTGTATAACAATACTTTTTGGACTGTATTAAAATGAATATTGTTATGCCTAAATATAATTTACATTCTTTACTAATTAGAGGCCTGTTTTTCTCTCAGATCCTTCGGCCTCCAGAGGGGGCTTCCATGCGGAAATATAGAGGAGTTTTGATGCACTTTCAGTAATTAAATCTCTTCTTCAGTATTTCTATACATTTCCTTTCTTAGGGGAGCAATCCTGCGATAATCAATGGAAATCCTGTTGATCAGAGAGAGTCAGAGAATTATGGAATATCTTTTTTTTTAAAAAAACCATAGTGCCATCTGTAATTAAAATTAAAATTGACATATTGTAAATAAGGTTTTGCACTTCCCAGATGAAAACGAACTGTCAGAAATCAAATATTCAGTGTGTTTAGATATTGCCATCATGAGGTAAAAGATCAGAGAATAACAGTTTATTTCCCCTGGGATGTACACTTGCAATTCTCATTAACACTCAAAATTTAATGATGGTGTACATGTGAGCTGGCTGTTCCCAGGAATCCAGAAATGACATGACTCCATTAGAGTATAGTAGGTGCACTTTAAAATGTTGCATTTGATCTTCTGCAAATCGATTCCCATGAAAATCCTGTTTATTGATCTGTCTATTCTCTCTAATTGATAAAATCCCTTTCTCTGAAAACAGTAGGTGGTGATCATGCTTCCTCTGATTGTCACAAGAATCCCTTTCAAACCATGCCCTTTGGACGAACTAAGCTAGCATTCTCAACTGGTGGGTCACAACCCCCTCAGGGAGTTGTGACAGGCAATCATAGGGCCTCATGAGGCAGCAAAAAAAATGTATTACAATCTAAAGCAAAGAATATCACACTCCTTTTTCCTCTGTGCCCTTACCCTTCAAAGTCAACTGTTCTCTGTCAACCTCTCGGAGCACACACAAATACATTATACTGGCTTCTTATTGTTAGCATCAATATATATTTTTTACTCTTACTTATACAGTAAATGCAAAGGGAATATTTTTTTTATTTTGAATTGGAGATTGCTAACATTAAAGGATTGAGATCTACTGAACTAAGCCTAGGTTGCTCCAGTAAGCAGTTGTATATTCCAGGGACCAGTGATATTTGTGAGTCTTCTCAGCTTGGAAAATGGCATTTCTCAAAAGACCCATTTTTATTACACTGAAAAGAAAAGAAAAGAAAATCCTATGTTAAAAGAATGAAAAAGTTACAAAGCCAAAAGTTAGGAAATGCCAGATCAACATAGCAAAGGCTGCCCCATACTACCCTCAAATGATAAAGAAATATCTTAGGCTATGTCTACACTAGTCGACTTAAGCTTTAGATCGATTAGGAAGGTGGTCTTAGGAAGTCGACTTAATTTTAATTAAGTCGACTTTATTTTGCTTAGGTCGACTTAAGCAAGCTGCTTAAGTCGACTTAAGCAAAGTGTAATGAAGATGCAGGGCCAATTAAGTCAACTGAAGCCATGCTTAAGTCGACTTAATTTGCCAGTGTAGATGCACCCTTAGATAGCTAATGCAGTTATTTTTCTTCAATTACCATTTGATTTCCCTGCTGTGTATCTATATGCCCATGGGAGTGGAAGCCATGTCTCTCTGTTACATTGCAGGGACCAGATCCTGAGTCAAGAGATGACTTCACAATTAGTCAGCTGCTAAGACTGTCAGTGCAACCACGTATTTTAGGGCCTCTCAGTAGAAATTCCCATATTTTCCTTTGCAGTGCTGCATGTTACCTTATTAACCTTGGCTTGGGGTGTTATTGTATTGAATTTACTACACTTCTGCATTGTCTTTTTGAAAGGGCCCCAGCATTGACCCTGGGGCACTTGTACAAGCCCAGAGGAAACTGAATGGTTGTCCTAATGTTGATGTCAATATACATTCACGGAAATGCTGATAAAATACCAGGCAGTGCTGTTAGGTGCCTTCTTCACCTGGTGCTTGGAATAATGTTAGCTTTAAGACTGACTCCCAACCACGTGGCTATTCTATGATGCCAAGTATAAAGCCGGTGATTATTCAGATATGCTTCTTAAGAGAGTTATTTCTACAGCTAGTCTGAACTCATGAGATAGTATTGTTAGTTCTGATCAGCCTAGGGGTAAGACTGCACTCCCTATTGATATCAGGGCTGTCCTTGTTTCCCCTCACTGATTCTGAATTTTACACTATTACCATTATTATTTGTACTCTTGAGCAGCTGCTTAGTACCTCTATCAGCCTGCATTCCTGTATTTTTAGATAATTTTTACTGTCAGCTACCTTGTTTCTGTTGACTGTGAGTAAAGAGAAAGGATTGAGACACAGGGGGTGAGTTGGTCAAGAACTGAGCTCTCATGGAAGAAACCCAAGAGTCACTTCTGGACACATCATTGAACAAGAGTGACGTCATTGTTGGGGAAGGCTCTGGTCCAGAGAAAGAGTGAGAATGACTCTAGTCTATAGCCACGGAGCTAGGGCATTTTTCAGGGAAGCACCACACCGCATGCCCCAGTGCGTATTTAATTATTTATACACAATTGAACAGATTTAATAGAAGGGACAGAGAGAAACCCACACCAAAATATCCTATAGCCTAGGGCACTCTCCTAAGTGGAGGGAAGAGACCCAAATTCAAATTCCTTTGCCACATCAAGCAAAGGCGAGATCCAAACCTGGGTCTCTCACATCCTAATTACTGCGCTAAAAGTTAAGGGGGGGTATGTACTCCAGAAATTTGGGGGAAGCAAGACTGCCAGAGAATGCCTAGCTGGTGAATCCCACTGGAACTCAGGCATGAGCTAGAAGCTGAGCTGATGAGTGGTTGTGACAGGTCCGGTCTGGTGTGCCGCTTTAAGTCGACTTAATCCACTTTGTTAAGTCGACCTAACCACCCTTAAGTCGACTTAATAAAGTCAACTTAAGGGTTACTCCACGTCCACACTGTCCTTAAGTCAACTTCAGAAGTCAATTTAAGGATTAAGTCAACCTAATGAGTCGTAGTTATAAAGTCAACTTAAGCTTTCATTTAGTTGAATTAAGGAATTTCTCAAGTCGACTTAATGAAAGCCTAGTGTGGATGTGGCTTAATTTAAGCCTCCTTAAGTCAATTTAAATTGCCAGTGTAGACGTAGCCTTTGTGGCTCTAGCCCTAAACCAATAAAACCAAATATACATCTTGTTCAATGCAACCTGTGAGATGTAGTCCAAAGAGGCCTTTGCCAATGCTTTGGCCAAACAAAACACCATGTGAGTTGAATGTTATCACTGCACTGGGCAATACTAGATTCCACATTATTCATGGCTATCCATATTTAACGTTGTGTCTACACTTGGAACTGGGGGTATGATTCCCCAGCTGTTAAAACATGGTTGCACTACTCTCATCTGAGCTAGCGTGCTAAAAATAGTACCCTGTAAGCTTCAGGTAGCAGAGACAGCAGCTTGGGCTAGCTGCCCGAGTTTGTACCGACTGGGTCCAGATGGGTCTGTATTTGGGGGGGAATAGCCCCTCCCACCGTTTGCCACTGCCTGTGCTGACACACCTACACTACTATTTTTGACATACTAGCTAGATGACAGCTAGTCCAAGGATGTCTTTTCAACCTGGATATCTCACACACACACCCTACTCCAAGAGTAGACAAATCAGAAGAAAGCTTGCAATGTGTGTAAATAATGGGAGAAGGGTGTCATTTTGAATACACAGTACTATAGTTCCTTAAACACAGCAGAAATCAACTGGCATAATACAGGCTGAAACGTTTTCAAGTCTGCTGTTAACTGAAGATCAAGAAAAACCAATGAGCTGAACACAGCTCAGGACTGTGAGGATATGGCTGTAGTAGACAAACGATGGCTATGTTTGGCAAATGTTATTGAACTCCCAGTGTCGGAGACAGAGGGTGTCAATAAACCAACTCGCATGTTAGCGGTTTCCTTCTAGAACCAAATCCTGCTCTACTTACCTAAGGCAAGGTGTCCCCTTTAAGATTAGTGGACCTACTTATTTGAGTAAGACAGGTAGGCTCTGGTTCCAAATTCTAAGGAATTAAACTCTTTCAGGGAAAATAAATCATTGTGTATATGTATTTTGCTAATCAAAATTTACTAAACATTTCTTGAAAACGAAATGGTGTTTGCAAGCAAAAATATACACTGACATTTCTGAGTGAGAGACCATATAGTATCCTTGCCCTACTATTTGATGCCCACTTTCGGCCCTAGAAGTCAGATCTTTGCAATGAGAACATTTGGACTGTGTGTGTCCTGCAGAAACCAACGGAATTACCTTGGTGTAGAACTGGAATAAAATGACAGTGAATTAAAACCTAGATTAGGTTTTCTGTATGATCAGGAGCAACCTTCCAGCAGAGCTACTGTAATTCAGTCTGAATTTTAATTTAAGAAAAGTTAAAAAAAAAAAGTTTGAGGAAATGGGATCAATAAAAATAAACATAAAATGCCACTGCATTTTTCCCTATGAAGTGTAACAGTTGGTGCTGGAGGAAAGAACAAGAAAACTGACCCTGTTGCAGGGACTTTTTAAAAGCAGAAGCAAAATTAGCTCACGAAGATACAGTTTGGTTTTAGGTTGTGGTTTGGGGTTTGTTTGTTTTTTAATAGTTTGTTTGTTTGTTCTTTAATTTCTCAGACTTCAGAAAATTCCACAATAAGGTTTCCCATTGCCTTTCGCAGCACAGCACACTTGCTAGAAGATTATAAAGAAAGCAGACTATTAAGAGATCAGTACATTGTCCAGTTATAGATTCTGCCTTATAAACATTTACATGAGAGTGAAAGACATGCTTACTATGTCGAGACTTTCTACCAGGTTTAGCAAGCTGGGAAGTAAATTTGTTGAGGCCACTATGGCTCCTTGTCAAAAGATCCCCATGTCCCTTGGGATCAAGATGGAGGTTTCTTTACAAGTTCAGAAGTACCCCAGGATGTCTCAGTCTCATACTAAAGAAAGGAAAAGCCACAAATGAGGGAGAAAAGAAATATAATTACTTAGCATGTGAAACACTGTCCAAAAGAAAATATAGCAGCTCTACTCTGTTGATATTAACCCATGTTTCATTCTCTGGTGAATTGTTCAATGAAGTTGTAATTAGAACACATCCATAAAGCTATATAAAAGCTAGCAAGATACAACTGTATAACACTGATAAGAAATCTCACTCTAGATTAGAGAGAACATCTACCTTAAAGAGACATGAACAATGGAGATGTTCCTGTTAAGATTAGAAAAGGGCCTGATCCAAACGCCCTTGAAATCTGCAGTTCAAAATCCAGAACAGAATATTGCACACAAAAGGCTTCATTATCTTTCATTATTCATTATCTTTCTATTTTATATTTACATAATGTGCTTTATTTGTAGACATGATGAGCAGGGCACAAACTAAGTCATTTCAGTGGTGTACAAAACAATGAATATGGGGAAGGTAATTCAGGTGCTCCAATTTATCTTCTTGTAGTACAAGAAACAAGGGGATAGTCATTGAAAATAGTTCTGAGAAATAATGCTCATAGTTCAGAGCATCAGCCAATTGCTTGTTGAGGGGGATAGGAAGAAACTTCACTTCTGAAAAGATTCTTCTAAAACTACTTATGACAACATTTCTTGCATCAACTCATGAATGATAAAAACATAAGAATGGCCATAGTGAGTCAGGCCAAAGGTCCATCTTGCCCAGTATTTTGACAGTGGCTTGTAATGATCTTGAGGGTTCATTAAAGACCATGCCATTGAATGAGTGAGGAATAGAACTTTAACAACACATACTGGAGTGATTCCCAGCTGTGTAGCTGACCCCATGCTGGGGAGTGTCTCTAAAACCACAACCTTCTACAAGCATCTCTCTGCCAGGTGCTTCAGAATAGAACAGGTAATCAGGAAGTGATCCATACTGTCAGCCATTCCCAGCCTCTGGCAAACAACAATGCCTGCCTATCCTGACTAATGGAGGATAGATCCATCAATGTCTAACAACTTATCTAACCTTTTTTGAAACCTGTTTTAGCTTTGGCCTTTACAACATCCTTTAGCAAGGAGTTCCACATGTTGACTGTGCACTGTGTGAAGAAATACTTCCTTTTGCTCATTTTAAACCTGCTGCCTATTAATTTCATTTGGTGACCCCTAGTCTGGGTATTATGAAAAGCAGTAAATAACACTTCCTTATGCACTTTCTCCTCATCTTTATAGATCTCTGTCATATCCCTCTTAGCCATCTCTTTTCCAGGCTGAAAAGTCCCAGTTATATTAATCTCTCTTCACATGGAAGATGTTCTAGATCCCTAATCATTTTGGTTGGCCTTGTCTGTATCTTTTCCAATTCCAATATACCTTTTTTGAGATGGGGTGACCAGATCTGCACACAGTATTCAAAATGTAGACATACTGTGGATTTATAAAGAGGCAGTACAATATTTTGTCTTGTTATCTATCCCTTTCCTAATGATTCCCAATGTTCTGTTAACTTTTTTGACTTCTGCTGCACATTGAGTGGATGTTTTCGGAGAACTATCCACAGTGACTCCAATATCTCTTTCTTGAGTGGTAACAGCTAACTTGGGTTTTATATGTATAATTGGGGTCTAAGGGTTCGTCTACACTGGCAAGTTAGGTCGATTTAAGGAGGCTTAAGTCGACCTAAACAAAGCCACGTCCACACTGGGCTTTTATTAAGTCGACTTACGCATTTCCTTATGTCGACTTAATAACACTACCTCTTTAGGTCGACTTAAGCCGACTCCTTGAGTTGACTTAAGGCCAATGTAGACGGGGATTAGCGCTAAGTCGACTTTATTAAGTCAACTTAAAGCCAGTATAACAGGTATCTCTGCTGTTAAGTTGACTTAAAGTGTAGCCAATTTGTTAAGTCGACTTAACAAAGTCGACTTAACTTTTCAAGTGTAGACATAGCCTACGTTAGCTTATGAATGGTAGAGAGGGAAGCATCTGATAGTGGTCACTGTCAGAGGTTAGATACTGGACTACTAGAGAGACTACCTGGTCTGATCTGTTTTGGTAATTCCTATGTACCTATATCCTTTGGAAATCAGGCCTGTCTTGGTTCTAGAGAGAAGGAAGCATGTTTCTCTCCCAACCCATATTCCTAATTTGACCTACTTCTTCTTGCTGACTGCTCTTCCTCTCTGGAGCCAGAAAGCAGCAGGACAGAGCTGAAACAAGGGAAGATGTGGTATGCAGACAGAGCAAGTCTCCGCAGAAAGGCTGGGCCAGAGTGGGGATGTGTGGGAAACACGAAGTTGTCAAACCACTGAGGGACAGATAATATAAGGGAGACCTACTTTTCCCTCTCCAGGGGACGTAAATGAAGCAGAGTGAGGACAGGTAATGAGGGAAGAAATGAAAATAAGTATTATAACAAAGATAACACTTTGGCTATGTCTACACTTGCAAGTTAGTTCGAATTAAGGAAGCTTAATTCGAACTAACTTAAGCCTTGGCCACACTAGGCTTTCATTAGTTTGAATTAAGGGCTTCCTTAATACGAACTAATAAATTAGATTATACCTTTCGAACTAACCCTTAATTTGAACTAGTTAGTTCGAATTAAGTCAATGTGGCCATGTTAGTTTGAACTAACTATTAGTTCGAACTAACCAGCACATTGAGCTTAATGCAACTGACTAATTCGAACTAAGCAAGTGCCATGCATGGTACTTGCTTAGTTCGAACTAAAATTCCAATGTGGCCATGCTAGCTCGAATTAAGTTAATTCGAACTAACTAAAATTAGTTCAAATTAGTTAGTTCGAATTAACTAATTTGAACTAACTTTGGTAACTGTAGACATAGCCTTTGATTTTTATACTGCCTCCCACTCAGTTCTCAAAATCTCAGTGCAAGTAGTCTGAAAAATCCACCTGAGGTGGGTAGTCTCTCTCAACTTTAATTTGGAGAAACTGAGGCACAGCATTTAAGGGACTGGCCCAAAGTTACAGAGGAAGTCTGTGGCAAAAACAGGAATAGCACCTACGTCTCCTGATTCATAACCACAAAGCTGAATACAGAATGCTCACAATAAGCAAAACTGTCCTCAGTGTAAACAGTTAAGGGATGCCACACTCATTGGTGTGTAAATGCTACATCTGTTAAACATGAAAATAGAATGCAGTGACTCTGCCTCTGTATTTTAAACATACTTTCAAAGGCTCACTGGCTCATGCTGGCTTTGTCACAGAGGAAGGATGCAAGCAGTTCGCTAAACTAATTCTATGTCATTGCACAAAACTCACCTGAAAAAGAATATGTATCTTTAAAATCCACTCATTCTTTTAAATCCAAATCCTTGTAAATTGCTCCAGCTGCCATGTAATTAATCCAGCCTATATCAAATAAACCACAATTTTATGAATATGGGTGAGAGTGGGTATGGAGAGACAATATTTTGGGATAAATTCCACTCTGATAGACTATAGTATCTTTCCTTAAATCAGTAGGATTGCATTGGTGTAAAAAAGAAAAATATGGCCCAGTATCTTTTCAGGACATTCTCTATTTCATGCGAAATGAGAAGAAATCTGAGTAGATTGTGAAAAATGACTGAACAAAAACAAAACTCCCACTCATTACCCTTGTCATAGACTGTAAGTCTACAACTTAGAGTACTGCAGATCATTAGTCTGCTTGCTCCTGGTCTTCTATGTCCTCTCGCCCCACAATTTCAAATTGGAATCTAGGTACTTAGTGAAAATCTGCAGATGCCACTTCATGCTGATTTTGCTTATGCTGAAAGATCAGCCATATTATCTGCAAGGAAGCTGCTTGTCAAATATCCTGATCTGTAACTCTAACCAGCAAGAGTCCTGCAGAGATTGATGAGAAGTGCTTCCTATGGAGATTCTGAGGTTTTGCAGAGGATAAACATAGTTTGGCAAATAGATTTGAAATGACTGATTTACTCAGATTTCCATGTTTACGGGTTTGCCACTGCTATAATTTGTACCTGTTGTCATATCTCATCTGGCCACATTTTGCACATTCTGTAAGTATGGTTATGAAAGCATTCATCTTTTGTAACTTTAGCACCACCACATGGCTTACTGTGTTTAAAACTCTCTTAAAAACCACAGAGTGAAACAATTTTGCGATGTTGCTCATGCACAAACATTAAATAAATACTTGAAACTACTTCCCACTTGGAGCAGGTGCAAGATCAGATAACTAATTCTGCCGAAACCAAAATTAGAACTCTCTCAAAACTGTGGGGTTCCAATTATCCTTTAAAAAAACTCTGAACACTATCACTATTCCATCCATGAATATACTGACCAAAATATTCATAGCCTTAAACCCAGAACAATCAATTCTCTGCATATTTATTAGCAATCAGTTTCAAAGTGCACTAATACTGTAATTAATGCCAACCATGTTTTTTAAAAACAAGTTTTCAAAGACACACAAACACATTCACTATACAGTACTAGGCAATTAGCTGGACTACAGGGGAAAAGGAGATCTTGTCTTGCAGCTAACAGCATGAGGATCTCAGCTTTGCCACAGACTTCTTGCATGACCTTGAGAAAAATCACTTAATTTTGAGTTTCTCTATTCCCTCTGTGTAAATTGAGGTTGCTTGCCTACATTAGAGGGGTGTCACTAGGATACAGTTGCTAATGATTGTAAGAATGGCAGTGATGGAGCAAATAAATTCATAGATGGGGTTAGAGTTAATTTTTCAGTACTTGTTCAAAATATTTTCTCTCTATATATTTCATAGTACCGTGAGTACCATGTATATAGCAAGAATGGGTTAAATAACCATATGTATTATCATATAAGATGTGTTGCAGACAACTCACTTAATCATGATCTCGATCATTCAGTACTCTGTCATACGATGCAGCTTGAATCTTTACATGACATCTATAGTGTTGTTCTTTTTTGATAAAGTCTGCCCAGGTTGTTCTGGAATGAGACAAGCTTTTCCCTGTTCTCTATGTGGGAGTTTGTGGTTCAAACACTCTCTTGTTTAGCTATTTAATGGATTCACAAGAGCTGTGAAGATAATTGACTTTTAGTCTCTTAGACCAGTGGTTTTCAAACTCTTTTTCTCAGAACCCAGTTGCAAAAAAATCATTTATGCCCGCGACCCAACAATCACATCTTTGAGCAATGCATTCCAGTTTTTTGGCAGTGGCGACAGCAGTGGGTGCCGCATCCCAGTGCCTGCCTGAGGGTCTGAGACCCAGTACTGGGTCCCAACCCTAAGTTTGAAAACCATTGCCTTAGACAATGTGCCTCCAAGAGATGCTTTGAAAGGCTACCCCGTTAAGCATGATACAGTTGTAGATTTAACACATTTTAAAGATTTCAACTGACTTACATGTTAGCTATACATGAGCTATTACAAATTTTAAGAATATCTTTTTCCTAGTGTGGGCAAATCTTAAAATGTTAACCTTGGGGATCTGACTAGCTCCAATTCCTGAAAAGGATCTGTTAGGGAGTTTTCACCGTACTGCTTTAGCTTATTTTCTTTCCTCCTGTCAGAAGAATGGTTTCTCCAGCACAGGAAAAAACTGTTTAGAGTTAATTAAAAAACCCGTTAGCTGTATCCTTGTGTATTAGGTTTCCTTCTCCTCTCATAAGAAAGAAAGAAAGAAAGAAAGAACCAGAGTATTTGGTGAATTATACAGGAAAATGTTGGCATAATGCTCACATTGGAGCATTTGCAAAACTTTATGGGAAGAACAGTACCGAAGATATACACTACTTCAGAGTTGTCTCAGGTGCATATTTTAAAAGTCATCTCAAGTTGCAAAGTGCATGCAAATGGCAAACTCAATGTTCCATGTAGCTGCCAAAGTTTATTCTTTATTATTAGAATGATCATATCCAAGGTTACTTTATCAGTCTCTGATGATCAGTTGGAAGGCTGAACTTGGAAGCAGTCTGGCAGGATACCAAGCTCTCTCAAAACCCTTTAGAATTGAGTTGAGGGGGTGCTCAGCACTTCAGACCATCAAGCCCCAAAAGGCAGATATTTGGTGCCAAATGGAAGTCAAATGTTTTAGGCATCACTAGCAGAATGCCAAGTGACCTAAAACTGACAATGATGCAATTTAAAATGTTCTATCGAACTTAAGGAATACCATCTCTTCTACCATCACAGACTTTTCAACAAGTTCACTTTTGCTGCAGTATCTCTGACAAAACCAATGCATAGGATAGAGAAATCTTTTGCCTGTGGCCACTGAGTCAAAACAATTTTAAGAGGCTCTGAGATTATTTAGCTGTGGGTTAAATAACTTATCTGCCAGACAGAAAGTCAGGTGCTCAGGTGGTATAATTAGCCATATCTCAAAATAAAAAGATTCTGTTTGGAGAATACCCAGGGGAGCATAATTTGCCACCTTTGTTGCATTTATTCCTGTTACATGATCAGAAAAGTTGTTGTCTTCTGGCAGTAATCACAGAAGTAAGACCAGCCAGACTTGAACCACAAAAAGCAAAGATCAGAAGAACATAAAACAATCTTTTCCTTCTCCTTGAATTACAAATTTTGGAGCCATATGAGTGGAACTTTGTTCCCCAATGGACCCCTAATAAAATCAGTATGGTTCCATGCAAATACCATTGCCTGCACATACGGATATGATTGCTGGATCAGGACCTTGCATTTTACATTCAAGTCTCTTGGGAGAGAAGTTTCTCTTATAAAAGATGGTAATAAATAAAGTTGTATCCTTTATTATTTACTAAGCACAGCAAGGCTATGTCTACACTAGAAAAGTGCACCTGCCCCGCCCCTGGGC
Organism: Pelusios castaneus; assembly: GCA_007922175.1. NCBI lineage: Eukaryota > Metazoa > Chordata > Testudines > Pelomedusidae > Pelusios > Pelusios castaneus. Next base: position 21,508,648 of record ML685758.1, read on the forward strand.
CCTCCTGCTCTGACCTGGGGGCGGGGACGAGGAGGGCCGGCCCAGGAACCAAGGGAAGTGCTCCCGGATTGCCTCGCTGCCGAAGGCAGCGGGAAGCTGGGTGAAGCGCTGCCGTGGGGGGACCGCGGTGTGGGCCCCGCAGGTAGCGGGACAGCATGGGGCCCATGGAACCGCGGGGCCTGGGGCGATTGCCCCGTTCGCCCCCCCCCCAAATACGGGCCTGCATGTTGGCCATTTCCAAGCACCCATTTTTATTTATTGAGAGAGTCATTCTTTTCTGTCTATTCCTGCTGGAGCAGAAACAAGACATCCTGTTCTTTATTTTACTGTAATATTGCCGAAGTTATTCAGTCCTAATTTGCTATCTTGACTCGCTCCAACACCACAACGTACGTGAATAATAGGAGTTTGATTGGCCTCTTGTTTGTTGAGAATTTCTTTTTACAACAATTCATTGTGTGTCTTTCTCTTTGTTGTGTATTTTTATGTGTTTGCATTTGTTTGTGCTGAGATAAGTTGGGAGATGCAGAGGGATGTAGTAGGCAGGCCACTCACTTGGGTTGTATTCCTTGCTTGCCTGATGATCTGCTATATTACCTTGGACAAACTTCACCTTTTTCCCATGTCACACTCTAAATAGACAAGGCAGCCAAAGGGTAAGCTCTTTGGCTCAGACATTTAAAGGTATTTAGGTATTGTTGTGCCCTGTGTTGGAACGCCTAACTGATTTAGGAGCCTACATCTTATTTTTGAAAGGGATTTAGGATTAGGAGCCAAAATCCCAATGACAGTCCATGGGATTTTGGTTTCAAGTGCCAAAATCTCTTTTGAAAATGTAAGACCCTAAATCAGTTAGGCATTGGAACACTGAGCATAGCAACACCTAAACTCCTTTTAAAATGTGTGGGCCTTTGAGTCAGGGAGTGTTTCTTACTAAGTCTGTACAGTGTAAAGCACAGAGACCCACCCATAGCTAAAGACTTTAGGTGTTAGTGTAATATAAAATGTATTTATTAATTATTATTATTATTATTATTATTATTATTATTGAAGAAGCATCTGCAGGAGGTCAAATGCTATGAATTTTGAAGTTTGATGCAGAAAAATGGGCTTCTGAATTGTCCACTACCTCGAAGCCCCTATTATCTTCCTTTCTCAGACCTAAGACACCTGAGTCACTCACAGACCATTGTCCTTCCTCAGATTATCTAAGATGACCAGGAAAGATTTAGATGCTTCAGTACTTCATAAGATCAACCCTTAGGTGGCATTCCATCTAATTCTTAAAAGACGAAAGAGGCCCATTAAAAGCAATGCTTTCATGGACATTTTTAAATAGCTCCTTAATGACCATACCCTGCTTTTCTCTTACCAGGACTGATGTACCTTAACAAAGAAAGCAGTGATGCCTGCTCAAGGCTAGTGTGCCTGGGTCAAGGTTTTCAGAAGAGACTAGTAATTTGGAGGTGTTTCTGTTCTTGGATGTTCAATTGGAAACACTTTAAAGTGGCTTGACTTTCAGAGGGTGAATGATATAACATTTTCAAAACTCATCTCCCTAGAGACTCGAGCTGTAGAAGAGAAAACCCTGGACATTTCCATGTCATTGATTAGAATTGCTATGCAAAAATTAATCATCTAGAGGTAAACTGAAACCTATCTGTTTAGGATTAATTTCTGGCTTTGAGATTTATATTGAGGGAGTAGCTTAAATATAGCACCTATGCAGTGGCTTCAGCATGCATTCTGCCTGTAGAGGTTCATATATGGATATCACTACATTTTTAAAAATATATATAGCAGATGCTAGGTTCATTGCTGGCTTCTCAGCACTGACTCAGATGTGGGCTAGCCACACCTCCATGTCACACCCCTATTTGGGGCATTGAGGATCATGCTATCCAGACCCAAATGCTTATGTTCAGGAACCTCTAGCTCTATTCTACCTGATCTGCTTAGGTGTGTGGGGAAAGGGTCTCTACATCTTCTCCTCCACTATGGTGCTTACACATAGAGAGGCATACCAGGTTGAAGCCTAGATTTTGCTCCACTTGACATTAAGTCAAATGATCCCAACAGATAGCCTCATTCCAGCTCTCATGATTTTGACAAAGCCATCGATAAATTATAATTAACTATTTAAATCCATTTTAATTCCAGGCACATCTACATCTACGCAGTGACTGAGGCAATGAGAGATTTGAGGCTATCACAAGCAGTCCCTTCTAAAGATAGCACACTTGAGAAAACCTGAAACCTGAGCAGTAGCAGCAACAGCAGGCTGAGATTCTCACCAATGCAAAAAATGATAGGTGAGAAGATAACTGCACTTCCCAGCACTAAACAAGAGGTTCAGGTTTAAGTCCATTTGAAGGAAGCTAAAAAGGTTCTAGGAAGATTACTATTTTAATGATCTTGGTTCACCAATCCCTACTAAATACTGTGGTGATGTAAATAAAACTCTCTAATCCATTACTGGAACTATTCCATCTCTGCAAAAGCCTCGGAGTGAAACTGGCCTAAAAACCATTTGCTTGATTTTCCTTTCAGATCATTTATCAAAAGACATTTTTAATGCTTTAACTCAACTAGTAAAGATTGCTGAGTTTTATCCAATAAGGAAACTGAGTTGAGTAATAAGGTGTCAGTGCTATACATAATCCTTCCTCATGCAAAAAAAAGCTTTTTAAGTTAACAGCAGTTGAATATAGAGTGAGGAAATTAAAGTTCCAAAATTAAACCCTGGGGCCATTCTGGCATTAACACAGCAGAATCAGATGTACCTTTCCTACCTGTATATTATGCATTGGCTGGATAATGATAAGCTTGCAATCAACATATGTAGACGAGGTCCATTCTCAGTAAGCCATGCAAATAAGGAAGCATGATTCTTTCTGCTTAAGATTTCCATAGAAGTATATAAGCAAACTTTACACCCCTTCTGCTCAAAGCATTGGGGGAAGAACTGATTAAATATGAGTAGCCCTCAAAATACTTTTTGTGAATATCTGGGAAATATTTTGATCTCCTCAGAGACAAATGTTCATGACATTAGAATTTAGCTATGATCAGTCAACCAATCATCATCATCATACACCATCAATTAACTGAAATGGTTTTTGATTCCTCAATAATTATCACTTCTAGGAGACGATACTGTGCATCAACTAACAGATTAATAATTTGCTTTTCCCTAATGCTTCCCATTCGAGGATCTCAATGCACTTTGCAAGCATTAATGAATTAAGTTTCACAGTGACCTTGTGAAGTTGGTAAATATCATTATACCTAATTCATAGGTACAGTCTTGTATTCAGATCTTGCTATATATTCTGTATACAACAGGAACTAATAAGGACACAAGGACAAGTGGATACCAGTACGAGCAGTCCCACTGGCTGCATTTTTCAGATCACAAGAATAATGCCCTGGGCCAGAGTTCAAATGCACACTTATAAACTACAATGATGCAAAGGTACAATCACATAAAAAGTCACTCTGCTGTAAACAATATTTTACATTCCTATATGGTCTGAAATCCCAAACAAAGTAGCACACCTTACCAACTCTACAGCAAGCCAACTCTTCACACTGGTAAAGTGCCACTGTGGTCAATGGAACAATGTTAATTTACACCAGGTTTGGCTATGACCAGGGATATGAGTATGGATGGATGGATGGATGGATGGATGGATGGATGGATGGATACTTCACTTCTGGGCTGAAATGTAGCTACTGTTTAACAGCACAGGGCAATATTCACCATGGATTTAGGAGGGAAAAAATGAAGACCACCACCACCACTTTAAATTTCAAAGCGAATTTCCATAATCAGAATTCTGTTATTGAGGGTTGAATTTGGCTATAATGACAAGGTCACTCCTACTCTTCTGAGAAGTAATATGAGAACTTCTGTGACAACAAATGCCCTTAGAACCTCAATTTTATACCACATCCACAAAATAGCAACACCACCATAGCCCTCTGAAGAACATGGAAAGGCTTCGGTACGATTCTAACTCAAAGAAAAGAATCACCAACATCCCTTACTGCAGCATCCCAGGTTTACCTTGGAGATCTTCCATCCAAGTACCAAGCTGGCCCACCCACCCTTAGCTTATGAGACCTGACAAGAGCACAGACTATCATGGTAGGACGGCAGGTTCTATTTCACCTCTGAGTTAAAGAAAATTGGATTCAAGATAAGGAAACAAATCTATTAGACAATAAATTCTTGGCTAAATGAACGCTTGGAGGCATTTAGTCTAAACCTTTTTCTGCAGGAATTTTTTTTCTTCAAGGTCTTGGAATGATTAACAAAACTTGCTGATATCATGTTAGCACGTGACTGGCAGGCTCCTAAGTGAGAAGGGATCAGCCTGAAAGCATGCAATAGACCAGCTTCACCAGCAGAGCACTTTCCCACTGACACTCTGAAAGTAGAGGGTTCGACGATTGCCATGTAGCTGTAGGTGAATGCTAGTGAGGAAGGCTAGGCCACATTTATCAAAGGGATGGTGTCCAGATTGTCTGCAATGTAACTCATTTTTACGGCACACTTCCCGCAGCTTGCAGTCAAAGAACACTCCAAATAGGAGGGATATTCACTTCGGAAGGGGTGTACCCTCAATTATGTGAAAGTTGATCAATCTGGAAAAAAAGTTACTCTACTTGTTCTTGCCTGGCAAAGAAGCTCTGACCCAAGAACAGGTTACAAGATATTATCAGCATATGCACACCAGATATTGTCTGGTGTATGGGGAAAGTTATTTTCAGCTGCTGGTTACAGTAGTGAAGTACAGTGTATATGTTACATGTGAGATATTGGAGGTAACAGTATATTTTAATGTGGGGTAAAATGCAAATTAGCTATCCCATTTACAATGGATGTTGCACGGGGAGGGAAGGAGGGGAGAGAACCTGTGCCCATTTAATTTCCAGTGAATAGTAATTTACTGGGAGTGTGTGAGTTCCTTCAGTCATTTTGTACATGAAAGAAAACCATAGTTGACCTTTTATTAAATCGGTTACATTTCTTGGTTTGTCTTAGGATGCATTCATTTCCCTGTTATTGTTTTAAATTCACTGGGGATAATTTTAAACTAATCTTCACATCGTTTGCAGTGAGCCCTCATCACTAAATACTGAAAGGATGATTAAAATATCACCCCATGTAGAACAAACTAAGTCAAAATTACTGTGGGGAGTAAATTACCCTAACAGAGATGTAATGTCAGTGCCTTCATTTATGAAAGATTTGTTACTGCAACACAAAAAACACTCTTGGAGCTGTACCCAGGTCTTTGCCAGAATGGCTTTTTAAAAAAAGACGAATGATCTGGTTTGGTCTCATATTTCCTTCTCCATGATGAAAAGATACATCAATGGAAAATATGTGTAATAGCTCAATCACATATGTCAGGGCTGCATGAGTAAGTTAGTACCACTTGTGTTCATTGCTGATGGCCAGATTCAGAAATGTTGAATAATACTTTGCTCCACAAGCAATGTTCCCACTAAGGTTTGGCAGCTTGTGTGCAAAATTTTCAAGCCATGTGAAAACTTTTTCTGAATAAAATTTTTATGTAAACTCACACGACAGAAATTATAGACATTAATTGAAGTAAAAGTGATTGTAAATTGAATTAATTAATTGTGTTTAATTGAATTTGAATGAATTTTGAATTAAAATTTAATTTTTAGAAAGGTTTTTATTTAAAATTAATTTTTTAAAGTTTTTTTAGAAAGAAAGAAAGAAAGAAAGAAAGAAAGAAAGAAAGAAAGAAAGAAAGAAAGAA
>ML685758.1:21514455-21611645 GCA_007922175.1 Pelusios castaneus
GAAAGAAAGAAAGAAAGAAAGAAAGAAAGAAAGAAAGAAAGAAAGAAGCTGAGGCCGCTGGTGGGGGGACCCGACCGTGGCCCCGGGAAGCTGCTGGCGGGGCAGAGCAGACCCCGGCCCCGGAGGCCGATTGTGGCCCCGTGCCGGGAGGCCAAGGCCATCGGTGGAGCGGAGCCGACCCCAGCAGTCGAGGCGGCCAGCGAGTGGCAGCCCGGGAGCCTGCCCTGGTCACGGCCACCCCGCTACCCCGGCCGCATGGGGCAGGCAGGCAGGCCCAGGCTCCTGGCCTGGCCCTGAGCCTGCCTGTTCTGCCCTGGGGGCAGAGAGGGCCAGCCCAGAAGCCGGGTGCAGGCTGGATCTACCACGGCAAAGTCGCAGCTCCGGGGATCTGGAGAGGGCGGCGGGGGATGCCGGGCGTCCCTCAGTGCTGCGCGGGGGGTGTGGCTGCCGCGCCCGCGCAGCTTAAAGGGAACATAGTCCAGAAGTAGTTCCACAACAGTGAAAACGATTATTGGGAAGGTCAGGTTCTACACAACAAGCAAGGGTATCCCAGTCTGGCCCTGAATGCATGAGGACTGAAGAAAAAAAAATTAAATTGAACTTTATTTATTTCTATTTGGCACTCACCTTTATCTTTCTTTTTCATGTCAATCATGATGAAGTCAACAGACAATGTTGCTGAAGTTCAGGGTGGCCCCTTATATCAGTTACTATAGGGCAATAGTTTTCAAACTGGGGGGCATGCCCCCCAGAGGGGTGTGAAGAAAATCCAAGGGGGGGTGCAAAGCTGTGAAATTTTCATAGAGAAAAATTTTTGCATCAAGAAAACCTATTTTTGGTTATTTCTAATTGTACAATTATGAGTTGAATTTTTGTTAAAAGGGGTTTGGATGATGGTAAAGGAGAGGTGGGGAGGTGGGAGGGTTTCTCAAAAATCAGAAAGGAGGCGTGATGCCGAAAAGTTTGGGAACCTCTGCTATAGGGGATACCTGATTTTGATCGATCTGTCCTATGACCTGCAAGTTAAGCTTGCAGGATGTTAAAAGGGTTAAATTCACTATGGCAGTGTCTGCACTAGAAAATTTAGCTATTGCTGACAACATATGCCAAAAACGGTTTAGCTGCATTTATAAGACCAAACCATGTTCAGCACTGTTTCACAAACTATTATTCACCTTTGTTCCAAATAGAGCTCAACTGGTAAGTTTCCTTGTGCAGAGAAAGTTTTTGGGGCCAATGCAATATCATAATCTTTTTGTGAGGTTGCACCATCCCATGGTAAGATTGCCCTAAGGCACGGTGAGTGACATTGTCCTGTACCATGGTCAAGTTGTGTTCTCATGTTGTTATGCAGTCAGACTATATTATTTTTATTAGCAGACTTTGTTCTGAAGGATCAACTTTACACAGAATCATTCTGTTTCAATACTAATATGTATATTATTTGAAAACATAGGAATGTGACTTTTTCACAGAAATGGCCCTTTTATATTTTCATTGCATATGTGTGGGCATCTTAGAGCTGGGAGAAGATGTTGGACGCAGGGTCTGCGCCTCAGCCAACCTCTGGCAGTCCATTGGGAGCTGTCCTTAGTTCTGCCCCCTGCAGCCAAGCTGACAGCCTCCTTCTTCCTCACAGGTCAGGGGAAGACTGTCAAGAGCTGAGGTTGAAGCCTGCTTATATATAGGGATCCTTGGGTATGTCTACACTGGCAATTTAGGTCAATTTAAGTAGCCTTAAGTCGACCTAAATTACTCCCCATCCACACTGGACTTTCATTAAGTTGACTTAAGAAATTCCTTAAGTCGACTTAATTAAAGCTTAGATTGACTTAGTAAGAACCGCCGGTTAGGTCAACCTAACCCTTGAGTCGACTCCTTAAGTCCACTTAAGCACAGTGTGGACATGGATTAACCCTTAAATCAACTTTATTAAGTCGACTTAAGGGCAGTTAGGCTGACTTACTAAATCCCCGTTCAGGGTAACCACTTTGTTAAGTCGACTTAATAAGGTCGACTTTAAGTCAATTTAAAGTCGACCTTATTAAGTCAACTTAACAAAGTCGACCTAACTTTTTCTAGTGTAGACATAGCCCTTGGCTCTGATTGGCTCTGCAGCTGCCAATTTCCATTAGCCACTAACTTTCAGCAGGGCTTTTAACTCCTTCTCCTCCAGAGCAGGGAAACCATCCTCCTACAGCACTATTCTGAGTAATTTAGAACTCAGTCATAAGAAATGTTCTGCAGAGAAAAGATGTAGTCCATCAAACCACAGTCAACAAGGGAAAAAAAGTTTACGCAAATGCTGATTAGCATGCTGATCATATGTGGGCATACCTAGTTCAATATCAAATTTCAAGTTAAGCTATCTTCTTAATGCAAATAGAATATCAACCATTTTTCCCCTCTTGTGTCTTTATTTGGTACTATTCAAATTAGCATTAATTATTCTCTTATCTTCATTTATATCAATCAATATCACTAGCAATTTCTGTATATGTTACAGCTCTGTAATGGCTCCATCAGAGAATCTGCAGTCAATCCCATTTATTAAAAGGGGTCAGCTAAAAAGATCATCAATTTTGAACTGTGTTAGAAGTAATTTCAAATACTACACCTACTCCTAAGCCCCCTGCTAATTTTTATAGTTTTATAATCATTTTGAAAAATCTCTCTCTCCCCTCTTGCCATGTGAAAAACACCCATAGACAGAAGTTACTTTTGTGATTAAAGCATTGGACTGAGACTCAGGAGACTTCATTTCTGTTCCCAGTTCAGCCATAGAGGTCCTATGTGACCTTGGATAACTCACTTACCCACTCTGTGCCTCAATTCCCCATATATAAGATAAGGATAGTAATCCTTCCTATGTCTATCTTGTCTCCTTAGATTGTACGTGTTTCTGGGCATTGACAGTTCTCTCACAGTGGTTCTCAACCCATGACCCACAGGCCTCCGCCAATCAGCACACAGCTGCAATCCATGTGACATCCTAAGTGCCATACTGATATTATATATATTGCTTGGATGAAGCCTCCATAACATAGAGAGCTGCACATGCACAGGTAAATAGATTGAGAACCACTGGTCTAACCTAACGGAGATTAAATGTCAGTTGGACCCTTTTGCAGCACAACCAGAATACACATGAATTATAATAATAATAGAAAAAAAGATAAACTAACCATTATACTGGAAAGTGAAATTTACTGTACAAACCGATTGCAAACACACAAGGTAGACTAACTGGAAAAAACAACCACTTTTTTCCCCAATCTCTTTCAGTTAAAATCATAGTAGGTATTCCTTGTAACCATAGTAAGTTAATTTTAAGACAGAAGTGCGATTTCTAACTTAAGTCAAGCTACTGCTGCTTAAATTTCATGATGCAGCTGTGAGACCCTCAGGAACCTAACAGAAACATAAAGGAGTTTACATAGCCACTAAGTGCTACGGTTTTGGGGCTCAGCATCTGACAGGAAAATGGGCTCCTGTGGGCTTTATATCAGTTTCACTTAGATATGGGCAATAACCAAAATACACAATCATAACAGCTCTGAAATTCAAGGTGCTCAAAATCCAAATTGTGTTATCTTTCTGATCTTATGCCTTCTTTTACATTCTCCATTCTGTTCTGTAATCTTTCTCGCTTGCCTCAATCTGATCTTTCATAGTTCACATATGTCCGTTAACTGACCCTCAGACTGCTTGAAACTTCTTGGTAGTTGCTCTCACAATTCAGGGCAATTTCACTTGTATTTTCCTTCTGTGGTTCAGCGGGGGTATTCACACGCATCTTCTAGCTGCCCCCGCTGGTGCAATTCTGGATAGGAGCCCATGTCCCTCTTCTTGGGTGCATCTACACTTACAAGTTAGGTCGACTTAAGGAGGCTTAAGTTGACCTAAACTACTCCGCATCCACACTGGGATTTCCTTAAGTCGACTTAAGGAAAAATTAAGTTGACTTAATAACACCTTGTTTTAGGTCAACTTAACGCTTAAATTGACTTTATTAGGTTGGCTTAAACCAGTGTGGATGGGGATTAGCACCTAAATCCACCTTAAGTCAACTTAAAGTGTTAAATCAACTTAATAAGGTCGAAAAGGGGCTATGTCTACACTAGAAAAGTTAAGTTGACTTTATTAAGTTGACTTAACAAAAGTCCACTTAACTTTTCTAGTGTAGACATAGCTGTTCTGACTAGGATATTCCCAGACTGCACAGTTACCTGCCTTCACTGTGTCTTTCCCTGCAAAGACACTCTGCCTAAATTCACCTGTTTTCTTTCTCTTCAAAGACTGAAAGAGTGATTGCTACAAATATAAAGGTATCTTAACGGCTAGGAAGGCTTGGTTACACAGCTCGCCAGGTATATTGGCTGGCAGCTCCTTCACAGAGCCATGAGCACTGGGGCATACTTGGTGTGGTTCACCGCCCATCCAGAAACTTGTCCCTTTTGTGGCATGAGGGAGACCCTGGCTCATATCTATCTGGAGTGCGCCGGGTTGCAGCCCCTACTGCGGCTCCTCCAAAAACTCCTCCTGAGGTTCTGGCTGCACTTCTTTCCACATCTTCTGATCTATGCACACCCCATCTGTGGCCTCTCAAAGTAGCAGGGCCTCCTCATCAACCTCCTCCTCCTCTTGGCCAAGGTGGCCATCTACAACACCAGAGAGAGGAGTTTGGCAAAGAAGGTTCTCTGCAACTGTAGGGTCTATTTACATTCCTTCATCCAATCGCATCTGAGCAGACCTCCACTGGGCCACATCTGCTTACTCCTTGGCCACTTTTAAGGAGCAGTGCATGCTGTCCAGGGTTTTCTGCTTGGTGTCCTCTGCAGGTTCCCTCTGTTTAACCCTTTGACCTTCATACCCATCCCTGTTGAATGGAAAGGGGCTGTGGGATAACCAATCAGAGCTCCGGAGTCCAGTACAAAAAGGAGCTGTACGCAAAGCAGAGGCAATCACACCCAGGAGCTCAGGAAGAGAAGGCTAGCTGTTCTGCAGGCTAAAGGAAGGCAGCACCCTGGATAGAGCAGTGGCTGATTGCTGGGGGGTCATCGAGAGCCTAAGGCTCTGATACAAGGGCAGAAGAGGTACTAGGGCTGCAGTATAGTGGCCTAGGGAAGTCTGTTAAGGAGTTAGGAAAAGAGAGGCTGCAAGGTTGCTGCACACAGGGTCCCAGGGCCAGGGCCTGGAGAAGTGAGCAGGCCCAAGTCCCTCCTCGCCTCCCCCACACCATCAGTGGAGTGGTGGTGGATTGTGGTGGCCACTGAAGTAAGTGATGGAGCTGGCTGAGCCTGTCGAATCCCTAGAAGGAGGGAATACATGGGCTGTAGGTTGGGAGGAGGACCAAGGCTTGAAGATGCTGTGGTTCCTGATGGTGGCGAGGACTACCAGGAATTCTGGGGAAGAGTGATGGAGTACAAGCTGAGTATGGGGCTGCTTCTTGAGTTGTTCCCTACACCTCTAGCAGGAGGTTCCAGTCTAGCAGTGAGTGCTGCGAGTCTGTCACAGTGCCACACAGCCTACTTTATTCTCAAGGTAAAAACACATATTAAAACAATAAAAGAACCTACACACATGCTAATGAATTCACCAGGCATCATCCCCCTCTAGGGGTTTCTTTATGGTTACAAGTTCATCAGAGCTTCAGCTCAGAACAAGCACACATTCTCTTGGGGCCAGAGTAGTGTGGCAAAGTCAAGCCAGACAGCTATAGGAGGGTGACTGAAGGGAGATTTGTCAGCCCCAGAATGCTGAAGGCCCTATTCCCAGCAGGCAGAGGAGAGACAGCTGCAGGGCAATTAGGGATGCCTGGGCCCAATTAAGGGCTGCTCCACGCCCAGTAGAAGACACACCTCCACAAGCACACAGTGTGGGAGTTTAGAGGAGGTTGGAGGAAAGGAGAGGAGAAATAGCGAACCGAAGCAAAGTAAAATCAGACAGAGTTAGGGGAAGGGAAGGAGGAGAGACAAGGCCTGAGGGGCTTGTCTTGGCTGCTGCCGCAGGGGCAACAGAAAACATTCGCCTTCCCCAAGGACAACGGCCTAAGACCTTCCCAGAGGGAGAGCCCAGCTCCAGACACGCTGATACCCCGCCCAAAGGCTGCCTGCCTAGAGGGAGGCCTGAGCCAAGGTCAGTGGAGCCACGGCACTGGCAGAGAGAAGTGGGCTTACCAGGGAAACTGACTTACCGCAGGCCCTGCTACGCCAGGGACAATGGACATTAGGTGACATGAGCTGGAGGAGTACTCTGCCACAGTAGGTAACATCCTTCCAATCTTCACTGTGGATCAGAGTCCTCTGTCTGCTTGCTGGGTCAGGAAAAAGCCCCTAGTTGGTTTAAAACTCAAGGTTTTATCCAAAGCTCTTTTCTGAAGAATCCAGTGTGACCAGGACATGCAAAAATCAGGGCAAACTGTAAAACCGGAAGCCAAATTTCCCCAACACTGATGGGTGGTACTTAAACCAGTCTCCTTATCAGTCTCAACCAGGCTTCTGGTTCCCCACACCAGATACCAAGAAGTCTGCCCAAAACAGAAATAGCTCCCTTTATTGAACTCCAGCTCCTCTGGCTCCCACCTAGCCGCATGGTCCCTTAAAGATATATGTTCTCCTGACCCCAAAGGACCAGCCACATTACACAGAAGGAGGTTTGGCTCTTACCGAAAATACCACACTGATAGCCAATCCTTTAATAACTACAACTAAAGGTTTAATATAAAATTAAAAGAAGCAAAGTATGAGAGATGTTAAAGGGTCAAAGTGAATCACATACATACAAATGATTTAGAGTCCATGTAAAGCAGTTTGCAGGCTTGTTCCTCTGGTAAACACCCAGCACTTGGATGGGCCTCAGTCCTTTGTCCAGTCACAGATGAATAGTTCCAGAGATGGGTGTTGGCTGAAGACTGGGGACTTGAGAACCAAGATGGAGTCAGGGCTGCTGCCTTTTATCACCTCTGGCCTTCTCCATGCTGTGTGCAGTTCTTCCCAATCAAAATGGAGTTGAGTCATATGTTCAAGTCCTAGTGGCTCAACAGGTTTCTCCCTGGGCCCATTGTACCTGGGAGCTTCCTTAATTGGCCATTAAGGAGACAACGGCTGTAGACATCCTGTCTGGGGAGTTTCCCAGAATCATACAGGTTGATATATAGATATAACATACGTATTCCTAACTGCTAATACAGATGCTAATACAACTTTTCTATTGGTACCAAACACGGCATAATTCCTATGGATTATAGCAATTATGAAATATTAATATGAAATAATATCATAAAAGGTCTCCTAAATCCAGACAGCATCACATCCAGTTTCAACTAGGATAGGGGAATCACCCCAGAGGGCTAGCTTCAAAGTTTGGTAATTGAAGAAGTTTCTTAGCATCCCCCCACTCCTGCTAGAGAAGGTAAATACCAGGCCACAACCCCACATACACAAGTGCATTTTTAATGCAATGTATCCCAGAGCTATTAACCGTAATACAGTAAGGTTTAGGATAATTCATTAAAGTTTATCTTAATTCCATATGGTTTGCTTAGGATATTACAGGATATGGTCAGTCTGTCACAGTCACATCAGCCTCATTTTACTTTTGCAACACAGTGTTGTCCCCATCCAATTCAATGGCAACATTCCCATTGATTTCAATGGGAACAGCTTGGGCTGTTGGAATATTTATGGCTGTATGACACACATAAACCCCAGGGGGCCACACAAGAATTGAGCAATAAGGCACAACAGACTGCGCAGTATAGCTGATTAATGTGCACATTGTGTACGTAATAACCTCATGCCTCCAGCACACCTGAAGTGTACATTAATCAGCACCCGGTGCAGTTCTTAAGTGTCCTGTGATTATAAAATGGGTATTTAAAACATTAAAATAATATTTTTCTATTATTAATATGAGTGGATCTCTTCTCTCATGTCTATGGGTCTATCGGGGTGTAGGGACTCTGCCTTTTCATCTCATAGATATTTCATGTCAGGAAAAAAAACAATTTGAAGATTTTTATGTTTGTTAACTAGTAATGTTATGTCTAGAGGGGTAGCCGTGTTAGTCTGTGTACAGCAAAAAACAACGAGAGTCCTGTGGCACCTTATAGACTAACAGATTTTCTTCGGCATAAGCTTTCGTAGGCTATAACCCACTTCGTCAGATCTGACAAAGTGGGTTATAGCCCACGAAAGCTTATGCCGAAGAAAATCTGTTACTCTATAAGGTGCCACAGGACTCTCGTTGTTAATGTTATGTCTGTTTATCTAGCTGTCTTTGTCACCCACTGTGGGGTTGCTGGAATGCTGTGATCACCAACCTCTTTTCTAAAAACCAAACAAGGAGTCCTGTGGCATTTTTAAAGACTAACAAATGTATTTGTCGCATGAGCTTTCATGGGAGAAAATCCCACTTTGTCAAATGCTTTAAAGATGGGGAACTTACAGAATGGGAGGAAAATAAATGCAGGGAAGTGTAAGGCATAGGATCAGGTCAGGCTGTAACAGCAAATCAAAGCAGTTGTTTAGATTCCAACACTGGGGAAAAGCATAGGTCAGATCGCTAAGGTCAAATCACCTGTTGTAAAGAGAAAAAAATCCGTAATCCCTATTTAACCCTGAGGCAACAGAGTCAAATTTACATATGAATTCCAGTTCTGCAGTTTCTCTTTAAAGCTGCGATTTGTTATTCGTTTGTTTGAGCACAGCAATTAAGAAGTCATCAATGGAGTGAGCAGGGAGATTGAAGTGTTCCCCCATTGCTTTTTAATGTGATTGCTGATGTCAGACCTGTGTCTATTTATTCTTTTGCGCAGAGACTGTCCTGTTTCTCCAATATATAAGGCTGGGGGACATTTCTGGCACATGATGGCATAAATCACATTGGTGGATGAGCAGGTGAATGAGCCCTTGATGGAGTAACTGGCTTTATTTGGTCCTGTGATGGTGTCTTTTTTTCACTGCTTGGAAATGATAAAGTACAACACAAATCAGCAATACACTTTTAAAGGCTCCTCAGCTGCTAGACTCCATAGGCCCTTGTGAGGTCTTCTAATCCAATCCCTTGCACCCAAGGCAGGACCAAGCACTAATTCTTCATTCAATTCAATTCAATGGGGGCTAAATAGTACCTTAACTGTTAGGTTTTTTAAAGCAAATGAAATATATAAGGCAGGAGAGGATGGGGAGATTCCACCAATCAATATGAAAACAATTTCTTTGCTCCTTTTCAGACCATGCAACCCAATCCTTTCTACTAGTGTTGTCTTCTTTTCAGCTCCTTGCTGGAAAGCCCTACTGCAAATTCCAATGTACAAGTATACTGACATGCCAATCAGACAGAGCAAACAAATAATGGCACTTTCAAATACAAAAGCCGTTGTAAACTACTAAGTAAGAATGTTCAAGATGACATGGAACACTACCAAGTTCAGTTACAGATCCAAAATCTTCCCAAATTTTAGAGAATACAAAATTAGGGTTCTAATAGAACACACAGAATCTCCATGGAGACAATTTGGCCTGGAATGGAGCCCTTTGCGCTTTAACAACCAAAGTGTACTTTCCACAAATCTTGTGGGGAAGGGGTAAGTCACTAATATACTCTGCTCCATCAGTCGCTTCATGATAACACATGAGCAAGTCACAAATAGTCTTACACCATAAGCCTTGTGTTTCGCTTTTAATATTGTTAGGCTACAGAAATCCGCAGCACATTTTAGCACACAGTGTACCAAAAAGGATTCTTGAACTTTTATTCATACTATACAGGTTGCAGAATTCTCAAGAATCAGATAGACAACAATGGGAAATGAAGATAATCTGACATATTTGTAGTTAAATGGACGCTATCATCTTCTTACACAAGCATTTGCAGATGGAATATTGTACGATAAAATGCAGCGGTAAATTGTATGTCCAATAGATCAGGTATTTATTTTTTTAAATTTAGTTTTATATAAGAAATCAAAATATGACAATTATTTAATATAAAGCACATACAACATTAAAATATTTTACCATTTTTGCTTCTAGGAATCCAAAGACTATGAAATTTGAATACATCTATCTCTTCATATTTATAAGCACCACAGTATTTATATAACACAACATGTTTTGATACAGAAAAATTCACTTCTCTGCAGATGGCAAGCACAAGATTTGTAGGACATGTAAGCCCCATTTTGAGGTCATAACGGTAAGTAGGCCTTGTTCTGGACCTCTGCACAAGGGTGGATTTCACTCTGCATGCACAGATTATGGGTCTGTCTCTCCGCTCGCACCAGTATAAATCAGAACTGAAGTTCACTTGGCCAGATCCTCAGTTAGTGTAAGTTGCCACAACACTAATTTAAATGGAACTTCACCAGTTTACACCATCTGAGAATCTGCCTCCCTCCCCCTTTGTTTTCTTTTTGGGTGCCTTTCTGCTCTCCAGCAAGTGAGGAAATTTCAGTTTTTTTAGTCAGTCGTTTCCAACAGAGAATGATTACCTGGAAGATTGATTGTATGATTTGCTACACTAGATTGTATACCTTTCTTGTGGTAACAAAATAAAGAGCACATAAACTTACACTACGGGGGGGCTGGTTCAGCGCTCATATCATCCCAGGGGAAAATGACTTTGTTAAGGGGCTATAAAAATTCTAAATACCATTTCTTTTTCCATTGCAGAAGGTCAGAATGACCTGGCACTATTACATTTATTTTCTTAAGTAAGACAGCAATAATTACAGGTAGACCACACTTCTCTCCTGAATCCTAAAAATAAAAGTCATACTTAGTAATAATCAGATCTTTAACAGCAAATAATCACACTTACTAATCTCAGCTATTCATGGGACCACTTGGTTAAGCATAAATTGACATTTTCCTCTCACGGAATTAAGGCAGGAATTGAGACAGTCTTTTTCCTAAAATACTTGCATCACGATGCAGTTTGCTTTTGATTCCAAGCTCATCTGTTTTAAAGCTGCATGTCCCCACATTTAGTCATTAATTCTACTCCGTGCCAGGGAGAGTGCAGGTATTGCAACTATAGGTAGTATGGTAGTAGAGCCGTACAATTGAAGGCCAAAAGGGACTTTGGGATCATCAGAACTGACCTCCTGCAAAACAAAGGACATGGAATTCTATCCAGACACTGCTGTATGGCACCTAACAACTTGTATTGACTAACACATACCTTCCAGAAAGACATCTAGTCTTAAGTTAATGGCATTAGGAGATTTAGAATCCACCACTTCTTTTTGTAATTTGTTCCAATAACGGATCACCCTCACTGTATATCTTTTTTCAGATCATTACATTCCAGAATACTATTTCAATACTAAATAGAATATCTAGTAGGAAAGGTGTCTTAAAATAGCTATTGTGGTAAATGGACTATGTGCAGAAAAGGAAGGGTCCTAGGGAGCCCTGGCTGCAAGTGAAAGGAATGGAATTCATGGGGCTAATGGAATTCATGTGCATGGTAGTAATGTAAACACCATCTGCCTTTTCTGCTGTTGTGTCACTGACCCCATAGGGACATGGGGAGCAGATATAAGTCTTGAGCCAGCAAGATTCCAAGTAAGTATGTTTTTTTTCTCTGTGGTAACAGCGTATCTATATACCTACATAAAACATCATCACCTTAGTATTTGAGCACCTCACAATCATTGATGAATTATATCCTCATAATATCCCTGTGGGGCAGAAGGGATATTATTATCCCCATTTTACAGAGGTGGAAACTGAGGCAATCTCCAAGATTACACAGGCAGTCAGTGGGTGAGCCAGCAATTGAACTCAAGTGTCCTGAGTCCAAGTCCACTAGATCATTTTTCCTACTCCAGTACCTTTTTACCATAGTGATAAAAAATGTCTCCCTTCGATTTCCTACAATGTATCATTAGAAAACCAGACTGAAGAACAACATGCTGCCTACATGGGTGTTGTTACTAATTAGGAGGGCTGCTGTAAGAAAGTTGTTTCTAACCAAATTCAAGGGCTTACAGGTTTCTGGTTCATTACAAGGTAGGCAATCTTTTATTAAAACATTTCATACAAGGTTGAAATCTAGTTAGTAAAGTTCAAATTTGAATGTGAACCAAGGGCTCCTTTAGGCCCTGATATAGCAGAGCACATAAGCACATGCTTCAGTCCCATTGACTTCAGTTGGACTTATGCATGTCCTTAATGCTTTGCTGAGTCAGTGTCTTGATATGAAAAGGTCCATAACCTTATATTATAATATATTATCAGCTAGCTAGCCAATACTCTAAATTTATGATTACAGACTGAATAATCTATGGGAAATGAATAGAATGCCCTGCTAATCAAAGGATATTACTTAAGTATAGTTGACATGAATACCTATGATGTTTATAAATGCATTTTAGGATCCAATTAAAAGTCTCTAGCCTTTATAAACATGCATGCAGGAGAAACCTCAGAAAATAACTGTGGTACATGCAACACCCACAAAAGGATTATACTTGCTAGAGACAGTAGCGGTGGGTCATACAGATGTCCCATCCTCATCTATTTTGCTGACTGCTGGAAGGCAGGTGTGAGGGAGGGCAAGCCATGATACCAACTCTATGTCACTGGAATACCCTCCTATGCTGGGAAGACCATGCCATGGTTGACTACTCTGGCTCCAGGGTTGCCTTATGGTACACAGCTAGGAAAGCATGATCTCAGGCTAGAGACAGCTTGAGACAATATCACTGAGAGGTGACCTGACCTGTGCATCTCAGCCGGGTGTTAACTCTTAAGCCTAATGATGCTACATTTAAATGTCAGTTTTCTTACTGTTTCACCGTTAACCACAGCAACCAAGAAAAAAAATAACATTGTAGAGATCTAAGTAATCTACTGTAAGAGATCTCATTTTGTTGTCACAAACATTCAGGTTTTGGGAAGTTATCACCCTTACTTTCCCCAGATTTTGATGCCTGTAGATAGCATTATTATGCACAGTAAAAATGAAGCTAAAAGTGTTGCTGCTCTCAAGTAACAAATGCATAATAAATGGCCCCCAGAAACAAAACTTGCATCCAGAAGCAAGCTTTCCCTTTTCAAGCTCTCTCTGCTGAAAGGTCTTGCAGCACTAAAGAACAAATCTACAGGCTTCTTAAACATGTAGCCAAAAGCTACATACAGGTAAGGAGGTGATTCTAAGGAAATTTAAGCTTGTTTGATTTACACCTCAAGAAGTCAGAAGACAGTGCATGGAAAAGTAGGAGATAGCCTGATTTAACATACACATTCATATGCCCTCCCATGAGTTGCTTCTCCAGACACAGTGGGGTCCTTGGTAAAATTCTAAACTCTCTCTCTATGCTGTAATCATCCAAGAGAGCACTGGTGAATGACATATGTACATAAGATGTGCAGTCTTCAATACACCTTGGAAAAGTGTCTCCTTTATTTTTCTATGCAGTTTTGGTCTCAGCAAAGGAACTACTAGAACAATTCCTTTGGAATAGTTCTGAGTGCAAGTGCAGTCTCATTGTTCGTGTCTCGACTCAGAGATGTTACAAAAAATAAAATTATAGATACACACTTATGAACATGCACACGAACATACAAAAAATCAAGTAAATTCCAGAGACAGGCTTTCCCTTGATCCCTGACTTATCTGTCATCTATTGTGCCTAGAAATGTCAGAATTTCCCAAAAGACTGATTATTACAAATAATAATCCACTACAGGGTGAGCTCAGGAGGGAACCCCAGCACTTACTGTAAATTTTTGTGATTTTGTCATAAGCAACAAACTTAACTTCACTGTCACATCATTTCCCCCAAACATATAGGACATCCTAAGGAGATATCAGATATTGTCTAAGAATGAGGTTACAAAAAATGTGGTTGAGGGACATGCAAGGATATAAACATTCCAATGAGATAAAAGAAGCTCTGTTTACATAGCAATTCTACTTCATTACACTCAATGCCATTAGTTTTTATGTTCATTTCAAGGCTATTTATTTATACCAAGGGGAGGGGGGAATCACAGTAAAAACTTCCCAGGTTGTTTACCATTTAAACTGACTTTCATTTGCAATAAAGTGGATATACTTTTTCTAGTAAAAAATATTGTGTCATTATTGGCTGACAGGTGCTACTATATGGAATATATAATAGAACAAAACTAAACATCAGGTATCAGCCCACTCAAGCAGGGAAACTCTGAATTAAGGCTGTTAGGAAACCATTGGGTGTTATGGATATATAGAGGTGTATTCTACATTATTTATGTTTCCATATCTTCCATTAGGTTCACCACTACTTTGAAGGTTTAAGTGGACCTTAAGTGGTCCAGAGAGATTGTGAAATCTTTTTGATTACAGATGAATGCTGCTCATTGATGTAAATGGAAGTCATGCATACACTTGGGGCCTGACCCTGCTTAAAGAGACACTAGAGGCAAAACTCAGATCAAATTCAATGGACCCTGGCCTGAGCCTTGAATACAAAATAGACTATTAATTGCTTATTGTAAAATTATCCACTTTTCTGAGATGTTCCTTATGCCCAATGAGGTTCAGTTTCCTTTGTCAGTGTGTCCTATTTCCATCACCCTGGTAGAGGGTTTGTTGATTGGGCTGGGAGGAAGGATGGAGGGACAGACGGTGATTTTGATATGTCCATTGCTAATTGTCATTAAATTAAATGATGGCACCATAATCATAACATTGGTTATTAATCTGTAAAGAGGAGTTTTGTTTTTTTAAGGTGGGACCAAGACATAGTGTGACACATCATACTTTAAACACCTAATTAAATCTGTTACTCTGTTTGCTCAGCATTTCTCTCTCTCAAATTTAAGATATAAAATGGCTGAGATGTTTACTTTAATCATCAAGCTTTCTGCATCCACATTTAACATTGCTGTACTTGGCAAATATACGTAACTGTAATGTGAGCGTGTGTGGTGTGGGTTGCGAGGAGTCAACTGGTACTTAGACATGTGAGGGGAGCAAACACGATGGGAACTTTTTGCTTTCATTGGACCTGACCTGATACCCTGAGAAGTCAATGGGATCCTTTCCATTGACTACAATAAGTGCTGGATCGGACCCACTGAAACAAGAGTGGCCAAGAGCAGAAAGTGGTACCTTTCTTTTCTTAAACACGTATCGCATCATGTGGTGCCTGACCTTTATGCGGCTGAGCAGTGGAGGACTGTGAGTGCAAGGAGCTTTTCCCCACTTATATGGCCTGCGTAAGGACCAAACAGACGTGCAGAGCCTGGGCTTAAGGGAGTGACTGGTCCCTCCCTACTCCACTGAAGAGCCCCTGTTATCAGAGACAGTGGGAGTACAGCCTGGCTTCCACCCTTTCTCCACCAACTGATGGAGCAAAACTTATGTGCAGGGGGAAGCCAAGGGAGTAGTAGCAGGCATGTTTCCCAGTTCTTTTCTAATTAAGGGCCTCTCTATCACCACCTGATTTATCATCCTTTACATGGTAAGGGGGGGGAAATTAGCCTTTTCATTAGGACAGAGGGGTTTGTGGGTGAAATTTTCAAAAGCACTCAGAATTGGCCTAACTCTGCTCATATCAGCAGGGCAGTTAGGCCAGTGTTAGGCATTTCTGAAAATCTGACCCTCTGTGCATATTCCTTAATTCATCTGTTCAAATTAGAATGATCTCAAACATTTCAAAGAGTCAACAGTCCAGCATAGAAATACGATATGTATATGCAGTGCCAAATTATTCCCTCAGCTACATTGACTTCAGTATTATTTCAATGGTGTAATGACAGCAGAATTTAACCCACGGTATAAAATGCAGGGATTAATGTCATTTCACTGCATCCAGCTCCAGTATTTCATCACTATCAAATTAATATGTTTCTGCCTGATTTTAAGCAAAATTAAATACTGCAAATCCCTACCAACAAGAATTATAATATTTACTGAGAGAGGCAAATTTTCTTACAGCTCACTAGAGATTATCAGGGAGAAGAAGAGTGGGTAGAAGCTAGCTATGAACTAAAATAAATCATGCAGAGTGGTCCTACTTTGGAGAATCAAGAGCATAACTTTCATTTAGTCTTTGGCATGTATAACTTTATATAGTGAAGGCTAAGTTGTAATTAGTCTTAAATAGGTAATTACTTTTCCCTGCCTTAATATTCTGAAAATAATTATATTACTTAAGGTTCATTAACTGTTTCCAGCAGAATAACTAATTTTATTTATTGGGCAAGATGAAGATATTTAGTTACTTTCCTCCTTTCCAGCAGTGATTGAACATTTCATTTCAGGTGATTAGCAACTATTTTCAGCTAGTAGATATGCTCTCTACTTTTAAGATTTAATTTTCTTAAAAAATAAGGCTGTGGTAACGTGGACAAAAGTGTCACGATTATTTATCAATATGCTAGAAGGGACATCAACACAGAGACAGAATTTGCTGGTCCCGCATGTCTGCTAACTGCCTCTAGCAGAAGCCAATGCCTGAAGCTTGAGAGGAAGGCACAAACCCTTTGTCATGGGCCTGATTCTGCTCCTACTTACATTGCTACAAATCAAGAATAGTGTCGCTAAAATCCAGAGTTTCACCAGCTGAAAAGTGACATGACATCAGAATCAAGCCCAGTGCCATAAATTAGTATTTCTCTACACCTACTCCGCTACTGCCACTGCACCACTGTAGTGCTTAATAGGCATATTAGCACGTCTATAGGGTTGCACAAAGCACGAAGACAATCTCTCATGCATGCCCTGCCTTGGCCCCCATCCAGGTCTGGAGCAAGCCGGTGGAGTTCCGCAGGATCCACGCATGGAGGGCTTAGTGTGGTAGGATCCAGGTGTCGAGCGAGAGGGTTCTGTGTGGGGAGCAATATGGTTGCAGTCAGCTTGGTAGGGGGTTGGGCTGTGGGGAGGGAGAATCTGTGGAGGTGAAGGTGGTTAAGGCTCGGGGGCAGGGGGAACTGTGTGGGGAGAGATGGGGCTCAGCAGGGGGATCTGGGTGCTAAGGAGTGGGTCTGGGTCTAGCTGATTGGGCTCAAGGGAGTGGGGCCCAGATGCAGGGGCTTGCCAAGGTAAATGCAGGGTAGGTGGGGCTCAGCAGGGTGGGGGTTTCAATGTGGGGTAGCTGAGCGGGGTGGTCTGGGGGGTCTGAATAAGAAGGTGGGGCTTGGTGGAAGAGTCTAGGTATAGGGGGTACAGATGTAGGGGTCAGGCTATCCCCATAAAATGATCCCTCTCCCCATGGCTGGGAAGCAAGGGAGGCAGGAAGCAGGGAGGAAGTGCAGAGCTTCCTGTAGCCAGGGGAGGTTCCTGGAGGTGGCTCAGATCTGGCCCCAGCTGGCCCTGGGAGCATCCCCATCCAGCCCAGCTGGAACTAGCAGCTGGAACTCAGAGCTTGGTAAGGACCCACCAATGGGGCCATCCCCAGCCCTGCTCCTCCCTAGCGCCAAGTGCCCCACGATAGTGAGCAAGAGGAACAGAAAGAGCCCAGACGTGCTCCTGAAGGTGATTTATGTCTCCCCCGCCTGCTCCCAGTGCCTGATCCAGACACGCCCAAATCCCAACCACTGCCCAGTAAGAGGTGAATAAATCAATTTTTCTGCAGGGAACATTAATCCTGTGCTTGCGCAGTGGCACAGAATTCCTTCAAGAGTAAATACAATTTACAGCTGCATTTACCTTAAGGCCCCTTTGCACTGCTGGAGAAATGTGTAAAACAGGGCTTGGCGTAACAGAGAATCAGGCTCAGTGAGTTAAATTTTAAGGTAGGCCTCAACCTAGCCTGTATTTTGGTGGGGGTAATTTTGCCCTGTAAAAATAAAAGTGCTTACAAAGATAAATGTCTGTTCTGTCTACTAATACTTGTGCCTGCAGTTTATTGACATTTTCTCGCAAACTTTTCACTGCAAAAACAGAAGCTCCTCTTGAAAATTTTTTCAGGCAGGTCTAAAAACCAAGATACCTTGGCAAATGTATATTGCCAATAGCCCTCCATGCGGCACCTGAATAAAATACTCCAGCCCTAACACAGAATCCGTTACATACATAGATACCATTAAACAAGACTGACAGATTTTTAAGGCCAGAATGGCACCTAATCTGACATCCTTGATAACACAGGCCACAAAATCCATCCACTGATCTCTGCAGTAGAGGGAATGATGCTCCATACATGTGACTGGTAACCACATTTTGGAAACAGACCTCCACTTATTTACACATAATAAACATCTAGCCTGATAATCATCAGAATTTAGACATCAATTAACACAGCTGTTGCTGGTGTGGATATTTACAGCATCTTTGGAGCATATGTGCATTTTCATAATGAGTACCCAGAATCTGATCTAAAAGCAATAACATATAGCCATCAGGATATGCCTGGAGCAAGAGGAAAACAAATATACCAGAACACTCCTCCTTCGTTTCACCCAACTGAATACCTAGAAAGGGAGAACAAATTTCTCTCTCCCCTTCACTTCCTGTTTGCTCAGAAGTTGAATCAATAAGAATTCTTTGCAAAGGGAAAGCATGTGGGTATAAAAGAGACCATGGAAGAATGGTATCCGGTGTGACCCAAACAGCATCCCATTGCTAGATGGCCAGGGGCTCTCTGGTCTGTAACATTAAATCTCAGCTGGCCTGACCACTACAACATATCTCACACACTGTTATCAGGATATTCATTCTAGAAGTGCATTATAATATATTGTTTAAAATCTAACACCACTTTGGTCAATAATATCACTGTGAAATGTAGGCAACAACACTGTCTGTAAACAGACAAAGGAGGGGGAACAGGTTTTTCCAAACCGAGGAGAAAGGCAAACATCTCTTTGGTTCAACTGTCAATCGAACAAGGTGTGCTCAGAGACAGGGACAAGGGGTTATTCATTTTCATTGGAGATTGCAGAAAGAACATTTGCATTCTAAGTCACAGGAGACTGCAGAAGTAACAAGGTGCCAGCTCCCCGATGAACACAGGAAACTGAGCTCCCACGAGGGCCCCTGACTTTGAAGACAAAGGTAAACTTTGGAGATAAGAGAAAATGCTAAAAGACTTTGGATACCCATCAAACTGAGAGAACAAAGAACACAGCATTTTGAATCTACGAAAAATGGTTCCTCCTACTAAATAGGGTGGAGAATGTCGACAACTTGGTGTAAATAAGGAAGTATTAACTAAGGCTATATCATGCTAAAATTAAGTTTTAGACACTAGAAAGTATTAGTTTTGTTTGTTTGTAACTTTTCATCGCTTTCACTCTTGACTGACATCACTTCAGTGTATGTTCTTTGTTAATCAACTTTCACTTGGTTTTACTACAAACCATTGCAGCGCTGTGCTTTAAGGTGGAACATATAACCCTAGATGAACTAACAAGCTGCTGTGTCTACTGACTCTTTGGAGGTAATGAATTTGATGACACTTCAGTGAGTGTTCAGGAAGATGGGGGGGATGGGGCTGGACACTGTGGGGAGATATGGGACCAGGAATGTTATTGGGATCAGCCTGAAAGGAGTAACTGGGTGGGTGGAAGCCCAGGGTGAGACATTTGTGGTGTGGGCGTGCTACTAGTGACAGGGCTCTGAGTCAGAGGCACAGCCCAAGGCCCCCAAAGTTACAGGGCAGGTGGTAACAGAACTCCTGGCTGCCCTGGGTGAACGCCCGAAATATCACAGCAGGTGACACTTCAACTACTTTATTCTTAGTAATGCAAACATAACATGAGAAGATGTAGTGAAGAGCTATGGGATTTGGGAAGTGAGTGCGATGAGAACTATTGTCACCAGAGCTTTTTATCTGCTGGTACACACCAGTACTGTGTACCAGCACCTATTTTCCTTTGGCTGGCCCTGCTGCCCAGCTGGCGGCCATAGTCAGCAAGGGGAAGGAAACCCTCTTTTTTTCCCTGCTGACCCGGGCCCCCAGCTAGGCAGCGGGGCCAGCCAAAGGAAAATAGGTGCTGGTACACAGTACTGGTGTGTACCAGCAGATAAAAAGCTCTGGTGACAATAGTTCTCATCGCACTCACTTCCCAAATCCCATAGCTCTTCACTACATCTTCTCATGTTATGTTTGCATTACTGAATGGGCAGAGCAGATCTCTGAAGGGCATCACCTGCTATATACACTTTAGGCCAGTGGTTCCCAACCTGTGTTCCGGGACCAAGAGTGGCCCTCAGGGGCTTTCAAAGTAGCCCTCAGCTGCCCTCCTGCTGGCTGCAGAATGGAGTCACTGCCTAAGGACCCAGGCAAAGTGTGTTTCTGCAGAGGTAAAAGACTGATGCAGGCTCCTTGCTACAGCCAAAGGGATAGGAGATTAGTGTACCCATCCTCCTGGCTGTAGCAGGGAGTACTGTAAAGCGCTCTGCCTAGGTCCATAGGTGCTGGGGTTCTTAAGGGAGGGGAGGGGAGCATTGGTTTTCCATCCCTCTGGCTGCAGAAGGGAGCCACTGCCTTGGGACCCACATAGAGTGCACAGAGCTGCAGGATGAGTGCGGTTTCCCTGCTGCAACCAGGGAGATGGGAAATCAGTGAGCAAGGAGGCAAATTGCTTTTTGGGGGGACCTGCTGGTGGAGGCTGGTGGCCCTTCAAGGCTGTAAAAATGATATCTGTGGCCTTCAAGCCAAAAAGGTTGGGAACCATTGCTTTAGGCCTTCATGTTACTTACCAGTAGACACTGTGACAGGGTTTCCTTACATCTGTGTCATCGTCTCCAACAACTTTACTGCACATCTTTTGCCATTAAGTGTTTTTCCTAAAGCATCATCTCTTAAAGCCATGTTACTACATGATAATTTTAATTGTCACTTACAAAAATAAGTTTCTAGTCCTTATGCTTGTGGAGAAGAGCTTGTGGGGGTGGGGAGTCCGAGGCTATGTCTATACTAGAAAAGCTAAGTCAACTTTGTGAAGTCGACTTAATAAGGTTGACTTTAAGTCAACTTAAAGTCAACAACTTTTCTAGTGTAGACATAGCCCTTATCGACCTTATTAAGTTGACTTAATGCTTTAAGTCGACTTAATAAAGTCGACTTTGGTGCTATTCCCCAGTCACACTGGCTTTAAGTCGACTTAAGGAGTCGACCTAAAACTAGTTGTTATAAAGTCAACTTAAGCTTTCCTTAAATCGACTTAAGGAAATGCTTAAGTCGACTTAATAAAAGCTCAGTGTGGATGTGGCTTTGTTTAGGCTTAAGTCGATCTAAGTTGCCAGTGTAGACACACCCCTAGTGCCTCAAACAGCACAAAGAAAATGAAAAGATTCCAACAGTCACTACTTTTTAGAATCTGATGATATGGGGAAGAGTCTAATGAGTCATGATTTTTAAATGTTTGGGTTTGGCATTACTGCAGTGTATTCTCCCTAAATTTTCAGATCTGTGTGGCGTTTTGACTACAAAGAATCCCATTTAAGTCAGGGTCCAATGTCAGTTACCTCAATGTAAACCCAAAGTAACTCCACTGACTTCAGAATATGGCCCAACAAGGCTCATGCAACTGAACCCTCACAAAACTTTTTGAAAGCCTACTTATCAACTGTTTCTTCGAACAATTGATTTAAAACGTCCATGCACAATTTGTATAATGCTTTGCCACCAAATTCATTGCATCTTGATGACTTAGAATTTTGCTTTCACTGCTGTCTGTGGTTATGGATTTTTTTTTATCTGTTCCATCTGTGAAGTGTAATGAACTCCTGTTACACTTTATAGTAGCTGTCCTTCCAGTTTAAATCTTCCCAGAGAACCTGTTTACCTGTGCTTATGATCCAGCTGTGGTGTAATAAATTGTTTGAATGAACTGAAGATTTGGTTTTAAAATACCAGGAGATGCTGATCAAGAAAACTATTGCTTTATAAACATGGAAATTCTGTTATCTTACATACTTCTGACAAAAGACATTTTTAACGAAGCAATTATATTTAAAATTAAGGGGGCTTTTGATTAATAAAGATATCAGAAAAATAGCTTGACTGAGATGTGTTCAACCTGATTACGGAGCTGGGTCTCCTCAAAACACCAGTGATTTCAACAGAGTCACTCTTGAGTTACCTTTGGTGCAAGTAGGAGCAGCATATTGATCCCATGAGCCAAGTTCAGCCCTGATGTTGTAAGTGGGTATAGCTGTTCAATGATGTTGCTCAAGCAAGGAATTTGTTTGCACCCAGGGTGTTGATGGGAACATAGCCCGTGCTTTCAGTAGGAGGAAGATTTAGCTTATTAAACTGATGCTTTGGTGCAGGTTTCAGTTGAAAAGGTAATGCAGTCAGATATAACAATTATATACCATTCATTATATAGAGCAGGAATAACAGGGCAGGAGAACAGACAGAGCAGTGGATTGGGAGAAGAGATGAGTTCTGGACCTGACTCAGTCCTTCACTTTCTGGGTGACTGTATGCAAAGCACAAAACCAGTCTCTCCCTCAGTTTCTCTATCTGTAAAATGGGGATAATAGCACTTATACCTAAAATGGGTCACAAGGCTTAATTAATAATGTTAAAGGGATCACAAGGCTTAATCCTCCCGTCACCCAGACCCATAACCTGCTGTCTTCTTTAACTCTGATGTCTCTCTAGGTCTTCACCTCCAAGCTATGTCTAAAATTTGCTGATTCTTCTTATGTCTAAGCTATGGCCTTTCCTAGTCATCTGCACAGCTAATCTTTTGTCCAAGCTCTTGTGTTGTGTCTGGATTACTCTAACATCCTCTTCTCTCTGGCCTCAACAAATGCAGTCTTGCTCTTCCCTTCACTTAAAATATTTCTGCAAACATTATTTTGTTTGTTCATTGCTCTAACTTCTCTCTGCATCCTTCTACTGACTCCCCCTTCTCTATCACGTCAAACACTAAGTATGTATCTTCACTTTCAAGCCCTTCACATCCTACCCCACGCTATCTATCATCTCTCAAGCACTACTCAGATATCAGCTCCTGCCTCTCTTTTGCCAATGAAGCCATCTTCATTGCCCACCTTGTTAAATTTTCAAACAATTATCCCCATGCTTTCTATCATGCTCTCCCCACACGTGGGAGGAGCTCCCCAAAAACGTCCTCAAAGCCACTTTGTTTTCCTTGTTCAAATCCCTCCTTAAAATTTTCCTTTAGCATGAGGACCACAGTGCTTAGACCACCACCTATCATTCTGACCCATATTGTTTCCCTGTATTCCCCTGTCTGTTTTTTTGTATCCACACACTTTGGGTAGTTCTATACTTACCGTGGCAAATTCAATGCCATCAATCGATCATTCCAGATCATTTGAGCAGGTCAGTGGAAACCCTCTCAATCAGAAAGTCAACTGGGTAAGACCAACCCTTTAAAAAGAGTAGTGCTGAGATGATGGTAGGCCATTTCCCGTTGACCCAGTGCAATGAAGACATCACAATGATTTGGCGTCAAAGGGATACACAAGTTATTTTAAGTAACTTGTGTATCTCCCTTCAATTGCTGCCAAAAACCACGGTACATATAGATGAGGTCTGTCTCTTGCCTTATTTGGGGCAGACAGTATCTTTTTTGTTCTGTGTTTTTATGTCCCATTGCACAATGTGGTCTTGGTCCTTTTAACAAATACATAAATAATTATTAATTGTCTGGATTAAGGGAAGGAGGGCGAGTTCTTCATCTGCTTCTAACAGACAAGGGGAAGCTAAGCTTCCCAATCTTACTGTTTTACTTTCACTCCCTCAGTTACCTCAGTTTAATTTCATTTTATCACCATAGATAATTTTCCTGTTTGGTATTCCACTTATTAACTTCAACCCAATGTTTTTACTGGATATTTACATTTAATCATCTACTGTGCCTGATTATCTTGAGTAGTAGTAATCAAGACATTACTAACATCTCTTTAGTTTTAAGCCATATGACTAAACATTGTAAATTAATTCCAAGTTAATCAGTTTCATTAGCTATACAAATATTTCTTTGGCTTCAAGCACATCAGATTTCATTTTCCAAGACAATATTCATCAAGAATCTACGCAACCCAGACTTCCCTTCTCCTAATTGGGGCATGTTATAGTGTGGTTTATCTACATGCAATTTAAAAAGACAAAAGACATCAAAATTTTGTCCTTTATGGACGTGCATAACAATCATAGTTCTATGGTCAGAAAGGCCCAGATGCCCAAATATATTTAGACTATCAATGGAAGTTAGGAGCCCAAATACTTCTGATCATCTAGAGCAATGGGGCAAATTAGAACTCCTCTTTAGACCATACTTCAGGAATGTTTGCCTTAGTTTGTACATCAGCAAGTGCAGTATTGGACAAAGTGGCTTGTTTTAGACTCATAGACTTTAGACTTTAAGGTCAGAAGGGACCAGTACGATCATCTAGTCTGACTTCCTGCAAAATGCAGGCCGCAAGATCTCACCACTTCAGCAATAGGCCACCAACCTATGACTGAGTTATTTACCTCCTTAAATCATGATGTAAGGACTTTAAGATACAGATAATTCACTGGTAGGTGAACCATGCCCTGTGCTACAGAGGAAAGTGAAAAACCCCCAGAGCCCAGGCCAATCAGCCCTGGGGGAAAATTCCCTCCCGACCCCAAATATGGCGATCAGTTAAACCCTGAGCACTTAGGCAAGTCTCAACAGCCAGTTACCCAAGAAACAATTCTCTGTAATAACTCAGAACCCACCCCATGTACTCTCCCCTCTTAGGCCACTTGTATATCCACCACACGTAGCCAAATATCAGTCAATTTCCAAAACAGGGTAACCATACCATCCCCTCCATAAATTTATCAAGCTCAGTTTTGAAAGCAGTTATGGTTTTTGCTCCCACAACTCCCCTTGGAAGGCTATTCCAGAACTATACTCCTCTAATGGTTAGAAACCTGCGTCTAATTTCAAGCCTAAATTTCTTGATGGACAGTTTATAACCATTTGTTCTGGTGTCCACATTGGTGCTGTACTCAAATAATTCCTCTCCCTCCCTGATGTTAATCCCTCTGGTGTATTTATAGAGAGCAATCATATCCCCCCTCAGCCTTCTTTTGGTTAGGCTAAACAAGCCAAGTTTCTTGAGTCTCCTCTCATAGGGCAGGTTTTCCACTCCACAGACCATCCTTGTAGCCCTTCTCTGCACCTGTTCCAATTTGAATTCATCCTTTTTAAACATGGGGGACCAGAACGGCACACAATATTCCAGATGGGGTCTCCCCAGTGCCTTGTACAGTGTATAGTTTTGCTGCTATCTGAGAAGAAAGTTAATGCACTGCACTTGTACTATGAGCTTTGGACAGTTTCCCATTTCCCTTATTCACATAAGTAGTACCAGTGAAGTCAATTCTCCTGGTTCTGTTCTCACCCATTAATCCTGATTCACACCAGTGTGCAATGACAGAATCAGGCTCGAAAGCACTAGCTGGGTGAGTGAGGGTATGGACCCAGTCTCATTTATATGCTTTATACCACTTAAAGGAGGGAAAATATCCTACAAGCAATTATTGCTGCAGACAAACATTCACCAGGAGCCAGTTCCTGAAGCCCTTACTTAGGTAAAAACATTCCTTTGAGTCTCTGGGAGCTTTTCTTGACCAGGAGCCAAGTAAAAACTGGGCAAGGATTTCTGGAATACAATGTTGCAAAACATAAAGTTTCTCAACATGACACACTCTTAATGCAAACAGAGCAAAGAAATTTAAAAAAAAAAAAACTTAGAAATTGAAAATCATATCTGTTGAAACATCTGTGCACAGCAGTATTTTCAGATACAATGAAATAAATGCATCTGATAAAAAGCTTCTTTCTGGGCTAGGGTTACCAACTCTCCGGGATTGTCCTGGACTCTTCAGACATTAACGATTATGTCATGTAATGAAACCTGCAGAAATACATCTAGCCAAAATTGGCAACCCTACTCTTTACGCACAAATATCCATCTTCCTGAGTGGTGTACCAAGGGTGTCCAGCATCCAGGAACCAAGCCTACATTTGCACCCCCACCCCAGTGCCTCACACCTAACCCCCTTGCACAGGGCAGGAGGAGTCCTGGCCCCTACCCCCAGCTGCCTCAGGAACTGTACAAGTGGGGGGCATGAGGCTTGGGGGGCACAAATGCCACTCCCCCGCATTTACCTGGCGAGCAGCACCCACCGGTTCCTCTGCAGCAACTCTGCAGTCTGGTATGGCTGGAACAGGGCAGCCTCCCCCCCCCCAACCTGAGGATGGGAGCCAAGTTGGCCCTTCACCACATGCTGGGTGGGCCCTCAGCACCTCCTGCATTCCCCACCCCCACATGAAGGACTGGCCCAGCCAAGCACTGCCCCCCCCCAGCACTTACCCTCCACTGCACCAGCCCAGCTCCAGCTAGAACAAGGCAGCTTCACCCACCCAGGAGGAGAGGGACCGAGAAGGGGGCTGGGTCAGACCTTCATGCATGTGGGGGATGCTGACGGGTGCCACTCAGCACCTCCTGTATCCTCTCTCCCCCATGAAGGGCCAGACCAGCCTCGCCCTGCGTCACCCAACCCCCAGCACTTACCCAACACAGCTCCAGCCTGACATTGGCTCTGACGGGGGCAGCCTCCCCCCGCCAGCCTGAGGGGGGGAGTCGCCAAGCCATCCCTTCACAACACAGGAGGGCTGCAAGAGTATCTGCACTTCTTAGAGGTTACTGGGTCCCGTGAAGGGTCAGCCCAACACGCACACACACACACACCCTTCATCCCTCAGTACACCACTGATTTTTTCTTCTATTTTACATCTGGCTAGGCATTTCTGGTGGTATCGCCACTCTTTTGTATTTACATTCAGGTTTTGTGGGAGCAGTGGATGTATACACTACCTGTGGGAACAGCCACTGACTCCAGCTTTGAAAACAGGACTTTCACTGAATAACGTATCTTAATAGATGGCCCGATCTTGCATCCACTAATTTCGCTGGTGGCAAGATCAGAATCCGAACTTGGAGGTAACCAATGTGAACTTTAGTTTTATGAACTATTCAAAAAATGTCTTCAACTTTGCGTTGTTTCCCTTTTTGTGCTGTAATGTTTTCATGCTTTACATCTATGCAAAGTCATATTCAACCAGAGATTGACCAAAGTCACAAAATTTGGGTCTTGAGCTGATGTTTGGGTGATGAGGAAGGATGAGGGGCAGAAGGGAGTCAGACCTAGGTTTCAAACTGTATATTCAATCATATTGTACCTCATGAGACTTCTCAACTGGAAAAACATTTTAAATTAATTTAGAGCCAGTGCACTGTCCATTTCTATCACCTTTAACTTCCATTGAAATAATTTGGCAGTTTTCAAGAGGCTCTCAGCAGCTCTCACAATCAGACCAGTATTGTCGACCCAAGAAATTTTATCTGCCGTGGATCAAAAGCGTTTAGAACATTGTTGCATGCAGTCCCTGGTCTCCCACGCTGATGAATGTGCACACCACAACAGAGAGTCTCTCAGGACTCAGTTGCATTAGGGACAGACTGTGGCCACCTGCTATCTGTGGAAGCTGAGAGGAAGGAAAGTAAAAGGAGCCTCTGTCTTTTACACCATTGTACAGGCACTAACCCTAATTCCAGTTCTTGCTACCTTTGCTCATGGATAACTCTCCAGTAGCCACCCAAGGATGCTAGACACTGCAGACTGATGAGTCATAGATCCTTCCTTTTCTCACAGTATGAAGGAAGCTCCAGCCAATTTGGGGGCCCTGGAAAAAACTCATGATGCTAGGGCAGGATGATTTAGCTGCTGCACCCTCTGCTCTGTTGGCTGGGCTAGAAGTACTTGAGGCAAAGCTCCTTGGATAAGCGGGGGGAGCAGGAGAGAAAAATCAGCTAGTGAATGGGGCTGGAGGAACAGTTGCAGCACTTCCTCTTCTTCTCCAGCTCTGTCAAGGAAGCAAAGAGCTCACCTGCAATCTAGTTTGCAGCAATGGGAAAATATCTAAAGCAGAACAACGTAGACTAGGCTTTAGGCAGTAGCAATCATGACAATGCAGAAGAAATTGAGGACCTAAGTGTGAATGATGGAAGTCCTATTGCTAAGGAATCTGCAGTTTTACCTGAAGAAAAGAAATGGAACGGAGAAAAGTGATGGAGAATCATCCAGTTTTCCTGGCAGTGAAAAAAAAAGAGTGGTTTTTATTAATCAAAATATTTCACAGTACCACTTTTCTTTTGCCATTCTGAGACATTTGATAATATTTAGTTTCATCATGCAAAGGTGTCAGCTGGTGCTACTTGAACACAGCAGGCAAGATTCATGTTGTTTCTGCTTCTTTGAAAACCTGGTATATCTATTTGGGATGAGGGGATATCAGAGTGACTAAGGCATCTTTCTTTGATGACTAACCAACTTTTCTCAGCTTCTCGGTTACTCATCTAAAAGTGAGCAACGCAAAAAATGAGGAGGAAAGGGACAGAAAGATCATCTTGACCTCTAACTTCTATTCTTTCCAAGGAAGAAGATTAAAATGTGTTCAATTAAGTCAGTCTGAGCCAATACCGCACACACCCATAAGCAGTGTACATCTATTCCTCTTTATTTCACCCCAGACCAAAAGAAAGGTTTGCTTAAAATAACAGCTCCACATCAACATTTATATATCAGCTGTCTCACATTCCCTAGTCACTGTGAAGAGCCAGAAGCACCTTTTACTGAAGTGGGTACACTGGGTTGCTGGTACTATTCACTTTGTGGTCAATTTTCTTTTGACTTTTGTATCTCAAGCAGTTAGCTATGGGTCTTTATCCTCTCCTGGAGAATCTTCCAAGGGTTAAATTCAGAATGGTCATAAAAGACAGCTTAAGTTGGTCAGGAAAATGAGTATATGTAGCAAAGTCCCTTGTAACTTTTTCATAGTTGTAGTAAAAAAGAATAAGTTGGTGCCCCTTTAAGTAGTTTGGGCACCCTCTAGTGGTGCTCACAGTGTTCTATAACTGTAGAAACAGCCAGAAACCAGGCAGAAGCAATAATAGGTGTGTAGTTAGGCCTAGCATATAAATATGGATATTTGGGAAATAATTTGTGAGCTCTCTAGTGACACTCAGACTATTTAAAGGGATATTAACCTATTCCAGTAAATTACAGCAGTGGTTTTCAACCTATGCCTGTGGACCCTCGGGCAGGGGTTAAAGTAAGGCGGAACGCACCGAAACGCCGTTCTGGTGCCCACAAATTTGCCAGGCCAGCATTCTGGGGCCCAGAAAAGCTGAAGACTCAGGCGGAACACTTCTTCTGCCCTGTCCTGCTGCGGCCAAGCTGGGGAGTTTCCAAATCTCCCGCCCTGAGCATGCTCAGGGTGGGAGCAGCCTGGCCAAGGAGCGGCTCCGAGTCTGGCCACCCCTGCAGCTCCAGCCAGGTAAGGGGGGCCCAGGAGCCGAGAGGAGCAGGGAAAGGGCTATCGGGGGGCAAGGAGTGGGAAAGGGGCAAGAGGATTTGGGGAGCTGGCAGTCGGGTGGGGAAGGTGCCGCGGGGAGGGGGGCCAGAGGAGCGGGAAAGGGGCCGCGGTGGAGGGGGCAGAGGAGCGGGAAAGGGGCCGTGGGGAGGGGGGCCAGAGGAGCGGGAAAGGGGCCGCGGTGGAGGGGGCAGAGGAGCAGGAAAGGGGCCGCGGTGGAGGGGGCAGAGGAGCGGGAAAGGGTAGCTCCTTCCCCTGTCTGCTCGAGTCCAGTAAAACCCATAGCACCAGATTCTATTTCAGTCTGCAGCTGTCGATTTCACCAGTTCCTCTGCTGCCCCATCTGGTCTCCCAAAGTCAGCTTTGCCCCCACTGTTCCAATCCCACAATACAGACACACAGACGCACACTTTTCAGAATCTTTAGATGGGAAACCAAGAGCAAAACCAGACCGAAACAACAGATCCCCTTATGTACTTTTATGGAATCTGAATTCCCATTCAACCACCAGCTTTCAGCTCAGGGTGACAGGCTCTCCCAAATCTCCTCCATTCCATAAATGTATACCATATATCATCATCATGTCCAAAAACACCGTGAAGTCCTAATAATACAATATGCACTGGGGCACAATTAGAATTTAAATAAATTAAGCCTGCCAGAGTTAGCTTTTTTCCATTCTTTTACAAGGGGAACAGAGAGCTTGTTTTCTTTTCAAGCCTTTTAGCTCTGAAGCTAAGGGCAAGTCTACACTTAAAATGCTGTAGTGCATTAATGAAAACTCTAAGCCAATGGAAGAGATCTCTCCTGTTGGCATAGTTAATCCACCTCTCCGAAAGGTGGCAGGTGGGTGAACAGAAGCTCTTCCGCGACATAGCACTGAATACACAGCGGGTCATGACTAGGTCACTCAGGGGAATGGATTTGTCACACCCGAGTGACATAGTTATCCCAGTATAGGTCTGTACTGTGATCCTGATTTTACTTAAGCCAAACTATTCTTATTGCTGAAGAACCTTCTTCCAAAATGCTGATATAAACTAAGCTGAGATCAGAAAGCAAGTAGCCAGGGTGAAGCCTGAAACAGTATTAAAAGATTTGATTTTTTGATTGAAATGGTTGAACCACTGTCAGCCCTAATCGAATCATAATTACTACAGCCAGGGGTCTGGAATAGTATGGGAGATCAAGGGCTTACAAAAATAGCTCCTGTGTGGGCAAGGCAAGGCTACTTTGTAGAATACACAGTAATGAGTTGGTTTACATTTGGGTCAGTAGATAAAATTGTAAGTGCACTTCTGGGAGCTGATACCAAGCTAACTGGAAACCTTGTAAAAGAAGTTGTTTTACGTCCTTGCATATGGTGCTTCAGCCAACAACTAGGAGCTAAGCATGTGTATACATGGGTGCAGTGTCGCTTGTCATTTCTAAACTGTAACTTGAAAGAGATTTGGCCTCAGGATGTGGTCTCTAGTGAATCACGAATGATGTGATATTAAGTTGCCACTCCACTATCATCAGTCTGTTTTCATGGCAACATCTGACATCAGGGCAGTTTAATTCAGATCCATAGATGTGAGCTCTCTTACTGAACTTGGGTTAAAGAAATATTGGAGCATCTGTGGGCTGTTCCACTCTTCATACCCAGAGCATGCTGCACTGCTGTAATGTGCCCACTGCTCTCTGGTAGCTAGAAAAGCATATGGCATAGCACATGCTGCACTATGATTTCCCCCTTGTCTCCTTTGAGGGCATCCAGTTCTGTATCCTGAAAGCAATCCTCCATACATGAGTGCTCCACTGACACCACTCTCAAAGGAAGCGTAAATGTGCTTGTAAAAGTTAATGGATGGCGACTGACAGAAAACTGCCTTGAATCAAAACTGCTAGGCTAAATTCAGCTCTTAGACCACTGCAAACTGGGAATACCGCCAGGGCAGTCAGAGAAAGACACTGCAATAAAACACCTGTGGATGGCCTGTGTCATCTGACAGGCTCGCAGGGCTCAGGATGAAGGTCTACAGAACTGTCATGGAGCGGTTCAGACTCACACAGCAGCCCGGGCTCTAGAACTCTGGAAGGGAAAGGGTCCCAGAGTGTGGGCCTCAGCCCATGCGTGAACACCGCCAGGGCACTCTTATAGCCTCGTAGACCCAATCAGTTGATATAGGACAGCCGCAGGTGTTTTACTGCTGTGTAGCCATACCCCCAAGGTCCTGTAAGCTCCCAGAGAGAGGAGGCTGTGTAATAATTTCCTGTGAACCAAGTCTTTCAGTCTTTGCTCTGTCAAGTCACCCTTTTAAATCAACAGGAGATTGAACTGAGTGAGGACAGCAGGATTTGACCATTCATTTGGATTTCTGACAGAGGAGGCTTTTCAGGTAAGCGAAGCAGGTGCACGCCATGGGCCCCAAGCAGTAAGGGGCACCGTCACCTGCTTTGCCTATCCCAAAAGCCATGTCTGCCTTGGTTGGCAGCAGGAGGAAGAGCTGGGGCTGGGGGCTGGCAGAGGGGAGCCAGGGCTGTGGGGAGGGGGCTGAGGTCATGGGGGCAGGCAGGACCTCGTGGGGGACTGGGCCCGGGGGCAGAGAGCTGGGGCCAGGGGGAGGGGCTGGCAGTGGGGAACTGGGGCTGGTGGTGGGGGAAAGTCAGGGCCTTGGGGGAGACTCGTTCCAGGGGCGGGGCCAGCGGCAGGGAGCTGGGGCTGCAGAGGGAGGTCATGGGACCCTATAGGGAGCCCCACAATGGGTCTTCACTTAGGGCCCCCAATTGCCTAAGGCCGCCTCTGATTTCTGACCAGATATATACATTGGTCTACTCAATGCAAGTGTGCAATTGCTGTAACTGTGCACCCCCTCTGCAGTGATCACATGTGCAAATTACATGTCCACATGTCTGCACATACGCTTTTATAAATTAGCCCATTAAGGCTTTGATTCAGGTAAGCACTTAAGTCTATGTATTTATTCACCCATTGTTCTGAAATCCCTCTTATTCATTTCCCAACAGGCTGGCTCAAGTATGTTTGGGTGTGGCTGAGGGAAGGGTGCAGGGGAGATATTCTGTTCATGGCCAGATCTTCCAGATAGTACGGACAACATACTGAATATTTGTCATCCACAGTGTTATAGCAGGTGTCACCGATGGTCATTGTTACCCACTGTGGTGTACCAAGGGAGGGAGCGAAGCCCTCAGATGCCAGCTGCAGTAGATCCTCCTGCACCCCATGCTCATTGTGAAAGCCAGGAGGTAAGGCCATCCCACCCAAGATGGTGCCAGGCTCCAGGGAACAAGAGAGGCAGGTAAGTGGGTGTGGGGGCGGGGGTGACAGAGCCCAGCAATGAGCCACAGAAAGTCCCCCAAGCAGACGGAGGTAGAGTGATGCGTCTCCATCCACCCATGCAGGTACAGACTCACCAGCCCTGGGGCACCTGGGGGCAGCACCATCTGGTAGGAGCCAGGGACCCCTCCTACCATATGCAGGAGGGAGTGCATGAGGCCTGGTGAGGTTATAAAAGCATGCTTGGTGCCCCAGTGACGGAAACTGATGGTACCCCACTGGTTACACTTAGTCTTTTAAGTAGTTTTCTTAGCGTGCAAGCAAATTTTGACTCAAGAAGACATGCTATGCTGTTTAGTTTTAGGTGACACAATGTGTGCGGGGAGGGCGACAACTTTAGGAAGAAAGGGAATTGTGCGAGTGAGCGGCTGAAAGGTTCGCTCTCTTCCTTTGGCTCTGTTTAGAGTCAATCCTGGAGGCAGAAAATGCTCCTTGGGAACCACACACTGGTGTTGGGATGATATTCCAGAAGACAGGATTGCCCTTCATGTTGTTCAACTATTTCATTGCCAGGACTGGGATGTGTGTGTAAATAAAGCAAGTTGCACATACACCCAGACTCCTTGTCACTGATTTCTCCTCCACTGGGAAGCTGACCTCCAAGGCCCTGGACTTCTATTACAGCTCGGTGTCACAAGGCAGGCAATAATATAATGCGGACTTTAGGGAAAATATAACACTTAACATGAGAAGATGCCTGAAAGGGCACAACCTTTGTCCTACATCTTGCAGTTGCTAGAACTGTGGCCTCTTGCTTTCATATCCACTAAAATTTCTTGAATTTCAAAGAAAAAAAATAAGGATCAAGATAAAGGCACATGCTGACTGGAATTACGCAAAACATCCACCAGAATAATGGTTGAGAAGAAAAAGCCATGCCAAGCATAACAGGACAAAGCAATAGCATGCACTTCATAACTATTGCAAGGTCAGAACTAACGTTAATATTCACTACCAATTAAAATGTATTGGATGATTCTGAGGAAGGAGGTGAACTAATGGGCAGCTTCTTCCAGAGGGACAGCAAAAAAAAGAAGACGCAAACTGCACCTTCCTGCATCATCCTCCATCTTCCCTCAGCACTGCAGCCTTAATACCTCCCATGGATTCCACAGGTAAGGACTATCTAGTGGATCTCAATCTTACTTGATTGCACTCGCTTTCTGTGTGTCTACAGTAGTTTACCCCCACCTACACAAGAACATTTACCACTTTAAAAATACCCCAATATGTAAATCACTAAATATTAAAGACAGGAAGGCATTTATTCAAACAGAGAACATCAGAGATGGAGGCAGATACCACATTGTCTACACTTCCTAGAACACTACAGTGTTGTTAAAATTATTGCTGCCTCACTTCCTGCCCAGGTTCCAATAATCCTTCTATTTTTGTCAATCAACAAAGTTTTTGAGATGTTGACATCTTGGTAAAAAGCCATTTAAAACAATCTGTCATTTTCTTGAACTTGGTTGCACTATTAAGTGAACTGCAGAATTCTTAGACCAAGTTCATCCACGATGTATACTCCATTTATCTGAGTGAAAAGAAAAATGCCCATGAGATCAATGGAGGGAGGAATCTAGCCCATTATACCAACTTCTCTTTCTGTTTCTCTGTCTTCCTTTACAAAAGGTGATGTGTATGAATGGTGCTATCATGAGAAGAAAGTGTGATAACATGAATATGTCTCACCATCAGCATATGCACAATGTGCCCAGCCATTTAATAGCATCATCAGGCAGGTGGAGAGCCAGTAGCCTGCCATCGAAGTAAGTTAGTGGGCAGTTGACAATGATATGCAACTGAATCAATGTGGCACCTACCTCTCACAACACCCTCTTCTGGTCAGGTGTGTCTGCATCTGCATTCTCCATTTCCTCAGCTCACAGTACCCCTTGTTGATCATTGCATTTGTCAGGTAGGTCTTCAGTGACTCAGCCCTCTGGCCAAGTCACACACAGTCTGTGTGCAAAACAAAAAAAGCCCCTTCTAAGGTATAAGGTCCAATCAGGCCTATCTCAAACCCCACAGTATTGTCCTGCAGCCCTCCCCACGCTCTGTCCTTTAACAGTCCAACAGGGCCCATCACAATATTGTCAGCTGGAGTCTGGCTGCCCATGCAAAGGTTCCTACTTCCTCCCTAGAGACTCTTTGCCTGGCCTTTAGTCCTCTAACCCCAATTCTACTGCGAGTCATTCTCAGTTCAGCTCCCTTTCAGGAGTGTAACAAAGCCCACCTATCAGCTTCTTCCCTGAGCCTGTTTCAGCATCCTTTCTCAGAGCTTAGTCAATTTCCCAGAGGCTGTTGGGGGCCCACCCTCTATTCTGGGTCCCACCCCAGGAACCCTCTAAGTGGCAACCACATGCCACATCTCTCTAACTAACTGCATTTCCCTGGGGGCACTTCCCCATAGCCCTTATCTTACTATGAGTTCCAGCAGCCAACCAGGAGCTCTTCCTTGCTTCACTGGTCCCTACTAGCATTGAATTGTTCACTGTGCTGTAATTCTCTTTGGTCAGCAAGGAGCACAATGCAGTTTCCTAACTCTAGCAAGTAACTACTTGCCTCTAGGGCTGCAGGTCCTTTTTACAGTCCCTCCTGGGCCCAGATTGGCTGCTCCTTGCAGTGTCTCTGATTGGCTGCTCCCCCTGCAGCCACTCTAGCCCACTTGGAGGACCTCTCCACTGCTCCTCTCCTGAGAGGAGTGTGGCAGTACTCTGAGGCCTCCAGCAGAGGGCTTGTGGGCTTAGTCCACCCCATCACA
This sequence comes from Pelusios castaneus, assembly GCA_007922175.1. Lineage (NCBI taxonomy): Eukaryota > Metazoa > Chordata > Testudines > Pelomedusidae > Pelusios > Pelusios castaneus. Next base: position 21,549,908 of record ML685758.1, read on the forward strand.
GTGACATAGTCTGAAGTTGACCACAGCTGCATGGTGGGTCATCAAAGAGATTGGAGGCACAGTTGCCCTGTCCTGTGTTTCACAATTTCTTTGGCAAATCAAGACCTGGTGGACAGATGGTTGTGTCAGTGACAAGACAGTGATTAACTGTCATGTCCTGTGGTGGCATAAATGACCACAAAGAGCATCTAGAAGGCAGGCGAGCTGGTAGGTGGTTACAGAGGTCTGCATACAACAGCAGGTCACTTTTCTCATGGATCTTGTCCAATAGTGTGCCAGAGGCCGTCTCACAGAGAACGTGGAGTGGTATTATGTCATTAAGAATTGATAGCCATGGCAACAGAGTTGGTCATAAAGTCCTGCTAACAATATACATAGCTTTGTTATGCTCTACATCAACCAACTTTGTATGAGACAAGTGACACCAGACAGGAGCATGGTACTCTGCTGTTGTATAGCAGAAGGCAAGGGCTGATGTTCCTAGTGTCCGGGCACTCACACCCCAGGTTGAACAGATCAATTTTCTGCGCAAGTTGTTCTGAGTGCTGACTTTGGCTGCTGTCTTCCTCAAGTGATTAAAGTACATTAGTGACCTATACAATGTCACATTGAGGTAAACCAGGTCTCACAAGAGACTGTCAAGCCACAGTACTAGATTTTATTATAAATGGCCCGGATTTTCAGGAATCAGTGACTGAAGTTACACTCCTAAATCCCTGTGTAGACATTTAGGCTATGTCTACACTGGCAAGTTAGTTCGAATTAAGGAGGCTTAATTCGAACTAACTAAAGCCATGGCTACACTAGGCTTTAGTTAGTTCAAATTAAGGGCTTTAGAAGTAAGGCTAATAAGTTCGAATATGGCTTTAGAAGTAAGGTTTTAATTCGAACTAACTAGTTCGAATTAGCCAATGTGGCCATGTTAATTCAAACTAATTTCTTAGTTCGAACTAACCAGCCATTGAAATGAATGGGGATCGCTAATTCGAACTAACTTTTTCTAGTTCGAATTAAGTTAATTCGAACTAACTAAAATTAATTTGAATTAGTTAGTTTGAACTAACTAATTCGAACTAATTTTAGCAAGTGTAGACATGGCCTTAGTGTTTCTTTAGCAAAGATGGTGTATTCGATTCTGTCCTACAGGTCTCAGGTGCCCTGTTCCCTAAGTGTTCTGCAATAACAGAGCACTACTACTTGTGTTATGGGCATAACCAAGCAGCACTCAAATATTTACCTTACCTTTGTATTGCCTGCTTCTCAGAGGTTTAAGTTTAGCCACTCTGGAAGGGCAGGAGGCCGCATTGGGCAACCTTAACTATGCATTAATTAATTTCTGGAGTAACTCATATAATCTAAGGATGGTAGAACCCCCTGAGTCCCTGACATGAATGCTCCAGAGCCCACTTCCAGTCCCTACACAGCTATGGAGTGCTTATCTGAGCTAGCAGAAGGGTGTCTGCTTGAGAGGCACTAGTGAGGGCAGGCCTAGGGGGAAAGCTAGCCATACACCAAAGCCCAGCAGAAAAAGAGCAGGCATAAGGGAAAGAGGAAATAGAGAGTCAAACCTATTGGTATAATCCCCGTTGCACAGACCAGATCTTGGTCGGGGAGTAGCAATTGAGATGGGATCCACAGGGGTAGACCAGATTCTACAGGAAGGTCCGGGGATGGGAAGGAAGATCATCCTAATATAGATCAGATCCTGGTTGGATGGGGGCTCTGGAGCAGCAGAGGGTCTCTGAGGATCCCCACCCCAGGACATTTCCCTGCGGGGAGAGTGGAGGTGGGGATCCCTGCCATGGGGGAACAGAGAAGAAGCAAGGATGAAAGTTGATAGGGTGGGTGAAGGGAGTCTTCCTGGTGGGTGGGCTAGGAGGCAGTGCAGGATTTGGGCCCAGCCTCCACCTAGAGAGGTGGGGCTGCGCCCCCCGTCCAGTGAGGATGAGGGGAGCAGGAGCTCCTCCAGCAGCCAGGAGAACAAACTGCCCACCTGCTGGCTGCCGTGTGGAGCTGTCCCACTGCAGCTGATCGCCATGCGCCCCTGCTGTTGTTCCTCCTGTTCCTGATGGTCCCACTACCTAGTGGGTCTACAACCTGCGGCTCCAGAGCTGCATGCGGCTCTTTGACTGCCCCCTTGCGGCTCCAAGCTCCTCTCTCTTCCCCTCTCCCTCCCCACACTGGTGGACTCTGTGGGTGACCTGCTCCTCTCTCTGGGCTCCCCGCTCCCTGCCAGGGTACCTGTGGCAGGCACATTGGCCCAGCTCCCAGCCCTCCCCCACAACCGCCACAAGGAGGCTACACCCATTGCAGCTCTCAAAACACTTGGTTATTGAAGGAATTTTTAAAAGGGGATTGTCTTATCTTTTTCGTTACCGACCCCTGACCTAGATCAGGCCGTGCCTGCTGCCCAGAGACCTGCAGCTGCGCCAAGGGCTCCCTGTACTGCCCTGGAGCCCAAGGCGTGCCATTCCCCAGCAGGCTGTAAATACTGAGCTACCAGCAGTTGCTACACCTGAGCTGGGTGTGCACATCCTCAGCCTGACAGGCTAAGCTGCCCCATCAGCTGGCCCCATGCCTGCCCACTGAAGCCCTGCAGCATCTTTATTTTGCAGATGGCTTAGCTCCTACTCTAACGCACCTCTGAACCATAGTTTAAATTGCAACATGTCCCAGGACATTTCAGAAAGACTGCACTCATTTGCCAACCAGTTCTGAGGGGAAGGATATATATTTATCCTGCCCTATCTTAAAAGGCAGATAAGGCAATGTGCTAGGTAAAGAACTCAGTCTGTCCCACTACCAGACACATTAATTCTTACTTATAGCTAATTAGTTAAACTGATTTTATTCACGGCACTGTGCTTATGGCTCAAGGTAAGAGTTTAGAGTGGGTACTATATAGCTGTCTCAACACAGGTCACACTCTAGATCACATGAGGATCATTAAAGAAGAGAAGTCTGTTCCCAGTGATGATTTGGGCATAATGGCTTTGCAGTCACCTGAAGACATGGTCTTGTACTGACGTGACCTCTTGGAACTTCAGTGTGGTGGACGAGAATGTGATTGATTCTCCTGTAATGCAAGTGAACATTTCGCTAGTTGAAACAGAAGGATGCAAATATTAGTAATTATGATACAATGTATGAGAAAGAGTAAGAAAAAGAAAAAGAAAGACTTTTGCATGAGAGTTTTCCAGCCTCAGCAGAGATTAAAACATCTTAGAGCAGCCCCAGTGCTTTTATTCTAAAAAAAAGGTGCCGGTACGCCAGCAGGAGTGGAGGGAGAGGGGTGTCTGCAGGGAAAAGGAGACCTGCTCCTTCCCCTGCTGATCCTGGCCTCCAGGGGTGTCATAGAATCATAGAACCTTTTTGGGCGAGGGGCCACATTCAATTTTCCAATCCTTCCCCCTCCACCACCGCTGCCCCCAGCGGCTTTCCCAGGCCCCACCAGCTCCCCAACACCCCCAACACCCCCAGGCCCCTTCACCCCCAGCTGCCAACTCCCCAACACCCCTGGTCCCCTTCCCCACCTGCCCGCCAACTCCCTGACACCCCTGACCCTTCCCCGGCCTCTTCCCTACCTGCCAGCTCCCCGATCCCCCCAGGCCTCTTCCTCGCCCACCCACCGGCTCCCTGATCCCCTGACCCTTCCCCCTTACCTGGCTAGAACTGCAGGGGCATCCCCGAGTCACTCCCTGGGCAGGCTGCTCCCACCCTGAGCATGCTCAGGGTGGGAGATTTGATAAGTCCCTTGGTGGGCCAGATTCTTGCCCGTGGGCCACAGGTTGGATAAGCCTGCTGTCCCCTGCCAGTTCCGTTGCCCAGCTGGGGTCCAGGATCCGCAGCTTGGGAAAGGAGACCTGCTCCTTTTCCTTGCTGATCCCAGCCTCCAGCTGGGTAGCAGGGCCGGCCAGGGAAAAATAGATGCTAGTACATTGTACCGGTGTGTACCTGCTCAAAAAAAGCCCTGGTAGCAGCTGTAAAAATGTAACCAAAATTAAAAGTGATCATACTTAGATCAGTAAGGTGAAATAGCCCCCATACTTCTTGAGTATGTATGGCTGGGTACCTTACACTGCAAAACTTATGTGATACTGCTTATGTAATACAACCTAAGGAGTTGCAAATTGTATCGTTTTTTTCTGTGCAAACTTTGTTTATGGATTTATCAGTTCAGCAAACTGCTTTTTGAAAAGATAGCAAGGCTCCAAATCAGACCTTAAACTAATCAAGTTAAATGTTTGCCATGTAATGTCTTTTTAATGTGCAGTTTTTGTTTCACTGCAAAACAGCCTGGCAATATTATATTTCACAAAATAAGTAGCAGATGTGCTCTTCTCTTTTTTCTTTTCTTTTTTTTTTTTTAAGTCTCTGGAAGCAAAAGCTGGCTAGTAAGTAGTGCATAAAAAATTCTTCAGAGAATGATAATAATGTTTGGCCTTGGGTACTGAATATACAGCATAACTAATGTTCTCTAATTATTCTTGAAATGTAGTGCCTGAACTACAACATTCAGATGTGACCATAGACGCTGCCCTATCTCATCTCCTCCATTAGGGGTGGATCCTCAGTTGGTATACATAGTCATAGCTCAGCTAAATGAAGCTATGACAATGGACACCACCTGAGGCTCTACACCTTATATTAGTTTAGCCAAGAATAAAGATGGGGCAGACATGAAATTTTATATCATATTCAGATGCTGTATCCTTCTGGCAAAGATGGGAGTATTTTAATTCAGAGTTTGGTTCAGGCCATCTATTCAAAACTGACTAGTTTCACATGGGGCTTGATCCAAAAAGTCTATTGAAGTAAGTGGAAAGACTCCCATAGGCATCACACAGGATTAAATGAAATACAGGACAACTGAGATTTTTGTGGATAAAGGAGTAAGGAGGTGGCCTCCAAGGTATAGCATCCACACTCATGCAGATAAATATGATGCACACAGAAGGCGCATCTCTGATGCATTATCAGGAGCAAATTAAAGATTAAGCATTATTAGCAGTACAAATAAAGCACATTATATAGTGCTTTACAGGCACATAGCATTGAACAAACTTCATTGGCTAATGCAACAGAAACAGTAAAGTGATATTAAGGGCTATGTCTACACTTACCAAAGTTAGTTCGAATTAGTTAATTCAAACTAACTAATTCGAACTAATTTTAGTTAGTTCAAATTAACTTAATTTGAACTAGCATGGCCCAACTGAAATTTTAGTTCGAACTAAGCAAGTGCCATGCATGGCACTTGCTTAGTTCGAATTAGTCAGTTGCATTAAGCTCAATTGCCAGTTAGTTCGAACTAAGCAGTTAGTTCAAATTCACATGGCCACATTGACTTAATTCGAACTAACTAGTTCAAATTAAGGGTTAGTTCGAAAGATATAATCAAATTTATTAGTTCGAATTAAGGAAGCCCTTAATTCGAACTAATGAAAGCCTAGTGTGGCCAAGGTTTAAGTTAGTTCGAATTACGCTTCCTTAATTCAAATTAACTTGCAAATGTAGTCATAGCCAAAGAGACTAAAGCATGTTGAAGCATGTAATTTTGAAATAACATTGTTATGTAGCACATCAAGGAATGAAAGTTCATCAGTTCATTTTAAACAACAATGCACCTGACCCAAGCCATGAAGTTTGACACTGGGTTCAAATTTTTCCCCTGTACAGTAATGCTGAGATCTACTGTTTTGATTCAGGCACACCTCTGATTTAAAAAATGTACCACACACGTATTAGAGGTTTGAGACCTAAAACCAGTAGTCTTTTCTTTAGGAAAACAGATGTACAAATGCTGGAGGAACCAACTAGGGGCCTTGCAGCTCTAGACCTGCTGCTCACAAACAGAGAAGAATTGATAAGGGAAGTAGAAGTGAATGGCAACCTGGGCAGCAGTGACCATGAGATGGTAGAGTTCAGGATCCTGATCAATGGAAGGAAGGAAAGAAGCAGAACACACACCCTGGACTTCAGAAAAACAGATTTTGACTCCCTTAGGGAACTGATGGGCAGGATTGCTTGGGAGGCTGATCTGAAGGGGAAAAGCGTCCAGGAGAGCTGGCTGTATTTTAAAGAAACGCTGTTAAAGGCACAGGAAGATACTATTCCAATGTGCAGAAAGAACAGCAAATGTGGAAGGCGCCCAGCGTGGCTTAGCAGAGAACTCTGCGATGAGGTGAAACATAAAAGGGAAGCTTACAAGAAGTGGAAGCTTGGACAGGTGACAAGGGAGGCGTATAAAGATATTGCTTGGGACTGCAGGGATAAAATCAGAAAGGCCAAAGGGCAATTGGAGTTGCAGGTAGCAAGGGATGTGAAGGATAACAGAAAGGGGTTCTACAAGTATGTCAGTAACAAGAAGAGGATCAGGGATGGTGTGGGTCCCTTACTGAATGAGGCAGGTATCCTCGTGGTGGATGATGAGGAAAAGGTTGAAGTACTCAATGCTTTTTTTACTTCAGTCTTCACAGGGAGGGCCAGCTCCCAGGCTACTACGCTGGGTAACGCAGAATGGAGAAAAGAAGAGCGGCCCTCAGTGATGGAAGATCAGATTAGGGACCACTTAAAGAAATTGGATGTGCACAAGTCTATGGGGCCAGATGAACTGCATCCGAGGGTGCTTAGGGAGTTGGCCGAAGTGATTGCAGAGCCACTGGCCATTATCTTTGAGAACTCATGGCAAACAGAGGAGGTCCCAGATGATTGGAAAAAGGCAAATATAGTACCTATCTTCAAGAAAGGGAAAAAAAGACCTGGGGAACTACAGACCAGTCTCACCTCAATCCCTTGAAAAATCATGGAGCAGGGGTCCTCAAAGAATCCATCCTGAAACACTTGGAGGAATATAGAGTGATCAGGAACAGTCAGCATAGATTCACCAAGGACAAATCGTGCCTGACCAACCTGATTGCCTTCTATGATGAATTGACTGGATTTGTGGATGTGGGAAGAGCCGTTGACGTGGTATACCTCGACTTTAGCAAGGCTTTTGATATGGTTTCCCACAGCATTCTCGTCAGCAAGTTAAGGAAGTATGGGTTGGATGAGTGGACCATAAGTTGGATAGAAAACTGGCTAGATCACTGGGCTCAGCAGGTAGGAATCAATGGCTCGATGTCTAATTGGCAACCAGTAACGAGGGGAGTGCCCCAGGGGTCGGTCCTGGGGCCGGTTCTGTTCAACATCTTAATTAATGATCTCGATGATGGGATAGATTGCGTGCATAGTAAGTTTGCGGATGACACCAAGCTGGGGGGAATGGTAGACATGCTGGAGGGCAGGGACAGGATCCAGGGAGACTTAGGAAGCTTAAGTCAACTTAATAACACCTCCTTTTAGGTCGACTTAAGCCTTAAGTCAACTCTTTAAATTGACTTAAGACCAGTGTAGACAGGGATTAACACTAAATCAACTTTATTAAGTCGACTTAAAGCCAATATAATGGCTATCTCTGCTGTTAAGTCAACTTAAAATCAACTTAAAGTGCGGTCAATTTGTTAAGTCGACTTAACAAGGTCGACTTTAAGTCGACTTAAAGTCAACCTTGTTAAGTCAACCTAACAAAGTCTACTTAACTTTGTAAGTATAGACATAGCCATAAAGCTGTGCAATCTAAAGCCAACCTAAATAGGTTAAAATATTTGAGAGTCCTCCTGCCAACTCTCTAAAGTCTTATTTTGCTGATTTCAAAGTTACAATACTTTGTTGAGTTAAGGCCCACCCTGTCTCCCATTGAAGTAGCTAAAAAAGTCCAATTCACTTCATTGGGTACTGGACAGACCTCTTAGTAGAACAGCCCAAATACTTTCTTTCTACTAGAGTCTTGCAGAGGATTAAAATTAATTTATACCAAAACTGATTCCCAGAAGTTCCACCCACTTGCCCCACCCCCTAGTGATCCCTCCAGGTTCTCAGAAAGTGGTGTGTAAACACTAGTAAAAGAGATGACATTTCATAGAATTAAGATATATTCAAATGTTGTTTTATATTTACTGTGTGAAACAATAGTGTTCTAAAGAAGAATTGTATTGAGATGGAGTTGAAGGAATAGTGCTCAGCATAGGTGTAATCTCATACTCCATCAGTAATTTCACGAGTTTATCGGGTTTCCATTCTATATGCTCCTTCCACAGCAATGCTTAGTGTTTTCATTTACATGGAATTTGTTAATAAATGGAACTGGTGTGACATACTGCACCCCTTATAGTGTAATTGTGTGTCATCTATGTTCATCCATATTGTGTAGAGTTTAATACAAAGTGTTGCATGTAAGATGTTTTTGGAGTGTTCATGGCATACTGACCTTTATTGTTATAGTAATATGTTTGTAACAGTTGTCTCCTCTGGCAGCAACCACCTTTAGTTGGGCTCAGGTGCCCCTAATTGACCTGCACCTTTCCTCTGCCTGCATGGAAAAGGGTCATTAACATTTTGAGGCTCATATATCTGCCCTCCAATACCCTTTTGGGGCCATCTGGCCTGACTTCATCACACTGTGTAATATTACCAAATATTTTTCTCATGGCTTGAGACAGATCTAGGCAAAACTCTGCAGAGCTAAAGAGCAATTCACAACTCCCTAGGGTATGTATGCATAAAACAAGCTCAGCTCTTCCAGGAGCAAAGGGCTAGCCTGAGCATCAGCAAAAGAACCCCAACAAGGAGATGCTCATTAATTCAGGGCATGGATGAAGTCATACAAGGACATTGTTTGTCACCTGATCCTGAAGGGGGGAGCGAAGCCTGAGAGGGGAGAAGAAACATATTAAAACAGAAAGTCATTTTGCAATCTCACTCTCTCTTTTCCACCTCTATCTACAAATACCACCAACCAACTGAAATGTTGATCCGGGAAGGGGGAGTCTGGGAAGGAATCCAGGTGGCTGTGGTAAGAATCATTTAAGTTTATAAAGTTGCTGCAAGTGTTAAGTTTAATTTAGAATGGGATTTGCCTTTTATTTTCTCCTGATCCAATCTGACCTGCTTTTCTCTGACTTATGATCACTTAAAATCTTTCTGTACTTAATAAATGTTGGGGGTTTTTTTATTTGGTTTAAAGTACATTAGAGATGCCATTTGAAGTGACAAGGCTGGTGCATATCAATTTATTTGATAAAATGATAAACATATGAGCTTGCAGTGTTCAGTGGGCCAACACCAAACATTGTTAGACTGTAGTTCCTAGGGTTGCATCTGGGACTGGGGATATTCACTGGGGTCAAACCACTGCATAATCCTATGAGTGGCTGGTTAGAGGTACTCACTGAGTTGGGAGCAACTTACATGCTAAAGCCTGTGCATGAGCTATCCAGCAGTAGAAGTTCTCACTGCGAAGCAGAATAAGATAGACTCCAAGGATGCATCTACACTGGCAACTTAGGTTGATTAAAGGAGGCTTAAATCAACCTAAACAAAGCCACATCCACACTGGGCTTTTATTAAGTCGAATTAAGCATTTCCTTAGGTCAACTTAAGGTAAGCTTAAGTCGACTTACTAACACCTCATTTTAGGTCAACTTAAGCCTTAAATCAACTCCTTAAATTGACTTAAAGCCAGTGTGGATGGGGATTAGTGCCTAGATCCACTTTATTAAGTCGACTTAAAGCATTAATAAGGTTGACACGGGGCTATGTCTACACTAGAAAAGTTAATTCGACTTTGACTTCGAGAGGTTGGAGGAAAATGTTTTAACTCTTCCTTTATGGTCATTATTACAGACCACTCAGTTCAATTCCTTTTTGCACAGGAAACTGATCAGATACTCTGTACTTTTGTGCTCAGATACTCCAGTGATGGGAATCAGTGCAAAACCCTAAAAAAGAATGACAAAATCTAGCAAGAATCATCAATAGAGTTTCTGAGCCCAGTGGTATTAGGTATTTTTCTGACCCTTTACTTTACTACATTATTCTAACTCTGGCCTTCTCCTTCCTTTCTAATCTAATGCTAAGCAAGATTATGACTTCACAACTTGAGCCTACAAACCCTTGTTCATGAGTAGTTAAACTGAGATCAGCTTTTTACAGACATCTTGGGCTTGTATTCACAGATTCAAACTCCAGAAGGGACCATTGTGAACTTTTAGTCTAACCTCGTATATTACACAGCCCATAGAACGCCGCCAAAATAATTCCTAGAGTATATGTTTGAGAAAAACATCCAGTCTCCATTTAAAAATTGTCAGAGATGGAGAATCCACCAGGACCCTTGGTATATGCTTGGTTTTTCTTAGCATTAAAAATGTATACCTTATTTCCAGACTGATTTTGTCTAACTTCAATTTCTAGCTATCAGATTACGTTATACTTTTCTCTGCTAGATTGAAGAGCCCATTATTAAATATTTGTTCCCCAGGTAGATATTTACAAACTAATCAAGTCAGCTGTAACTTTCCCTTTCTTAAACTAAATAGATTGAGCTCCTTCAGTATCACTATAAGGCATGTTCCTTAATCTTTTAATCATTCTCTTGACTCTTCTCTGAACCCTCTCCAATCTGTCTTCAATTGTGGGCACCAGAACTGGACATATAATTTCAACAGCAGTTGCACCAGTGCCAAATACAGAGGTAAAATAAACTCTCCATCTACTTACATTCCAAGGTCACATTAGCTCTTTTGATCACAGCATCACATTGGGAACTCATATTCAGCTGATTATACACCATGATGCCCAAATCATTTTTAGAGTCGCTGCTTCCCAGGATAGAGTCCCACAACCTGTAAGAATAGACAACATTCTTTTTCTTTTGTGAACATTTACATTTAGTTGTATTAAAATGCATATCATTTGCTTGTTCCCAGCTTACCAATAGATCCAGATAGCTCTGAATTAGTGACCTGTCCTCTTCATTATTTACTACTCCCAAATTTGGGTGTCATCTGCAAACTTTACAGTAGGGATTTACTTTCTTCTAGGTCACTGATAAAAAAATGTTAAATAGCAGAGCCAAGAAGCAACCCTTGCATGACCCCACTGACAACATATGCACTTGATGCTGACTCCTTTACATTTACATTTGAGACCTATCAGTTACCCATTTGTTGAATCATTTAATGTGTGATGTTAATTTTATATTGTTCTAATTTTTTTAATCAAAGTGTTATGTGGTACCACATCAAACCTCTTACAGAAGCCCAAGTATATTACATCAACATCAACAAAACCTGTAATCTAATAAAGAAACTTGACATATTTTCCATAAATCCATGTTTATTTGAATTAATTACACAACCCTCCTTTAATTCTTGATTAATCAAGTCTTGTGTTAGTCACTCCATTATCTTGCCCAAGATCGATGTTACACTGCCAGGCCTTTAATTACCCAGGTCATCTTGTTTACCCTGTTTAAAAATTGGCACAACTTTAGCTGTCTTCCAGTCTTCTGGAATTTCCCCAGTGGTCCAAGATTTATTGAAAATCAACAGTAATAGTCTATCAAGCTCTTCAGTCAACTTCTTTAAAACACTTGGGTGCAAATTATCTGGACTTGCTGACCTAAAAATGTTTAATTTACTAGCTTTTGTTTAACATCCTCCAGAAATACGATTGTAATGGAAAGAGTGCTACCACAGTATAAGACTAGATCATCTGTTTTTCCTCCAGTACAGTACAGAAATTGTTATTGAACATGTCTCCCTTTTCTGCATGATTACTAATAATTCTACTATTTCTATTTCGTTATGGACCAATACCATTGTTAGGATTCTTTTTGTTTGTAATATATCTTTAGAAACTCCTTCTTGTCCTTTATTCTGCAGGACGCACGTTTCTCCTTGTGTTCCTTGGCTTCCCTTATCAATTTTTTACAATTCCTAACTTCTAATTTATATTCTGCTTCCTTCTATTTGTTATATATTATTTATTAATATTATTAATATTATATAATATTATTATTAATATTGTATAATATAATTAATATTATTACAGCTGCCTTTACATACCCTCTAAGTTTGCTTGGTTTTTAAACTAGTACAGCCTTCTGACTCAATTGTGGATTTTTGGGCATCTAGGAATGTGTTCTTAATGTGTTCGAACTGGAGGGAGTTGCAAGTGCTTTGAAGGATAGGGTTAAAATTCAAAATGATCTGGACAAACTGGAGAAATGGTCTGAAGTAAATAGGATGAAATTCAATGAGGGACAAATGCAAAATACTCTACCGAGGAAGGACCAATCAACTGCATACATACAAAATGGGAAAAGACTGCCTAGGAAGGAATACTGCAGAAAGAGATCTGGGGCTGGCGGTCAGAGTGAATCACAAGCTAAATATGAGTCAACAGTGTAATATTGCTGGGAAAAAAAACAAACATCATTCAAGGATATATTAGCAGGCGTGTTATAAGCAAGACACAAGAAATAATTATTCTATTCTACTCCATGCTGATTAGGCTCTCAACTGGTGTACTGTGTCCAGTTCTGGGTGCCACATTTCAGGAATGATGTTGATGAATTGGAAAGAGTCCAGAAAAGAATAACAAAAATGAATGAGTCTAGAAAACATGACCTATGAAGAAAAACTGAAAGAATTGGGTTTGTTTAGTCTGGAGAAGAAAAGACTGAGTGGGGGACATGATAACACTTTTCAAGTACATAAAAGGTTGTTACAAGGAGGGATAATATTGTTCTTTTTAATCTGTGAGGTTAGGACAAGAAGTAATGGGCTTAAATTCCAGCAAGAGCAGTTTAGGTTGGACATTAGGGAAAACATCCTCACTGTCAGGATAGTTAAGCGCTGGAATAAATTCCCAAGAGATGTTGTGGAATCTCTGTCATTAGAGTTTTTAAAGAGAAGGTTAGACAGACACCTGTCAGGGATGGTCTGGATAATACTTAATCCTGCCTTGAGTGCTGGGGACTGGACTAAAAGATCTTGGAGGTCCCTTCCAGTCCTACAGTTCTATGAGTCTGATATTCTTTCTTCATTAATGCAACTCTACAGAAATAAATGACTGCCGAACACCAACAGAAAGGAGCTCCCACACTACGCACCTCTACATCCAATTATACCCGTTGCTTCTCAACTCTCCAACCCTAGCAGGATAGACATTCTGGCTACATCCAGTCATTGGACATGGATGAGTGCAAGCAGTGGGTCTGGATGAACGCAGGTTTGGTATGGGGGGAAAGGAGATGGGGCGTGAAACTCACGGGTTTTGGCTGAGCTTTGTTTTGAGTTTTGGTATTCTTGGAGCCCAAAACTCAAAGTGAATAGAAGGGGTAAAAACCCATGAGAATCTGCCTTGAAGAATAGCACTCCAGTCCATTGTGAATCAAAAGAGATGAGTTTCACACTGTTTTACTAAAAGCTACAGAATCTCAACCAAAAAAAGGACTTGGAGCAAGTGCTGGAGGCTAACAATCCTCAGACGAAAAGAGCTATATACCAATAAGCATTTTCATTACAATCTAGTATTTCCTCTCCCACCACTGCAAGTGTTAATGTTTTTGTTGTGTCTTTTGCTTTTACCACAATAATATGAAGGAACCACACAGGCACATTGTGGACTAAATAACCATGGTCACTTAGCATATGTAACACGCAAGACCAGATGCATATAGTACACTATACTAGTCTAGCTGGATTCTGGCAGCTTCCAAAACAGAACATAGTGAAAGCAACTATAGGGCTCACAAAATCTTTTCAAAGGTTCCTAGCCAATTCCTTTACCAAAAAAATTAAAAATGAAATATAATTTTCTAAAGAGAATTATGTAGTCCCGGAAGGGTTTGAAATGAGATTACTGTGAGCTTTTCAGGTGTTGAAGTTAATAATTTTGTAAGCTCTTGGTTCTTAAGGCACCATGGGCCTTGATGTACATCTTATTGATTGTATACTTCAAGGAGTACTATATGAAACCATATGTAATTTCATATCTCCCATCTTCACTATAAGACACCAGTCATTCTGGTTGACACCAGCAAATCAGATCCAACCAACACATGAGCCCAATGTGTAGGACAGACAGAGCAGCTGTAGTGGTTACTGTGAATGGGCACATTAGTTGGGTGTAAAGGAATGTGAGTGGAGTTCTGTGGCCTGGGAAATGGAAGATTTTTCTCTAAAAGAAACACTGAATATTCTTGTATCAGGTTATATTTGGCCTAGTAACTAGAATTTGACCAGGATTTGAATTACACATTTTGTAATTATGTTTCCTAACTAACTCATATTGCTGCTTGTGTATTTACTTTGTTCTTTAGCCACTATATCTTCCCTTCCTGACTCCTGTTTATGTAATAAAGTAAAATATTGTCACAGAAAAGATAAATACTATGTTGTGGGGCTTTAAGAGATTTTTCCTAATAAATTAATCAATTGCATCTTCATCCACTTTAAGATGATCAGCTCGCAAATAACCAAATGTGTGATTTTTATATTTTTCCACATCTTTCATCTATTCCAGACCCAGAAAAAAAAAGTAACACCTTGCCCAGAGTTATATAAAAATCTTTGTCTCTATGACAACTGCAAGAATCACTGAAATTAAAGCCCAGGATTGATATACTTTGCATGGAAATAATATCTAAAACATACCTCAAGGAAGATAGCCATGAATCTGAAATTCAGTAAATTTCCTTTCAGGTGCTGTACCTACAAAACCAGGTTAAAATATCAGTTATTTACACAAACACACACACACACCTTTTGCAAAAGACACTCAGATAATAGAATGTTCTCTTGCAATAACTCCTAAACTAAAGAAAAAGAGATTCTAATCTTGTGAACAAGGAATGACATCATGTACAACTGTGGCTGTTTGGTCTCTTGTCAGGACTACATTAAATGGTGGGCCTACCACCATGTATTTTATCTTAAGCAATTTGTCTTTGAGTGAAATGCTTTGACAAAGTGGTCAGTAACAAAAGCTGGTGCACATATCTTCCACTTTGAGGGAAGAGCAGGCTGGATAATAATCTCCACTTGACCAGAATAGATGGTATAGTCGTGGGGTCTTCGGCTGAGGAGCCAGGTGGAGTTTCTCTGTTGTTGGATCATGAGTGGCTGGAAAGCATTCATTGAACCAAGCTGGGGATGGTCCTGGCCTCTGGAGGCCTGTATAAGTACAGTAGGTTTGCCAGGGGGTTGTAGCTTGTCACAGCATCACAGCGTAAGAGGGAACCCAAGCTGGTCAGACAGGGTGCATCTACGCTTACAAGTTAGGTCGACTTAAGGAGGCTTAAGTCGACTTAAACTACTCCACATCCACATTGGGCTTTCCTTAAGTTGATTTAAGCATTTCCTTAAGTTGACTTAAGGAAAAGTTAAGTCGACTTAATAACACCTTGTTTTAGGTCAACTTAACGCTTAAGTCTACTTAAAGTTGACCTTATTGAGTTGACTTAATAAAGTCGACTTAACTTTTCTAGTATAGACATAGTCACAGAGGTCTCAGTGGTATCCCAGTGTGACCTGTCTGAGCCTGAGGTAACCACCTGAAAATGCCAGGGTCATGGCAGGCTGCAAAAAGAGAGCAGGTTCTCCCAACACTGATGGGTGACACTGAAGTCAGACTTCCCAACCAGCCACAAACAATGCTTCTGATCCCTCACACCGGTTATCAAGAAGTTAAAACAAAATATATACAGCCCCCTTCACTGCATTTCAGTCTCTGGCTCCCAATCAGCCATTAGGTCCAATAAAGGGATAAGTTACTTAAAAGTCTAGAAATGCTTTCTAGCAAATCAAAAAGGCTCTTTTCCCCCATAAAAGGGCCTGGAATGCCTCTGCTCTAGTACCGGCTCCATCATTGTCCAAATGCTAGAGCAGTGGTTCTCAACCAGTAGGCCATGAGAACCGTCCAAGTGTGGCATGAAATTTTCTACAAAGGTAATGAAAATCAATGTAAAACAAACATTCTTTCATCTTAAACAACACTGTATTCAACCAAAATTACAACTCATGAAAATTAATCATCAAATTAAAACTGAGGTATCGATCTTCCGATTCTAAAATGTGAACATTCTAAGCACAGGTGGCCAAAGGGCAAAACTGAGATGACAGATATTTTTTTCTGGTGGATGTAAAGCATTAATGCATTTGATCCTTCTTTAGCTTGTTGTATGCATTATGTTGCACTAGTAAGACTGTAACCATAGTAAATGTAAGTAAATGTGACATTCATGAGCAACCAATTCAACTGAAAAAAGTGGCTGTGCTGTGGAATTGTTTGACTCATTGAAGTGTGCTGTGTTACTAAAAAGGTTGGGAACCACGGTGCTAGAGCACCACTTGGAGTTTCAGAATAGCCTCAGTTATAGCTAATGAGATGGGCCAGAGAGACAAGAGCACCATAGGGGACACCAGCTATACTAGACTTATTCAGGCTCTGATACTGTAACACTGTGTGCTTCCAAATGAACTTTTGAAAATTTGTTACAGGGGAAGCATGTGTCCCCCAGGGAAATTTCAGTAGCTTTTATTTACCGGAATTATTCTTGTCATATTATTGCTGGAAGTTTTCAAAATGATTATTCCTCAACCTGCTGCAGTCTAATGTGTTTTATACACTTCTGAATTGGTCACATTTTTCCCAGGCTCATGTTTTTAATTTAGGTCTTACACAAACAATTTAGAAACTCCATTATCTAGGGACTTTTGTATAGTATGCTATATACAGTGACTATTAATGGGCCTTACCCACTGCAGAAAGATCATATTTAATACACCATTATACTTTAAAACAAAAACATTCATTATTTTCCCACGTGTGAAGTACCCCCATCCCAAGTCTCTTAACACAATATGTAGAATGGGCTTATCAAAGAAGGCTAAACGAGTTAGGCGCCCAACCACTGTCGAAAGTCAGTGTGAGGTGGTTGCTTATTGTCCTGTCTCTGAAAAGTCCAACCTTGCTCCAGAATAGAATAGGTTAACATTCATCTCAGTACCAAAGGCCATAATACTGCAAACTCTTGCAGTGTTATCACTAGTTTCAGGATACCTGGTGTTTTACTGACAGTTCCTGATGGTAGAAAGAATCTCAGATTTCATAAGAAAATAAAGTATGTTTCCCTTGTGGATAAAGAGAAATGTTTGCAAACATGACCCAAGTGTAACCTAAAGACTTGGAAACCAGGAGGCAAAGAAGAAGCAGATTGTGTTTTAAGTAGGCTCATGATTTTTAGCAAGACTGTGCGGGTTTTTGGTCCTGACTCATGTTTTTCAGATACTAAGCACTTCTATACAGGCTCTGTGGTGTGCTCGTAGGGCCTCACATTGACCTTCTGCACTAGAGTGATCAAACCTAATTTGCCTAAATATACCACCCCAGATCCTCCAGACAAAAGCCTAAATAGACACACTTTGTATCGTGCCCTAAACTTTACCAGTCTTGGACTCAGTTGAAGCAGTGAAGGAAATGGAGAGTTCCAGAATCAAGTTCCTGTCTACAGAAGTCACCCTATTACCAATCCTCAGCTGAAAATACCTAGTGGCTATTAGCAAGATTTCCATCATTACAGTATTGCTGAGTGAGGATACTGGTATCTCAGGTATCTAGCATACGATTCATGTAGGGCTTTCAAAAAACCAATATCCAATACCTTACATTGTGCCTAGAAGCAGATGGTAAGCCTGGAGAACATGATACAATATTAGAAAATGACCATTTATTTTAAGTTAAATTTCAAGGATGCAAGAGAATAAAATCCACACCAGCCTTTAGCAAGATTTTTTCTCATATGCTCTATTGTTTTTAAAATTAGTACAGCCCTATAAAATATTAACATCAAACCCAAGAACTGGTTCAACTGCAATGTGTTCATAGTAAATGTCACCAGTCTTATTAAAGAAGCAGGAAAGTACTGTGCTTTGATCATTTGATTTTTTTGTTCTTTTTATTATATAAACAAATCCCATCCATTTTCAAAAATTAATTTTTTGTAATCAATAGCTTTGTATCAAGGTCTGATTCTTACTCAGTAAGGCTATGTCTACACTTAGATACTTAGGTCGACTTTATTAAGTAAACTTTATTAAGTCGACTTTAAGTCAACCTTATTAAGTCAACCTAGAGAGTCCACACTAGACTCTCTAAGTTGACTGGTTAGGCTAGGGGGGCTTGTCCAGGAGAGACTCAGCCCCACGGGGGGGGGGAGCTGGCTCTCCCCGAGACCGGCAAGACACCGCCAGCTCTCCTGGCTGCCTTCTCCCCGGGACGGCTCAGGTCCCGGGGAGAAGGGAGCATGGGGATCCCTTCTGGCTGGGACAATGGGGTCCCGGGGAAAAGGGAGCCTCACAGTCCCTTCTCCAGGACCGCACTCCAGCTGATAGGGGATCCCCGGGGTTTCCCCTGTCAGCTGAAGTGCGCTCCCTTCTTGCCTGGACCCCACGGGTCCAGGGAGAAGAGAGCGGGACTCCCTTCTGGCCAGGACCACTTGGGTCCCAGGGAGAAAGGATCGCAGGGGCTCCCTTTTGCTGGGACTGCTCAGTCCCAGAGAAGGGAGTTCAGGCTGCAGCTCTGTGACGCTGTCTGGATTTAGGGAACCATTTATGATATTATTTTGTATTAATATTTTATAATTGTTATAATCCATAGGAACTATGCCATGTTTGGTGTCAATAGAAAGGTAGTAATTTGTTGGGAATGATTATATAGTTTATGTGTAGGATTTGTATTCATATTAGAAGTTAGGAATATGATTGTTATATCTATATTTTAACTTGTGTGAGTCTGGGGAAATTCCCCAGACTGAATGTCTACCCAGCCATTGTCCCCTTAATGGCCCATTAAGGAAGCTCCCCAGTACAATGGACCGAAGGAGAAACCTGTTGAGCAACTAGGACTTGAACATGTGACTCAACTCCATTTTGATTGGAAAGAACTGCACACAGCATGGAGATGGCCAGAGGTGATAAAAGGCAGCAGCCTCGACTCTGTCTTGGTTCTCAAGTCCCCAGTCTATAGCCAACACCCATCTCTGGAACTATTCCTCTGAGACTGGACAAAGGATTGAGGCCCACCCGGGTGCTGGGTGTATACCAGAGGAACAAGCCTGCAAACTCCAGAGGAACAAGCCTGCAACCTGCTTTACATGAACTTTAAATCATTTGTATGTATGTGATTTGCTTTGACCCTTTAACATCTCTCGTATTTTGCTTCTTTTCATTTTATATTAAACCTTTAGTTGTAGTTGCTAATGGATTGGCTACCAGTGTGGTATTTCGGGTAAGATCCAAACCTATATTGTTCTGTGTGCTGTGGCTGGCCCTTTGGGGTCAGGAGAACCTATATCTTTAAGGGACCGTGTGGCTAGGTGGGAGCCAGAGGAGCTGGAGTGCAATAAAGGGGGCTGTTTCTATTTTGGGCAGATTTCTTGGTACCCAGTTTGAGGAACCAGAAGCCTGGTTGTGACTGATAGGGAGACTGGTTTAAGTACCACCCATCAGTGTGTGGGAGTTTGGCTCCCAGTTTTGCAGCTTGCCCTGATTTTTGCATGTCCAGGAGGGTATCCCAGGAGGCCCCGGTCACAGGCTCTCTTCTCCCCGGGACCCAAGTGGTCCTGGCCAGAAGGGAACCCCTCTCTCTTCTCCCTGGACCTGCGGGGTCCAGGCAAGAAGGAAGCGCCCTCCAGCCAACAAGGGATCCCCAGGGTTTCCCCTGTCAGCTGGAGCACAGGGCCTGCTCAAGCTGACAGGGGAAACCCCGGGGATCCCGTCGGCTGGAGTGCCGGCAATTGCCGGCACGGCCCTCCAGCTGATAGGGATACCCTGGGGATCCCCTTTAGCTGGAGCACGGTCCCAGAGAAAGGAACACACGGTGCTCCCTTCTCCCTGGGGCCCCATTGTCCTGGCCAGAAGGGAGACCCGCACGCCTTTCTCCCCGGGACCTCTTGGGGCTGGCAGCTTCCCGGTCTCGGGGAGAACTAGCCCCGTGTGGGACCGGCTCTCCCTGGGACGAGCCGCGAGTGGCTTCCCTGGGAGAAGGGAGCCCCCGGGGCTCTCCAGCCAGGATTCCGGGGGGATTCCCTCCGACTGGAGCCCTGGCTGGGGAGCTCTTCTCCCCGGGACCGCAGTTCTTCTGGCAGAGAAGCTGCGGGTCTGGGGAGAAGGGAGCAGGGGCTTCCCAGGGGACAAGGGAGCCACGGTGGCTCCCTTCTACCAGGGAGCCAAGCAGGGCTCCCTTGTCCCCCCCACCCTAGGTTGACTTTTAGACCAAGTTGACTTAGGGCATCCACACTGGCTTAAGTTGACTGAAGAAGTCAACTTAAGCTCTAGTTCGAATTAAAACTAGGTGTTATTAATTTGAACTAGGTTTTCCTTAATTCGATTTAAGGAGCAGCTTAAGTCAAATTAAGGAAAGCCCAGTGTAGATGTGGAGTAAATTAAGTTGACGTAACCCTCCTTAAGTCGACTTAATTTCTAAGTGTAGACGCACCCTAAGACTGTAATTGATCCTCCATTTCTTGTGCACCTCTTTCGTTGGCTTCTATGGGAATATGGGTAAGAAAAGAAGGATCAGGTTCATGGATTTCTTTTAACAAATAGAAGATAGTGCTCTTTATAAAAATAGTCTGCAGAAACACTGCAGTGTTTCAAATGTAGGGCAAATGCTGATCTATATAAAATACAGTTCTATCCTCCTCAGTTTTATGAGGTCTCCTGGGAGGACACTGTAGTTTTAATCAGCAAACCAAGCTGACCCAATTTAGAATATATACTGAGCCAAATTCTGATCTCAATTACACTAGTGTAAATCCAGTGTAATGTCCTTGGAGTCAATGGTACCGGACTCAAGTAATATTACTGAGATTTGAGTCCAGCCAATAGAATGCAAAAATATGCGTTTATACCGGTAAAAGGGACTTAACCTTAAAGCCACTTTTTCTGATTAAAAGCATGCTTTAAATAACCTCAAGAGCTACTGAAGCACTACTACTTGACTGCACACTTTTCAGAAATGGACTTTTAGTACATTGTTCAATTTAGTTGTTTAAACAGCACCCTACTACTACCAGGCTATTCATTTGGCAGGTTGTTTTCAGATTTGTGCTAGAAAGGGGAAATGGTGGGCCTTCCCCCATTCCTTTTTAAGTAAGTGGGCATATTCAATGAGTTCAATGGTAGTTGGGTCATCAGGCCAGTATGGGATCATCTACATTGCAGTTAGACACCCGTGGCTGGCCCATGCCAGCTGACTCAGGCTCACAGGGTGTCATCAGCTAAGGTAATGTTTAACTGCCATGTAGACCTTTGGATTCCGACTGCAACCCAAGCTCCAGGACCCTCCAACCTCTCAAGTCCTAGACAGCCTGGTCTCCAGCCTGGAACCAAATGCCTACACCATGATTAAACGTTCCCTTAGCTGGACAGCCACAAACCCAAGAAAAATAACCTGTAAACAAGTATACAACACACTTTCTAAAAACCTTTTCCTACCTTTTTTTTCCACTTCATTTACCCATCTCCCAGCAAGAGTAATCCCATCACACCCTTTTAAAGGACCTAGAGATGCCTTCATAATGTAAGTTGACTTTTTTTCCATTAATTGTTCATAAGAAGTTCTATCAATAACTCTCAGCACAAATAATGTGTTTTATACAATAACAGAAAATGTGGCCAAAGTACAATTTAAAACATGTATATATTTCTTTGAAAACAGTCTGATTTTTTCATAGAAAATAATGAAATGTTTAATATGTTACAGAGAACTGGGTGCACTTTGATTACTGATAGGTATGTTGAGGCATACAGAAGATAAATTTAAATAACAAAATGTTACTGCTTCAATGATAGCTACATTACATTCCATCACCATCATTTTCATGTAAGAGCCACATGAGCTTTTACTGTGCGTCAAGAGACTCTTAGTATGCACAGCTACATACATTTGTGAAAAAAAAATCATGTCCAATATTAACAAGGTCTTTTGTTTTCAGTTATTTTGTTTAAAACCTCACAAGAATTTATCACTATTACAAAAATTTTTTAATGGTTGAAATTTGGTGCAAAATATGAATTTCACAGTTTTCTGGGTAAATATCAGGGCTATTATTGGGGAAAGGAAAACAAAAAAATAAAAGTTTAATAATATGGTTATTTCGTAATTGTACATTAACAGTACATGCACAAATGCATGCATGCATGTGTACTTTCCACTACATTTCCTTACTTTAACAGCTAGCCTCCATTTATTGTTAGACTTTATTATTAACATAAATACATCTATCTATGCAATGGATTGGATTTTAACATAATCAGTATTTTCACACTCTTCAGTTGCCCAAAATTCAGGTGAAAGTTAATAAAACACAAAAAATGGCTTTTGAAAAGCCCAGGAATTTTTCAGTAAAAATCAGTAAAAACTGAAAACAAATAGTCTTAAGTATTAATAACCTTACTGATGACAGTGAGTTTTCACAATGCAATCATGATTTAGAAACTTCCTTGGGCAAACGCTTTCAAGAGTGGGGCCTATTTGTTTAACTTTAAGTGCATAAGTAGTTCCAGTGAATTTAATGGCACTATTTATATCTTAAAATTTAATCATGTGCTTAAGTCTTTGCAAGTCCAGGGCCTT
Organism: Pelusios castaneus; assembly: GCA_007922175.1. Classification (NCBI taxonomy): domain Eukaryota; kingdom Metazoa; phylum Chordata; order Testudines; family Pelomedusidae; genus Pelusios; species Pelusios castaneus. Next base: position 21,572,438 of record ML685758.1, read on the forward strand.
AGACTACATCTTGTGAACTCTTGTAAAATTCTGATTAGCTGATTTTTAAATGTCTAATTTTAGCAGCTGTTGTTTCACATCAACCTTAGTTACTGATAAAGTGGAAAGTATATCATGTGATATGAATCCATCTTTTCCTTCCCAAATACAGAACACAAATATTTGTTGAACATTTCTGCATTTTCTGTATTAATTTTAATAATTCATACACTGCTAGATGAAAATGGTAGAAGAACATTCTTTTTGGTCCTAATATATTTTTAAAACTCCTTATTGTCTTAGCTGTGCTGGACATATATTTTTCCTTGTATCCTTTTGTTTCCCTTATGAATTTTCTACAATTCCTTTCTTCTGATTTACATTCATTACTATTTGCTTCCCCTTCTTCCATTTGTTACATTTTTATAGTCTATATAAAATAGGATAGAGTTGCTTTTACTACTGAATTTGGAATATTTTGGCCAAGTTATTCACGCAATACTCTTGCAATCCAAATCGGTGTGAAGCTACACAGAATTTGCCGCTTTGTGTTACCATAAAGCATTTTGATACACCTGGTGGGTGCTATTTTAATCAATTATTAACAGCATTGAGTTATCTCATCTACATTATAGTTTATTTTGCAGTTTAATGTTTGAGGAGTTAGTTAGAATTTACCATATCAGGAAGGAGATCTATTTAAATCTATAAAGCTTGCCTAACCTACATGGTTTGATGATGTTTTTTCTGAATAGTATCAATAACACTTGCCTCTTCTTCACACTTAGTGTGTTGTTTTATTGACATTTTATCTTCATACAAAAAGATGATGAATGGTGTGGTTGATTTTTCATGTCCCCTTAATGTATTTCAGAGAACAAGCATGCTTTTAAGTGAAAAAAAATCTACCACTTCATAATTGTATCAAGATTTATTGCTACTTAGAAAATATGTAATTTTAAAAGCATTGTACATTACATCAGCTATTTGGCCATTTATCTCACATTAGCATTCATTCAACAGTTCCGAATTAGGTGATAAAACAGCCCCACTGCCTTACTCAGGGACATATGGATGTGAGACCAATGGAAACTCTATGGAATGATCAAAATTGAGGCCCTAATCCAGCAAATATATATTTAACTTTACACACTAAGTAGCCCCAGTGCATAAAGTTACACATCTAGGTAAATCTTTGCAGGATTGGGACCTCAACTGTGTGCCACCCTTTCTACATCATTTTCTCATTCACATTAAACTATCAAAAACCACATTCTAAGTGAAAAGCTATCAGCAAATCCTGATTATTGAAAGAAACAAAACAAGACCAGATTTATTTATAAGAATAAATATATTTCAAAAAATCCTTCCTCCCTCCTCCTCCGCATCCCCACCCCCACCCCCGGCATCCAATAGAAAAGACAAATTGGGTTGAGAACCCTCTACCACATTTCAGCCCCCACAGAAATTGTTTTGCTAAAATTATAATCCAAATGAGGTGCCTAACAGGATACAGTGATACAATCAACTCTAGATTGGCTAATACATTCCAATTATATATAAAATATCATTCATTTCTAAATAGATGTGATTTTAGGTTTAATGTGCCCAGCTTCTTTTAAGAGACTCTTGTTGAAGAAAATACTATTCTGAGGAACTGTTCTCCATAAATTAATCAAAACATGCTATTTATTTTATAGCATTAATTTTATTTAAAACTCAAGACCTTAATTTACCAGCAACACAAATACATCAAAGGAGGTTGCAAGAACTCAGGAATGTTACAAATTAGCAGCAGTTACAATTTCTTTCCTTAATATACAGCCTAAATTATCATGAGTTATTGTATACTGTACGCATGGGTATTAGCTAATTTTGCACATTAAAATCTGACATTTCCTACAAAGACATTCTTGTTGACCTGTGCCACACTGAGGAAGATCTAGTTACTGTCTGTTTGCATGTAAATAATGGGAATAGCATTTACATTCTGAAAAGTATTCATAAATTGCAATTACCGGTAATGTCTGGTTTTGGTCTTTGGAGTGAGGTGACTTTCCATAGACTTTGGTAGGCTTTGGATAAAGTTCATAATCCTGCAAACCTACAAATTGATTTTAAGTGGAACCACTCCCAGGTTGAAGGGTTTACAATATTACTCCATTCACATTAATATTTGTCTCAGTCACTACTGCATTTACAACTGGGAAATGGGAGATTTCATGTTATAGAATATTTCTTCTAAGCATGTGGCATCATTAGAGCTGAATTTGCTATGTTCTGCATTTTCCCTGCTTCCATTGAAGATGGTTCTCCATTTCTGGAGTGAGATGATGCGCTTGTTGCAATGCAAGGAGAACCTCAATTTTAACTGTTTGTGTTGATTTCTTTTAAAGTAAAACGGATTTATGACATCTTTCCATTCAGTTTAGTGTTGTGTGTCTGCCTTTGTATTACAGTGAAATCTCTGAGTGGCTCTCTAGAAAGAACAGAACCTTGTGCATTTGACAGTCTTCCCAGCTTGTCTGAATCATGAGCATCAGCTAAAAACAGACTGTCAGTGTAATTTATGACCTTAATAATGCAAACCACACAAAATAAGTGTTATGAGCCAAATCCTGCTCATTTACTTCAGTGGGTTTTTGATTAGGTCTGTGGTGAGAATCACTTCTCTCCAAAGTACTATATTAAACGGGAAACACATGTAAAGTGAAGCATTTAAGGCCCAAATGCTGCTAAGAGATTGACCTCACTGAAGCTCTGTATCCACTTCTGGTGGCAACGGCCATCCTGCTAAGAAGGGACATGATTTGAGACAAGACCCTGATTAAAGTTATTATAAACCAGTTTCTTGTCTATGATTCATCTTTCAGCAAACCCGTCCCATTCATACAGACTGCTTAATCTGCACAGCTCTTCTACTAAGTGTTCAACCATTACTAAAGCAGAATACATACTGCTTTTACAGGGGAATGACATAGCATTGATGTCAGAATGGTGCTGGAGCACGCTGTGAAACATCATCTATAATTAAGAGCTATGGACCCAATTCTCCCCTCCATTACACAAGACAAGATGAGTGGAGTTTTGTTGCTTTAAAGCAAGGGTAAAACTGGAGATTCATGCCTTTGGGAGCAATCCTTCAATCTGATTGTGCGATAAATCCACTGAAGTCAATAGAGCTATTCATGAAAGCAAGGGCTGCAAGGCGAGGCTCTTGATCCAACTTCTACCGCCATCAGGGGAAGTTTGACTAAGAGAGCAGCATTCATCCTGCTATTTTCACCAGTAGGAAGACATGCTGGAATGCTCTCAGTGCACAGAAGTGGGAGATTGCAAAAGAGGCATTCAGATGCATGTCTGCTGCTGTGGCCTGAACGGCACTGAGTGATGGACTGTCTTCATTTGCTGCCTTTAACTTATGAACTGGAAAGAGGTTCACACCAAAGCCCTGCATTTGATTACCAGTAACACCGACATATGCTGGAAATGACAGGCAGTTATGAATCACACACACAGGGAGAGCAGGGGCTAGAAACTCATGCTTTCACCCCAAAACAGGCCTTGGCCACAAGCTAAAAGAGCACTCCTCTAACTAAAAGTAGAACCAGGTCATCTACCCTCGTGTTGGATGGTTGGGTGCCCCCTATTGACCAGAAAATCCCATAAAAAAGGGTGCCGTACAAACACAAAACTGAAAGATTGTCTTTGCCCCAAAGACCTTACATATAAGTATCACCATACCAAATCATCATAATGACCAGGAGATTTAGGCACAGATATCAAAAATTACTAAATTTTGTGAATTAGGGAGAATGTTTGTGTCATGGATTACTTTTGGCAACCGTAGGTTGATTTTATTTGCAGTATTACTTAAAAATGTACAGCAGTCTGTTTATAAAAACATGGAACATTTTAGCAATGAATCCCTGCTATTGATTCTTTGTTGAGAGTGTCAGCTGTTCGTGTAGATTAGCAAAATTCAGGTTCTCCCATAATCTATATTAGTTAAACTACTAAAATATTTTTTTCTTCTTTATAGACCAAAAATCTTATATACATTGAGTATGGAGCATTCAGAAATCTTCCAAGGCCAAAATACTCTTAAGGAAATTTTCTATTTATTTTATTAAATAAATAAATTTTACAGAGGATTGTTTCCTAATTTTATGACATTACTGTGCCTGAAAGTATGTGCTGCATTTACGGTAGCTTTAATAGGCAATTAATCTATTGCAAGATCCTGTATTAGGCATAAAAGAAAATTAACTTGGGTCAGACCATTAACGGGCAAAGTTGTAGCAGGGTCTGCTAATTAGTTCCGCTATGCATAAGCCTCTTATTTCCATGCTAGAGCTCTCTGAAAGGCATAGCCGTGTGCAAAAAGTGTGTTCTATGTGTTCAATGTACAGATGCCATGTACCCTGCTTTGAATTTTTATCCCTTTTAATTTTTACTCTGCCTTCATGCAATAAGCAGGACATTTTCACTCACCTTTTAATGGAATTTGAAATATGTATCTACAAAGTTTGCTTTAGGTCCTGTTCCACTGTTATAATCTTTATACCATAAATGACAATGTTTCTTTAAAGTCTCTAGGAGCATTTGCAATAGTGACATAAGGGAATTTCTAGCTCTTATGCAAATCTTCCCATCAGAACCTAATTTTATTCTGTATGTACAGATCCAGTCTAATCTAGTTACTAGACTTCCCAGGTCACTTCTAACTCTTCGACAGAAATCTCTTTTCCACCCCAAGAGAGATTTGCAATAACTTGCATGTAACACCCATATCACAAAATGTTTTCCAAGGGATGAACAACGAATCACTGACACTAAGTAAAACCAGTGGCATTGCTGGGCCCTGGCCCACGGGTATTAAAGAGTACCCCAAGCCTGGAGGACCAGCCTGCCCTGCTCCCCTGCCCCCGTGCTGGTGCCATCCTCTCCACTGAAGCAGATCACTCCCCCAGCAGGAGGCAGGGAGGGGCAGAAGGCAGGGCTGGCCACTCCGGCAGCCACTCTGTCCCCTCCTGGGGAGGTAGGGTGGGAGGGGGCGGGCCTGAGCCACTTCGTCCCCAGCATGGGAGCAAGACGAGATAGAGTTGAGTGGAGGTGGCGCTTGGGGGCAGGCTGGCATTGTGGGGCACCAGGGCAGGTGGCAGCACAGGCCAGCACAGCAGTGCAAAGTGGACTCAGTCTGGGAGAGACTGACCCAATCCAGAGGTAGGGCAGGCTGGCGCTGTAGCGTGAGCTAGTGTCTTGGTGTGCTTGATGCTGGATTTTAGCAGGGTGGTGGGGCCCTTTTAGCCCAGGGACTGGACTGCAGTCTATAAAACCTCTGCCTTAATCTGCCCTGCAGGTGCTTTAAGGGCTGCAGCCCAAGGCCCCAGGCTAAGGGGGGACCCCATTACAGTGCCAGACTGCCCCACCCCCAGCCCCCGAGTCCACCTTCCACCACTCCGCCGGCACCACCACCGTGCACTGTCCCACTCTCCTGTGAAATCTGCCTATACCCTGCCCAAGCGGTGGCAGGGGAGACCTCATGGAGAGCCAGCTCCTGCTGGCTTTTTCTACCTTCTTCCCCCTCTGTGACTGGAACTGCACTTTGAGCTGTCCTTACTCAGATCCAAGCACAAAGTAAGTTGGGATTTGCTCAGCTGATTAAGACAATGGCCGGGTCTAGACCTTTTGTATTCCCAGTGCACCATTTTTCCCTGTCTGTTATTGCAACCTTTATTTCAAGATATTTTTGATTCTCATATTCTTAATAGCTTCTGAACCATACAGAATTTTTCACATAGACACACAGTACAAAGTCCTGAAACTATTTCCTTTCCTAGTAGTACTAAACACAAATGAAATCTTTAGTGGTACTGGGAAAGGAAAGAGGCCTAAACACAAATGAAATCTTTAACTATTTCCTTTCCTAGTAGCACTAAATGCATTCTATCCACATGAGCATTATAAGACAGTTTGTACTGTATTGTCAGCATCATTTGAAACTGTTTTGGCTGGGAAGTAAATGAGAAAAAGCATTTATAAATGAGTACATTCCAAGGAGGCATTCTTTTGGATGTGACATTCATTTATTGTCTCTCTAAATTTGCTTTCTTAACATAATTGAGTCTTTACCAACAGCTCCATTGTATGCATTGATGAAAATGCTGCAGCTATAGAAATAAATCTAAGAGGTGTCTAGCTCTCAAGGAATCTTTCATCAGTTCTGTGTTTATTTTTACTTTATAATAGAAACTGTGCTAGTTGTAACAAAAAACATGATTTATTTCTTTTTCAGAGAGTTATAAGGGTGATTATTACAACACATCCATGTGATCTGCTGAGAAGAGCTCATCCCAATTTGCAACAAATGAAAGATATTCTCTTAATAGCTATTCCTCAATACTTTTTACAAGAATGAAATGGCTGGCTTTGATTTCAATTATTATGACTTCTGGTGGCTTAAAATACTCAGATGCACTCCAGAACCAAAACCATTGACTCCTTGCGAAGATATCAAGGGATACAGCTTCTCAAAATCTTGATTTGGTTTATTAATATCCTGCCAATTGCTGGCAAACTCCTTGTTCACCTAATTAGCCATTAAAAACTCTCTGTTCCTCACTTCCTTATGTGCAACCTCTCCTTTGCCAATCATTGCATGGGGTTTTATTTGCTGCTTATTGCCTCTGTTGATGTCCACACCAGGACAAATCAGCCCAAAGACCAGGGGACATGCCAAAATATGTCTTGATCTGGCACTCTGTAGACAATTGATTATTTATACTTGTAAGCTCCTTCCTGATGAAATACAGAGTAGGGTGCAATATGAATTGAGGATACATACACTTATTGCCTGCTGGATATTTGTATGCTACAAGGGAATTCTAACTGTAAGAGAACTCAGTTAGAAATGGATAATGGCTCGTTTCAGTACTACCTTGCAAAAAATTGTAATCTAAATAGTTGTCTACAAGTATTAGAACAGGGTGATTCATTCATTTTATACATACCATAAATGGGGTCGAACATGCCTTTTCAATGACTGCTGGTTTTTTAAAAATGTATAGAAGGTTTGCTGTACGTGAAAATGAGACTATAAATAAACGAGGACCCCCTAAAAAGAATCTAGATAATATTAAAGTGTTCATGTAAGCTACACTTGTTATTCTATGTCACTATTTCTTGGTACATTTTCCTTTCCTTTGCTGTAAAGATTGAGGCACTCACCTACTGAAGTATCTTGAGGTCTACTAGAACTATAGTGGAAATACAACAGAAGCAAACATGTACTGAGATAAACACCTTATGGACAGAAATGTTATTGTCTACCTCTCCCCATCACATCTTTCTGTGAAATAGGATGTTTGCTAAACTGTGAAGGTAACAGATCAAAAACTTTAAGACAGCAAACTGCTCAGCTACCAAACACATATTGGTCTGGCTGTGATTTGAATTGTAGGTAATGTTCTAATTATACATACATTTTAATACAGAACAATTCTCTCTGTATAAAAGCCCTGAGTTAAGACAATACTGATTGAAATTATCAACTTTAGTTATCTTATTCAAATACTTGAGGATTTTCTTTTTCTATTTGGCTGCAAAAAAGCTAGTGACAAAACACTATGCAGCTTCTTGGCCTGGCACAGGGGAGAAAAATCTCTTTAGAAATAAATCCTGCCCACAGCCAAATAAATGAAGGAATGTGAGGAGCCATGCAGAAAGTTCAGATCTCCTCTGTGCTGCACACAGCTCTTGAAGGACACCAAGGACAGTGCTGCATTGTGGATTTTGTAGGAGTAGCATGATGATCTACAACTACATAGAGCCCGTAGCCATTTTCTCAGCTCTGCTGCGGGATTCAGACAGCGAGAGCAGAAGGTCCTACAAGCTTTGACCATGTGCCATTCTGTGACCTGTGAAAGCTATTTGGAGACTTCTATCTCCAAGCACCCATTTACTCAGCATGTACTGAGTGCTGGGATGGAGATTTGGCCATGAGACCAGCAGAGATGGGTGTGTCAGGACTAGTCTTAAAAAACTCCACAGGAAAATCATGGCTCAGGGTTTGGCAATGTGGCAGTTATCCCCCAGCTGATCCTGACTGGTTGGCTTAATTACCATTAGTAGCCCCAGCTGTAAAAGGGTCAGGGCGTACCACGTAAAGGAAGAGGAGACCTGACTGACTTCTTATAAGCCTGTTTTAGTATGCAGCCCACACCATTATCAACCCCTGGCTGTCCCACTGTCAGGAGTGGCTCACAATCCATGAGAGCCAAAAACAGGGCAGACACCCTAAACTGATATGTCCTATAATTAGATTTCACCAAGCCAGCAACAAACATGAACTCCTGGATCACTACAACAGTCTTACCAAAGACTCCCGGACAGTCCCCCTTGCGCCCTCCACTTTATCTTCTCATCCAGACAAACAGGGCTTAGTGATAAATAGCCACCAACACCAGTTTGCTACCAGTCACTTACCCCAGATCAATCGGTAGCACAGATCTTGCACTAAAGACACCTGTAGCCATAGGTGGTGGGTATAAGAGGCTTAGGTAAGCTAAGCCACCCCAAACAGCTGCCACTGTTGGAAGCTCCTGCTCAGCCCCTGCCCCTAAGACCCCACTCCCTACAGGAGCAAGCAGTGAGCGGAGATAATCAGGGGGGGGGGGGAAAGAACGTGGAGAGGGATCAAGAAGCAGAGTGAGAGGGAAACAGGTCCAAGATGAGGAGCAAGCAGCTTGAGTGGGGATCTCAGGTGAAGAGGCTAAGTGGGGGCAGGGCCTGGGATAGAGCATGGGTGGGGCCTCAGAGAGAAGAGGCAGAGCAGGGGTGGAATGGAGATGATGCTCATAGGGGGAGGAGGCAGAGCAGGGTGGGGCCTTGGCATGGAGCCAGCCTCCCCATATTCAGGAGGCACTTGTTTCCTCTACTTAGAGCTGATCCTGTAATAAATTATCTAAAGGTTTATTAACTAGGAAAAAGAGATAAGGTTTAGTAACTAGGAAAAAGGAGTAAGTTATTTACAGGTTAAAGTGAGCAAATGCGCGCGCGCGCGCACACACACACACACACCCATCTAAAAGTGAGAGTTGCAGTGACCTGTTAATTCAAAGTGGTTTTCAGGGCACACCCCTGGGTAATCCCTGTGGATCTCTGGCTTCAGTTTCGTGTCTCTAGCCCAGTCCAAGTTCAAACAGCCACAAAGATGAAAAGTCTTCACATCAGCTATTTTTATTCTCCTCTTCCAGCATTCAAAGTGATGGGCTGAGGCCTTCTGCAAGGATGAGATAGGCCAATCCTTTGTATTGCAATGTTCCTGGCTGGTTCATCTAGTTTTGATAAGTCCCAAAGGGTAGCCATCTCAGGCCTTGTACACACTACAGCGTTATCGCGCGGGAAGGCTTCTTACCGCATGATAATGCTGCGAGCACACATACAGATGTTGCTTGTTGCACGGCCACACCTCTCTTGCCACGTATCAGGTAAACCATTCAAATGAGAGTGGTAATGCTTACCATGGAAAGTAGAGTCAGTGTGTAGGCTCCTTGTGCTTTAGACAGCCTCCAACAATGTCCCAGAATGCCAATCAAGACCAGAGCAGTGCACTAGAGCAGTAGCAGAGCAGTGAAATTGACAAGTAGTGGGGTTCCCAGTACCCAATGGCAAGAGGTCTGCGGCTGAGGGCTCCAGGAACCCTAGTGGCTTCCGGGGTATCGGAACCCCAGGGGCTGCGAAGCAGAAGCTGCTGGGGCTGCCCCTCTCCAGCCACCCAGATTCCCAGCTACCCCACAGCAGCGGCTGCCACCTGGGAGCCAGCAACCCAGGCAGCTGTGGAGCTCAAGCCCCCCAGGGTTGCCAGCTCCCCTGCAGCAGCTGCTGCCACGGGGAGCCGGGAACCCCGGCGGCTTGAGCTCCACAGCCACCCAGGTTGCCAGCTCCCTGGCAGCAGCAGAGCCCCAGCTATGGGGGAACCCCTGCAGCAGCAGGGCTCAAGCTACCAGGAGTGCTGGCTTCCCGGCAGCAGAGGAACCCCTGTGGAACGGAGCCCCAGCTGTAGGGGAATCCCCGTGGCAACAGAGCCCCAGCTGCAGGGGAATTCCCACAGCAGCTGGGCTCCAGCCACCAGTTCTTTGGTTCCCTCCTCTGCCACCAGGAAGCCGGCACTCCCAGTGGCTTGAGCCCCATTACCAGCCCAAAGGCTGGCTGCTGCAGTACATGGTGGGATAGGTGCCCACCATGCACTGCTCCCTGTAATGAAAATTCAAAGGAGTGTGTGAACCCTCCTTTTCATTAAAAGGAGTGCTGTGTGCATGGGGGCAAGTGTTATAGTTTTGCTTGTCCTGCAACTTTATTGCGGTGCAAGTCTCTAGTGTGTACGTGGCCTTAGTCTAGGTCAGCCAAACAAACAAGGAGTCCTGTGGCACTTTTGAAGACTAACAAATTTGATAGTCCTCCTGGATGGGCTGGGGAAGAGAGAATTCCTGTGCCTGATTTCACATGTTCAGAGCAAACATTTTCAAAGTTATAAAGCAAAACTTGCATATTTTCTTATAGCCTGGAATACAGACATTACCAGTGCGATTAATGCATGCAGCAATTTACAAGCAGTTCATAGACTCTAAATATTAAATACATTCTTATAAGACTAACATACAGGTGAACTGGTCTGGTCTCCAGCTATGAGTTTGTTAGTTCTTAGCATATGCCTCCAGATTGGGCAAGAACTGGTATCTGGCCTGCCGGACTCCTTCTTACTCCCCTGCACCCCCCAGGATGGAATGCAGCAAATTCTGACATGGAGGGGTGGGGTGAGGGAGGAGGGGGAGCTGACTGAACAGGCTGGGTTACACCTATAGATACAGGAAGGTGTCCTCAAATCTTTTTCACTTGGTAGTTGGTTTGTGTTTTGGACCATTGAGTTTATATCCCTTATGCATTTTTATCCAAACTGTGTCCTCTTTATAGGACTAAAAGTTCATGGCAAACATGAAGTTTTAATAAGAAGCAGATTTATGAAGCTGAGAATACCTGAAAAATGTTTTAACTTTGTGTGGAGAGATATCAAACTTTGAACAAAAATTCATAGGCACGCTGACAATAATGCACAAAACACATCTTAAAGGTTGTCCCAGATCTCTGCTGTTAAAATTACTGGACCCTGAAAACAGTGGCTTACGACGTAAATGCCTTCTCAACCCTAGTGTTGCTTTCACAGTTCTATTGCTTATTGTTTCTGAACTCAAGAGTTTTAGCAATTTTGTGCTAATCTCTCTCAGTGCGTGGATGTAAGAACATTACCGTTTGGTAATGTACTCATCTTTCCATTACATATGCTCATGTATGCCATTACAGTTCCCATCTTGAAATGTCAGCAGAACAAGATCAGAACTATTCAATCACGCAGCTGAATCTACTGAACTTGACAAGACTACATGTTCGTGCATATAAATAAGATTCATGCAGTAAGAGATTTAAGCTACCCATTCACAGCTTCCCCAAATATGTATCATTTTACATTTCTTTGGGCACGTAAATAATTCCTGTAACCACATAAATTTGAAACATACAAAATTCATGTGTGAAGGAGAACTTAAACTTGGCCACAGAAGCCACTGGCCCTATTCTGGATAAAGCCTGGAGTAAACAGGTGATGAATTCTATGAGACCTAAGAGGCAGCCTGTCAGACCAACAGAAGAACCAGATTCTCCCAATGACGACACTCAACTTCTCCTGAGGAAACGCAATACAAATTAAGGGCATAATCAGAAGAAATACCTCAGCTGGCATCACCAGCCCTGACACCACTACCTCCCACAGGGATTTGAGTTTTGCTTTCTCCATGCTCTAGCTAGAATTCCACCGTCCCCTCAATCTCTTCTTCCAATCCTTCAACTCCCTACTCCTCCTAGCACCACTGTACACCTCAATGAATCATCTGCAGCTCTCCTAAGGGGTGGAGATCCTGCCAGGCTCTCTTGGGGTCTCCTCCCAGCAGCAAGAGGTTCAGAGCAGAGGGAGATCGCAGAAGGGGGAGAGGAAAAGAGGGGCCTGTTACTAGGCTATAGAACACTCTTGCTGTCAGAAATAACTTTGTTTTAAACTAATCCCACTCGCTGCTGCTGACAGCTTGTCCAGGGAAGGCAGAGTGAGCAAGACGGAGACAGAGCTTCATGCTGTTACCCCACAACAATGGTGTAGGTTTCACCCTTCCCCTCTCAAAAGCAAGAGAGAGAGTATGGACAGCAATGTGAGTGCTGTGTTCAAAGCTGCCTGAGACTGTCCCATGGCAATCAAATCCTTAGTCAGTTTAGAAGAATATCCTCCATCTGAACAAGAAAATAATCTAGATCAACAAGCCTTGGCAGCTCAAGCACCAGGTCCCAGAAAAAAAAACTGTACAATCAACTCAAGCAAGGAGGCAAATAGGCAGGGGGGCGGTGTAACAGGACACTGGGCTTTGAGATGTGCATGGGCCGCGGGAAGCCTGTGCTGGCCCTTTTACGCTGGCAGATGTAGTTGGTGGTCATGAGCCTGCTCCTAGTCATGTGCTCTGCAGTTACCACATTTTACAGGAGCATCAGACAACTGTCAGGCACAAGACCCAATCTGGCTGGGAATAAATCTCAACTGCAGAGGGCTAGACAAAACCCCAAGAGGTAGCAAATCGCTTTGAAGTCATTGTTTCTAGGTGAATGAAGAAAATGAAGTAGGCCATTGTCAGGACTATGATTTCACTTCCTTCAGCTGGTGCATCCAGCTCTCCATTCCCATATGGCATGCATATGTTTTCCATTAAAGCATTCTTTTACTTTTAAGAAAGACCAAAAGAATAACTAATGACTATGAGCTTTATTGTATCCTCTTTATTAGGCACAGTCAATTTGAATCACTCTGTTTACAAATGTGTACAGAATGTAATGAGTATGCACAAAAAGAAAGTTAATGGTTTAGTACAGACTATGACAAGAGGGCACATTTTCTCTTAGACTATTTATTGCTCCTCAGTACGTTATATTTTCAGAAAAATTTAACAATCGATAACAATGCTGAAGTCTTGTTAACTCTACCCTTACTTTCTGCATTGCATTGATAGTTTCAGCCTAAAAGCAAACCAGATGCACTTCACCAGAAGGACCAGGTGCAAAGAGAAAAAGGTAGAGCTGAAACACATCAACATCTCTTAACAAAATAAACATTCAGTCTCATTTCTTTTAACATAAATCACTAAGAATTATGTAGTCTAACATTGTAAAAATCATTACATTTTAACTCTTATCGAGAACAAAGGAGATGAAGTTAATAACAACATAAATGTAGCCACTTATTCAATATACAGATCCAAAACAGTTGTTAATTAAAGCTATTCATTCTGATTATGCTTCTTTTCATAAAAAGGTAAAAAAAATTAGAAAACAAAAACAGTGAATGTAGAACAGAGTTTTAATCTGCATTTATCAGAAACAAAGCTAATTTTCAATTTCATGTATTTTAGTCAACAAAAGCAGTTTCATTCAAATTTTTTAAATGGCAAAATATAGCAAGTTCAGTATCTCTTCACTGAAAGTAACATAACATTTTGTAATTAAAAAAATTATGCTTGAGTGAGGATTTACCACTCTGCATCTCCAATGGCTTTTGCGAACACATAATCTTTACCCCCGAAGCACATTACTCCATCTTTCAAATAGAATTTCCATTTGTTCTTACTTCGATGAATCTGATAAAAAATGAAAATCAGTATCCCAAGAGTGTATTACTAAAGTATCTTCAAAAACTGACTGGTTTCTAAGGCTTAAAGAATTAAAGAGAGCTGGTTTGGGGGGGATGGAGGAGATAGGCTAACTTTTGTTAGCACTGAATACATAAAAAAAACAGATTCTCTGAGCAGAACTTAATACCAATCATGAGAACGGGTACTTGTTGACACTCATGGCTATGTACTATATTTTGGATGCACAACTTTGACAACAACGTTTAAATTGGGCCTCAAATGTATTTTAATTGGTATTTTAATATTTGAAAGTCAATCCCTCCCCCATTTACAGGGGTTATTAAAGGGATATTGGAAGTTACTTCAGTTGGTTTAAAAAATAAGACGAGGGAAAGAGGTTTTGGCTGTGGGGCTTTTAGCAAAGATGATCTGTTAGGGTGAGCTAGGCAAGATCATTTTTTTGCCCTTTCTAGGGGCAGATATGGTTAATGTTGTTTCTTCCTAAGTTCAAGATTTCCTGTTCTTCCTTGCAAGAGTTAGTTAATCAAAATACCAAAAATCAAAATACCAAAAACAAATCTTGAACTCAGATTGTCAGGGGAATAAAAAGAAGTGGTGACTCACATTTATTAGTGTATCAACTCCATCAGAAGAAACACAACCTAATTATGGTTTAAATGCAGTAATGAAAGTTGTTCTTTACATGCAGTGCAATGCAGTACTAGACATGGTAGGACAGGGCCAAAAAACCCCAAACAAACCAGTAGCCAAAAATATGGCTAGAATGGACAATGTTCCACACAAATCAGGTATGAATGTATTCATAATTTTAAATCTACAATAGGGGTGGACAAAATTGGCTCACAGTTGGCACCAGCAATCTTACTTTTGGTCACTAGAGGACACCCCTCCATTATATTTCTGCAGTGGAGCTAGGCAACAGGCTATTAAAACTGGTCGGCATGGTGACCAGAAACATACATTTGTCAAGGCCTGATCTACATGTATTCTGTTTCACACTGTAGACCTCTAAAAAAGTTCTATGCAACACAAAATCTTTGTAGTTCATCTTGAAAGGCATGAATTAAATGGCTTTATAGAGTCTTCCGATTATCAAGTTGCATCTGTTTTCAAACCAAGAAAATAATTTTTTGTAAAAATATTTTTGATGAAAGTTTTCTCAAGAAGCTGGAACGTGTTAGCATGACAATCATCACAGTTCTATCCTCCCACTATGTTTAAGAGCACTGAAGATAATTAATAACAGAAATAAAAGATTATATTCTGCCTGTTGGCCAGAAATCACTGTTTAAACTTTCTGGAATATAAGGAACAAAACAGAATTATATACTGTACCTTGTCATACTGACAAACTATTACGTTATCTGTGTCAAACAAATCTGGCGTGTCCTGCTCACTGACATCATCACCGGAATTTAAAGGGTCCTGGAGATTAAAAGTCATCACATTTAAACACCATTTCTTACTGTCGTCTTAAAAAGTCTAATATACTTAGCATAAGATATCAGGCACAAGGTGTTTCTTCACATTAATATTCCCATAACCTGGCTAAGATCCACAATTATGAGTAAGACTCGAGGCTGGTAAAGTTAGCCCCACATTCTCTCCCAGAAATTGGAATGCTAATCAACTGCCATTTGTCAGGAGGCAGGACCCTGAAAGGTGATTCAGAAGAGAAGTCATACAATACATGTAATTGTTCTGCACCTAAGTGTTCCTCAGCTCCTCTGCCTCCTGGAAAACAGACAATCTGAAGCTCACACAGCCTGATACCCTTTCCAATCTCGTGTGGTGTTTTAGGAGCAATAGAAACCATATATTCTAAGGCCCAGACGGGACCATTAGGAACATCCAGTGTGACCTCCTATGTAACTCAGGCCATATGACTTCTCAAACATTCATCAATTCACCACCTGAACACATTTTTTTTGAAAAACATCCAGTCTTGATTTAAAGCTTTTGAGTGATAGATAACAAAGGCTATGGTGGGTTAAGTTGTTCCAATGATTAATTGCCCTCATTGTCAAAAGTTTGCTCCTCATTTCCAGTCTGAATTTGTCTAGATTTAACCTCCAGCCCTTGGATCTTGTTATACCTTTCAGTCTAATAGGAAAGAGTTTCCCACAGAAGTACTTATAGACTGTGATCAAGTCAGTCCTTTAACCTTTTCTTGGTTAAGCTAAACAAATTGAGTACTATAGGGACATGTTTTCCAATTCTTCAATAATTCTTGAGACCTTTAACTGAACCCTCTCCAATTTATCAACATACTGCTTGAATTGCAGACATCAATGTAGCATCGCAGTCGCACCTCCAAAAAGATTTAATATAAACCCTCTATTCCTGCTCTATAGCCACGTTTCTACATACAAGGATCACATTAGCCCTTCTGGCCACTGGGAGTGTATGTTCAGATGATTATCCATCATGATCCCAAAAATCCTTTTCAGAGTCATTGGTTCCCAAGATGAAAACCTGACAATCCTGACCCTACTTAAACCAATGGCAAAAATCCCTCTGATTTCGGTGAGGCAAGAACTTCACTCTTGGACTCAAATCTTAATAATTATAAGCAAAGCAGCTCCTCCTATTTTTCATGGTCTGCCGAAGAAGCTCACAAACCACCCCTTATCTACTGCTCTGAAAATGCAAGTTAATTATGTATTTGGCCACATAAAATATACGCAGTCTACCTGTGATTATTCTGGATTTAAGCAATCAGTTACATAGGTAGGCACATTACTTGGACTTACTTTAGAATGTTTAAACTACATTACCTCCTCAATTATATCTATTTGGGGCTCTTCAGTATCACTATTGCTGCTGGATTCAGCATTTGAAATACTGTCACCTTCGTCATCTTCCTCCTCCTCCTCTTCCAGAACTTTCAGATCTTCTGCATCAATCATACCAATAAATTCATTCTCTTCCACATCTCCTGTACCTTCTATTTCCTCCTTAGGAGAAACATCATCAGTTCCATCTAGCTGAATGATCCCTTCAACGTCACTGCAGATATCCTTTTCTGTCTGTATGTCAGATTCCATCTGTCCAATAGGTTCCATCTAACAGGAATAAGAAGATTCAACGAGAACTTGAAATCTATAGGCCCAATTTTTCACAAAAACCCAACTAGCAAGAGCTCCCAGTCTTCTGTAGGAGATCTGCCGGATACCGAAAGTTTGAAAAACTTGTCACCTTATTTATATGTTTAAATAGGAGCAGAGCTTTTTTTAAGTCTAGCCCCAATTGTGAGTGCTGAGTACTTTTGAAATTCCAGAAATGAAACCCATTTCAACTACTCATTGAGAAATATGAAATCAATTTTGCCAGACATGATTTTTAAATAGTGCATCTAATTCAAAAAGCAAAATTCCCTTTTAAAAAAAAAAAAAAAATCAGATATTAGGGCTGTTCAAAAATCAGAATTTCTGTTCCAAGGGAAATTCTGATATTTAGGGGGGGGGGGAGAAAATCTGATTCAGAATTTCAACATTTCTTGCAAAACATAATTTCTAAAAAATATCTGGTCAGGCAAACTGAAATGTTTCATTTCAATAAAATCCCATCGTTTTTATTTTATTTTTTTGTATTTTAAAATTAAGGATTAGTATCTTAAAATAAAATTTTAATAAAATAAACAAAAATAAAATTTTTAAAATAAGATTTGTTAATGCAAGTAATTTTGAAACACAAATAAATCAAAATGTTTTTGTTTCAATTGCTTTTTCTAAACAAAGTTTTATTTAATAAAAAAAAAATGCTCCTCTGGAATATTTCCACTTCAAACTAATTGAAAAATTTCTGATGGACAAGTTTTTCACTAGAAAATACCAACCAACTCCTATAGGTATCTATTTATCTATAAGTAATTGTACGGTACTAAAACTTCCAAGGCATCAAAAACAAAAGATGATTTTCAGGAACAAATAATTTAGAGCCAGTCAAGGTACAGAACTGCAGCTGCATCACTGTGGCACTTTGCTGAAGACACTACTATGCCAACAGGAGAGTTTCTCCCATTGCCATGTGGGCCGGCCCAACCACATAGGTGAATTAGGCAGTTGCCTAGGGCGCCAGACTTTAAGGGGCCCAAATTAGATGGAAGAGAATTTTTTACGTATATCTCTTATAACACGCGGGGGAGGGACGCCAATATCATAGTTGATCTAAGGCACCAAAACTCCTTGGGCTGGCCCTGATTGTCGTAGTTAATCCATCTCCCCAAGCAACGGCAGCTATGTCGATGGAAGAAGCTCTCCCACCAACACAGCTCTGTCTACACCAGGGGTTAGGTCAGTATAACTGGGTCACACAGGGGTGTGGATTTTTCATGTTCCTGAGCGACGCACTTATACTGATTTAGATCTCTAAAGCAGACCTGTCCTTAAACTCGGTATACACTACCAACTTGTCAGCGTAACTACAATGATTTCGCAACCTTAATAATGTTCTTTTAACAGTTTGTGTTTGTTGTGTGTAACAAATATACGGATTGTTTATTGACCTAAGCCACGAAACCAAAGCTTGGAGGTGTCTACTCAAGCAGAACCTTAGAAATGGGCCTTGAAATGGGTCCATCCAAATTACGGATTCTTACAACAACGAAGCTTTCAATGAGAACAACACTGAATTCCGAGGTCAAATTTTTAAAGGTGTTTAGTGATTTTCAGAATCTAAAAGGAAACACCTTAATAGGGGCCTGGTCTTCAGAGGATAGGTACTCTGCATCTTCTGAGACACCCTTAAAGAGTGACAAGTTGGTCACCCCAAAACTGAGGCATTCATTAGTTATTTTTGAAAACACAGCTGCATAGGTCTAATAATCATTCAACACTAATGACCACAAGAACTTTGAAAGGGAAGCAATGAGCCTTCAGTCATCTAGTGAGTCCCACGGAATTCAACATAGTAATAAAGATAAAATCCCACACATTTGTAGGATACCACACAATTATTATTGAATTATTCTACATTCATTGGATCCTCATTTTAGACTATTCTTCTAAACTTTCCAGACCATACCAGTTTGTTTCAAAGCCAAATTCTATTAAGAGCTGGTTGAATAATGCAGAACACTCTCCTCATTTGTATTTTTAAATGAATTTATGTAGACCACATTTGTGCACTCCATGAATATTTTAGTGACTGGGTTTTTCCTACCAACAGTTGTTGCTAAATGCACTTTTCAAATTCATACATAGGAGTATTTTAACCAGAAAAACCTCTACATTCATCTTATCAAGAAATAAAACCATCATGTGGCTTAGGTGACCAAATCACAGCTAAACAGCTTGAATTTAAAATATTTGTAATCAATCCATGGAGAACAAAACAGACTAATTCAAACAAATAAATTCAAGAAAACTACAACCTGCTTGTGGATATTGCACAAACTGTAAAAGATCAGTTATCTAATTCAAGTTATTTGCACAGCATTAGTTGAATCATGACTGTTTTTAATTCAGGGAAATACATTTTTCTTTTGAGTTTCCACTCATACCACAGTATAATTTGTGAATTCTGAATGTGGGTACACAGACTGACATGAGCTCCTTTTCACTTGCTAGCAGATGAAATTCATTCCACATGGTATTCAGAAGGCAATTTGCCCAGGATGGCTGGACCCTGATCTTTGATTTCAAGCTCACATTCGAGTTTTTTAAAAAGGCATTGGTATGGAATGAGGCACAAAATACAGATTTCATAAAACCTAAGATGTAGAAAATTTGTTCATTAAATTATTTTTTTAAAGTTATGAAAGCAGTTTTGTTTAGATTTAAATATTCTCCTTCAAGCAAAATATTTCAGCAGCGTTAGTGCATAACAAAAATCAAAGTAAAAATGAATAGATAGTTCCTGTTGTTCAAATGGAGTGAAGTGTAATGTATGCTAGTTGCTAGTAAGTTAAATTTTTGACGTTTTCTGTTTTTAAAATGTAGAGGTGCTGTTAGTAACAGATTTATTTGATAGCATTCCTTTAATATACTAATTCTTCAGATAAAGTATCTACATTAGTCCAACATTTCCACCAAGTTAAAATCGATAACAAATCTTTAAACAATTAAGATCTTACCTCGTCGGTGATAGAAAAGCTGTCTTGTTCTTTTAGAAGGGCATCATCATCCAAGCCATTACCCAGAATAATCATCTCAATGATATCATCAGACACCTGTTGCTGCACTGAATCTTGAGGCTCTGTAGATAATTGGTCTTGCATACTCTGAGTTATGCTGAATGAACTGTTTGCCACTGGTTCAGTGGCAGAATCCACTTCAGAGGATTTTGAAGTGAACACAGCTGTCTGAAGATTAGTGTACTGGGATTTTTCTGTTGAATTTGCCTGATGATTTAACACTGCATTAGCTGTACCTTGCTGCTGACTCCCAGTAGGTTGCAATAAAGTGGCATTTGCAGAGTTTTCCAAGTGTTTTCCTTCCGTTTCCCTTTGTTGCAGTACAGTGGGTGGCTGGAGTGGGGCGTCCTGGGTTTGCAGTCTTTCAGCAGTTGACTGAACAGAAGCGGCATTCACCTGTGCAGCAGTGGCGATACTGGCCTGTAGTACCGAAGGCTGCCCAAGCTGCTGAAATATTTGCTGAATAGGATGCTGCAGAATACTTGTACCTCCTGTGGCTTGTGTAACCATGACAGGCATATTTACCTTATAGAGGTGCCCTACAAAGAGAAGCATTAATAGAGGCTTATTAACGCTACCTACTGGGAGTTACACTGTCACCACTATCAGAATTCAGACGCTAGAACTGTCTATTCTCCATTTCATTCAGTAACAGTCTACACGGGCCTTAAAACAGTATGAAACCACCACACAAACCAACCATCAAAAGGCTCCAGGGTTGAAGACACGACACTCCCATTTTGCAGCAGCACAAGGATGGGGGCTTCATGTTAATCAAAACACAGACTATCTAGAAAGCAAGGCCCAGTCTACAACAGGAATTTACATCAGTATATCAACGTCTCTCAAGGCTGTGAAAAAATCCACACACCAAAAGATGTAGCTGTACCAGTCTAACACCTGGTGTAGACAGTGCTAGGTGGACTGAAGAATTCTTCTATTAGTCTAGCTACTGCCTCAAGGAGACGGATTATCTACACTGACAGGAGAATCCCTCCCATCTGCATAGGTAGTGCCTATGGCTACGTCTACGCTACCACTTACATCAGTACAACCTATGTCAATCAGGGTTGTGAATATCCTACTCCCCCTCCCCCAAGTAATGTAAGTTACAACAATGTAAGAGCTACTATGCACAGTGCGGTCAGCGGGAGGGCTTCTGCTGACATGGCTCATGCCACTTGCAGGACTGTTTTTTAATGCTGATAGGAGAGCTCTTTCCCGTCAACACAGTGTCTGGATCAATATAGCTGCACCACTGCAGCTCTGTACACAGCCTACGCTTGAGAGTAAAAACAGTGCAGCTGAGCTCTTGTAGCATTTTAAGGGGAGACATGTCGAGGCAGGAGAAAGAACCATCACCACCTCCAGCAGTGTTTGGAGGCAGCATTCTGGTAGGAATCTCAGCACCAGGGCTTAAGGCTGAACTCTCAATTTATTGGTGGACTATTTAGTAAGTTATCCAACCCCTGAAATGGTAAAATATATGGAGGTCATTAAAATCAGCAGATAGGACTCAATACATATAGGGAATGGATCTGATGAGGAAGATGGTGTCATTTTACATTGCTGGTCTATTCTGAAAAAAACAATACAAGAGAAAAGTTATTACACCCATAGGTGTAGTTTGACTTCTGTATTTGGGAGGAAGATGGGCTACTCCAGTCAGGCCAATGGGGCCATGAGTGGAAGGAAGGGCAAAATTCCACAGTCCCAAGGCTTGCCATTTGGGGCAACACCGCTTTTCCCCTCCCTCCTGCAAACTACGCTCCTGGTCACGCCACGGAAGGCTGCCTTCCCCTCAAAGTGTTCTAGTAAATGCAAGTAGAAGATTAATTTCTCCACATAGCCCTCTACGCTACATTTTGTAATCCTGTCAGAAAGAAAAGGGTGGGGACGTAGGATAGAGGGAGTTAAGCAAAGCAAGCTAAGGAAATTCACCCTGACAAGGCAGAATCTGTCTGGACCTGTTGGAGACAGGATAAACTATCTCCATGTTGTTTTTCACAGCTCCCTCGAACAGGAGGACGTGGCCACATCTGGGCTGACAAGAGAACCTACAGCTGGATCAGCGTGACAAAGAGAATGGCATCACCTAGGAATGATTTTAAATAGTGTTGCAAGGGTGCACTATTTTTACTCATTGCAGATTTAACAGACACTAACTGGCCAATAGCATTCACTTCTTTATAAAGCAACTAGAGATTCAGAAAGAGTAAATGACAGGAGAATAGTCTCTTTTATTCATCTGTGATTTACTAATGTAGCATCTATTTTACACCCCCTGCACCTCGGATCATCTTTCGATCTCTGTACATAGTAACGTACTATAACTGGTGTTTGAACTCAGCTTTTCTTAATCTTACCAGATGCTGTCTGTAGCGTCACTCCAGCAGGTACGTGGATAGGGTAAGTGATACCCGAAGGGAGAGTCAACGTTGCACCAGTTCGTGAAGCACCCTAGATGCACAGATTTATTAAGGAAATTAAATTATGTTTTGTACTCTGTCCTTTGAGACCGTAACAGGCAGACTGGACAAGATGCAGTTCAAAAAACTGCAAGTTACAGTCTTTCCCCAAGATCATCCATATTGAAAACTGCTTTTGACTCTTAGGCTATAGCAAGGTGAGCAGCTTTCTGTCATGAAGTGCTGAAGAAAATTAGACATATCCTGAGTATCTCATTTACACGCTTCCTACCCAATGTGCTCCTTCCCTCTTCAGCTCCTATTTCTTCTCTATGGAAACTCCCCTTTGCAGCCCCTCACTCTGTACCTCAAGCACCAATATACTACTTTTCTCCTATAATAGCCAGTGCTTGGAGAGCCTCATGCATTTCCATATTAACAATGTGTGAATATTAGGCACCCCTGCCAACACCCAAATAAATCAACATGTCCCCCCAGCACAATGCATAGCCACAAAGCCCTCTATGGGGGCAGCTGAACCTGTTTCCAAGGGTCCCTGCTTCAGGGGTGTCACTCCACCAATATACCTCTCTTCTAGAACTGGTAGCCATCCCTTCCAGTAATTTTCACCAGTTCCTCGAAAGGCAGAGCATCCAAGAACACCCATGCCCCTTTACTTCCCTGGCAGTAGTGCTTGCACTGAAGCTGTCTCTGCAGACAGCTAGATTGGAAAGGTTTTCATCATAACTATGAGGGCTAAATTTTCTGGGTTTTTAAAAAAAAATGTAATTAGAAGCTTAGATTATGCAGATCTTGAACATATGCACCCAGCAAAGACTCCTACCTCTTGTCTACTATGTATCATAGAAGGTGTGAACAAAATTATCAGAAGTACTATTAGACACTGAAAACTGCCCATGTGCTGTCTATAGTATCTAATCCAGAGGTCAACAATCTCTCCCCCTTCTCCCAGTGCCACAGTGTTGGCAGGGGACGGGGTGTCCATGGGCCTGTGTTGGCAGCAGGGTTGGAGGCAGGGAAGGGGCTGCAGGCCAATGTCAGCAGCAGGTGAGGGAGAGGAGAGGAAGTTGGGAGTCTGTTCCTGGATGCAGGTTCCTTGCTGGGCACATGTGGGAAAGGGAAGAGGTGGGCCCATGTTGATGGGGCACGGCATGCAACATTTAGAGCCAGAAGTGGCGTGGCTGAAGCCAAGGCACCCACATGCCATTCAAACTCAGTGCACATGCCATCTTTAGCATGTGTACTACAGGTTGCTGACTTCTGACCAGAAACTAAAAAAAATATTCCACTTCCGCCTCCCAACCCATTAAGTCCTTTAACAAATGCAAAGAGCTTTAACTTTATCATTTAGGCTGTTAAATGTTGTCAATTTATATAACAGCATTAAAGCTACGTACCAGATCTGTTGTTGTGAATTGCTGAATACCTCTGCCAGCAGGGATGACTAAAGAAGCTACACAGAAACATTAAATAGTACATAAAACAAAGATACGCTGACATAGGCACACCAAAGCATTAGCATTCAATAATTTCATATACACTGCAACATAGGTCAACACATACTGCTCCATAAACCAAACTGAGGACAAGCCAGACTGCTTTATATGTGGTGTCAGACCAATAATATACAGTAGATTCTTGTTAGCAGAAACATATCAATGCCCTTTTGCTATGTTGCTCCTAAGCGACTCTTGCTGTTATGGGAAGTGTCATCTAACTGAAGGTGTATGAAGAGTTAACAGTGTTGGAAGCAGTGGGGGAACAGATCAGATGAACCTTGGGATTGGCAGGGGAGCCCACAGTCAGCAAAATGGCTGAGTGACCCCAGAAGCTGGGGATAGTTGGAGGATGCTCCCACTAACAGCTTCATGCTCAACCTGGCAAGGGATAGATGGCTGGGACAGGAACATTGCACAGCTGCTATGGAGGTGGTTGGCTCCTAGCATGGACAGTGGAAACGGGACAGGGAACGGAAGAGGACAGTGCCCTAGTGAGGGGAAGGGAGGAGCCCCCAACCTCCCTCTGTAAAACAAAACACCCACACCCCACCATCGGCAATCAAGATGATAGAGACAGCTCAGTGCACAGGGGGGTCACCGATATTCCCCACTGCAAAACAGCAAACCCCTCCCTGCCTCACCACCAACCACAAACCCCATGCTGAAGGGAGGAAACCTTTCACATGTGCCTCTGCTGCTCCCCAATCCCAGCCCCCACAACTCCCTAAAAACCCTTCTCTTCCAGATTCTCCCCCTCCCCCATTCCCCAACTCCCTCATGCACCTGTTGTCCATGCAGACAAGGATGTATGTCCTGGAGGTGTGATGAAGGACTAGGATTGCTAGGGGAGTGGAAAGATACAGTTGTGGGGTGGGGTGAGGGAGGGCAACGCACTTACATCCCCTCCCATCTCTGCCCCACTGCGTCACAAATGTTGCTCGTATACAGCGGCTATGTTACTGTTATCGCATGGACATTTCACATTAGGGAAAAGTGTTCCTGGGGAAATGTGGCTCGTAAGAGTTGCTCTGACAAGGTGTTGCTCCAAACAAACATCTGCTGCATTTTAAATGAACAATCCCAAATACCATTGAATATATTTACTATTATTTACTATTTCAACAAACTTTGAAAATTCATAAGTCTAGAATATTAAGAATTGTTCTTCACAAGACCTTGATGAGTTAAGCAGACCAAAGAGTTAAATAAAAAGACTATTTTTAAGTGTGTTGCACTGTAGAAATTATTTCTATTTATAATACTATCTACAGGGACAGATGTGCAAAGTTGCCATTTTAACATACCTGAGTACGTTCATGTACACGTACACGTACACACAGTGTACTACATTGTCAACACTAGAAAAACACGTAAGGAATTTTCTGCACTGGGTCAGCTCTAATGGTGCTAGCATCAGATGCAGTAGGATTGGATTTTCAAAACATTCAGTATGGGTTTATCTTCTCCCATTAGAGTCAATGATAAAACTCTCAGCGCTTACAAAAGGAGCAAAATTAGCCCAGTGCTGACTACTTTTGAAAATACCACCCAGAGCATGTTTACAGTTGTGTTACCTTTAAGGGCGTTTGCGGTACCCTCTGTGTTTCCCACCCTTACAAGAAAAGTTGGAAGTTAATGCTGCCAATAGTGAATGAATCTAGAAGTTGATCTCCTTGAACCAAGTTAAATAGATAATGTCTCTCTATTTTGGATATACACATTGATAAATTTATAAATGGGATTATAGATGAGTTGCCTGCAACTCACCGGGGACTGAAGGTCCCCAATGCCCAGGAGGTCCCCTCCAGTCTTATGTCCCTCTAAATTTATTATTGCATCCAGAAACACTACTACTTTAACAGAACATTAAGGTTACACAGTCACTCAAAAATTGAGGAAATATCAGAATCAAAGTTGCCCATTCAACCTTGAATTGATCACTTGTTCGTATACATTATGATTAATTATGTTTTAGTCTTGAATTACACTTTCACATGCCAGTTTTTTCCAATGGATCCCTGCTACTGATCTCAGTGCTCTCTCACTCACATGAAAGCTCAAGCAATAAATAAATCTGTTAGTCTTTAAAAGTACCACAGGACTCCGTTGTTTTTCTGCCACAGACTAACACGGCTACCCCTTTAGAACTCATACTAAGGGACACATCAGTTGTTGATCAAGGCAGCTTTAAATACCCTTGGAACCACCAGAGTGGTGCAAAGGTGTTTAAAGAACAAGGATCTGGCCCTTTGTGTAAAACAAAGTACCTCTTTTTTAACTGAATTATTCAACAATCTATTAAAAACAAAAACTTAATTAGAATAGTCCACATTTCTAATAAGACACTACACATTTTAAGATGTGTTACACATCAAGCCTAAATAACTGAGGGCTACAATTCTGATCTCTTGTGCATTAGTGCAAATCTGAAGTAGCTCTACTGAACTCAAATATCTGGATTTGCATTAGTGTTTCAGAACAGGATACGTTTCCTTGATGGGCCAAATTCTACTTTCAGTGTCATAATGTCTCACAGTCCGATCTACACCAGTGTAAAAGAGAACAGAATTTGGCCAACCGCACACAATTCAAATTAAGAGGTTACTGAAACATCAAACTACTGTTAAATTGCAACTCTCAGCCTCTCACAAACTGTATCCAACCTGTTGATGTCTGCAATGTGCGATGTAAATTGTGTGGTAACTGCAAGGTGAACTGGGGTAAATGGCAGCTATGTCTGAAGAAGCCTTCTGTTGCTTTAGACTGAGTCACCTTGGTCTCCCAAACCTGCAACAAAGATATTAATGAGAGACAATAATTAAGATGCCAAAGTCAGTTTTCATCCATAAATATCCATTAGCAGCAGAATGTTAAGAATAATTACCAGATTTGGACTCCCAGGAGTCCAATTCCCATTTCTCAGAAAATATATACGTGCATCTCCCACTGAATTTGATGGAAGATGCCATCGAATAAAGACAAGCAGAAGAGATCCCAAGAAAAAGAATGTTTCATTGATTTATCACCACCAACAAACCTGCTTCAAGTCCTTAAGGACCTGTTCCTCTACACCTTCTTCTGCAAAGAGTTCCCGGACACCTTCAATCACATCTTCAATAATAGACCTGTAGAGTTTAGGCTGCATAAAACACAATTCAGTGAATTTAAAATGTAGGGTGACATTTGCTATAGCTCCAAGTGAAGTGCAGATTCTAACTAGAGTTAGGATTCATAACTGGCTTTATGAGCCATATTATAAAACGAACAGGATCCAGCGGACAGCACCATTTGTTGCTGAAGATTCTGGCCAATGCAATTGCTTAGATAATTATGTTGGCCAGAACATTTTCCTCCATCAAATCTGCACGTGTTCACTTATGGCACTGTAGAATTAAAAACTAACAATAAAATACCCAAGGAAAAATTAGGATTTTGGCTCAGAATTTTAGATTTCTTTTATATCATAGTTATTTTTAGATCAAACATCTAGCAAGGGTCCTAAAAT
The DNA here is from genome assembly GCA_007922175.1 of Pelusios castaneus. NCBI lineage: Eukaryota > Metazoa > Chordata > Testudines > Pelomedusidae > Pelusios > Pelusios castaneus. Next base: position 21,599,728 of record ML685758.1, read on the forward strand.
CATCAGAACTCCATCATATTCTCAAACTAGCCTATTCTGTTTCAGTCTGACATTTGCTGTGTAAGACCATTAAAGTAGCACTAGCTAAAGCCTCCCAAAGAAGCTACAGGTAGAAACTATAAAGAAAGTGGAGAATATTGCTTCATGGTTATAATTGCAATTGCTATAATGCTGCTAAATGATACTATTAACAGTTCACTTATCAATGTAAACTTCCAGATTATGAGAAAACTGCAATGTGACATTTTCAAAAGCTGTAATAAAAATAGGAAAAAACCCCATGTAAACTGAAAGTAATTCCAATGATGTCAATGGACTTGACCTCCCCCCCTTTTATTTTTGCCCCTCTTCTCAGACAAATAATTTCTTTCGATCATCAACCTGCAGACCTGCAAGTGTAGACAGAGAACATGGCTTGCAGGCAGAAAGGTCCATCCACCTGGTTCTGATTGCAAGGTCAGAGCGCTCAATTGCTGAAAGCTGTTTGCTGGTAGGCACAGTGATTACTACAAAGTGCTGACATTAGGCTAGAATCTGAACCTGTAGCCAGTCTTTCAAGTGTTAGGATTCTAAATCTTCATAGGGGGTTTTTTTAATGATTTTTAAAGCAATCATAATATTAAAAATAAACATACTGACTCATTATTGTAAATTTTGGATTTTTGAGAAAATGATTTTCAATGGAAACATACTTGAGAGCATGAAGCTATTATGAAGTAACTAATGACTTTTAGCAGAAAAGGAATCAGCCCAAGTATGCAGTTGTCTCACAACCACACACACACACAGCCATGTGTTGGGGGTAGGGGGAATGAAGGGAAGAAGAAGCAGGTAACATTAAACATCTTACAAAAACCTCTCGTACACATTTCAACTTGTTACTGTAAGAAAAAATAAAATCAGGTCTTGCACAATTAGAGAAAAGAATGTCAAATGTATCAAACGGTGGCTTCCCTTGCCAATTCAGTAGGCATCCTAAAGTTAAATTACTGTAAAACAAGCACTTAGCTTCCAAATGACCTAGTTCTCGAAAGAAACTGATCACGCTATATTTTATTAGGCAGTTTTACAAAAAGTTAAATGTTGTATTTTGATATATGTTACATGCCAGGATCCTGAATGATAACATCACAATGGGAGGGAGGGAGGGAGGGAGAAACATGTTCTATTCTTATTCCACACATACAGGGGTCTCAACATGAAGTCAAACAGAGCAGTAACTGTTATGTCTCAAAATGAGTTTTCAGTCTTCCTAAAAAGTGGGGCTGGGAGAGGAGGAAGTGGAGGTGAATGTGTGTAAAAAAAAAAAGGGGGGGGGGGGTTAGAAACGATTAAGGCTCCCAACCCTACAAACTTTAAATCTTGATTTCAATAAGAGACCTTACATCTTACAACCAGGCAAAAGTCATTTCTTAGATATTTCAGATAGCACCCACTGTGCTCGCCCTGCTCGAAACACACAAGGATGTTCCAGTGAGGGGCTCAGAAAGGAAGCTCAGAACAGGCCCTAAGGAAAACATGTCTCCGTGGGGGATTCAGAGCTCTGCGTAGCTCCAGCTAATTTCAGGAAAATTAAGAGCTCTGTATCCAAACCAGGTCACAGCTACCCTAGAACCACACAGCTCAGCTCCCCAGCAGAGACTCTCGACTTGTCCTCCCTCGCCCAGCGCACAGCTCCTTCGAGACAGGCTTCACACTGAGCTCTGCGCCCCGAGCTGTCCCCAAAGCCCACGTCCAGTCCCGGCACCGAGCCAGCTGCGCACCCGCCCTGGCCCAGGACGGACCGCACACGGGGCGTGGCAGGGCAGGGCAGGGAGCCAAGGCATCGTGTCCACACGCGGCAGACCGGAGCTGGCCGCCTGCGCCCCGCGTGCTCCCGGCGCTGCACGAGCCCAAGACGGGGCGTTTCTTTCCCGCCCGCCTTCCTCCAGCGGCGGCCCGCGGGCCCCACTGCCTCCGCCTGCCCGTGCGCGAGCGGAGCCTGACCCCGCACTGCGGGCCGCTTCCTCCCCTCTCCCCCGGCCCCGGCTGGAGGCGGAGACACACCCCGGACCCGGCCCTCACCACGGGGTTCGTGTGAGCCATGGCCACGGCCCGGTCCCGCCCCGCCCCGCCCGCCAGATAAAGCGCCGGCCCAGCCGCTCACTGGCGCCCCCTGCTGTTCCCATGGCAACTGAGCCGGGGGCAGCCGGGGCGCGTGCAAGAGCCTCTGCTCCCCGCCGCGCCATTGGGCGTCTTGGGCGGCCGGCCCGGCCCTGGGGCCGAGTGCTGGGTCCGCGCAGGTGGGGCTGCTCCAGCGCCCCTAGAGGGGCAGGAGCCTCTGCCGCTCGCTGCCAAAGGTGGCCAGCTGCTGCCCTGTGTGGCTGCTACGGCTTGTGGTCACTGTCGTGCGGGGAGGGGCTGCACTGGGACCTGCTGTCACCCCAGCCAGACACACGCTGAGATGGCATCGCACTGAGACATCGTCACACGCTGCAATGGGTCACCCCAGCACACTGAGATGGCATTGCACTGAGACGTCGTCACACCCTGACACACTGCAAAGGGTCACCCCAGCACACTGAGATGGCATCGCACTGAGACGTCGTCACACCCTGACACACTGCAAAGGGTCACCCCAGCACACTGAGATGGCATCGCACTGAGACGTCGTCACACGCTGCAATGGGTCACCCCAGCACACTGAGATGGCATCGCACTGAGACGTCGTCACACCCTGACACACTGCAAAGGGTCACCCCAGGACACTGAGATGGCATCGCACTGAGACGTCATCACACCCTGACACACTGCAATGGGTCACCCCAGCACACTGAGATGGCATCGCACTGAGACATCATCACACCCTGACACACTGCAATGGGTCACCCCAGCACACTGAGATGGCATCGCACTGAGACGTCATCACACGCTGCAATGGGTCACCGCAGCACACGGTGAGATGGCATCGCACTGAGACGTCGTCACACCCCAATACTTTAGGAGGAGACCCTGCTGTCACACCAGCATACCTGTGCACGGTGGCATTGCAATGAGACGTCACACCCAGATAAACTGCAATGACACCCTACTGTTGCATTAACACACGTCTGTGTGATAGCCTTGTGCTGGCACATTGCCACTTTTTGATACACTCTGATGACAGTTTGCTGTTACATGAGCACACCGCTGCCTGATGACATCACAGTGACACATTGTCACATTACGATTATGGCTTCTGTTTCTTGGTGTTTATTAATTTCATTAGGGGGTGCTTTTGGGGTGTTTTCTCAGTGCTCATCGGTTAAAATCTAAAATCAAAAGCCTTAACTATGATATACAGTGAGGACAGTGAGAAGTTGGATGTGCACAAGTCTGTGGGGCCGGATGAACTGCATCCGAGAGTGCTGAGGGAATTGGCCAATGTGATTGCAGAGCCGCTGGCCATTATCTTTGAAAACTCATGGCAAACGGGGAAGGTCCCGGATGATTGAAAAAAGGCAAATATAGTACCTATCTTCAGGAAAGGGAAAAAGGAGGATCCGGGGAACTACAGACCAATCAACCTAACCTCAATCCCTGGAAAAATCATTGAGCAGGTCCTCAAAGAATCCATTCTGAAACACTTGGAAGAAAATAGAGTGATCAGGAACAGTCAGCATGGATTCACCAAGGGCAAATCGTGCCTGCCTAACCTGATGGCCTTCTATGATGAGATGACTGGATTCGTGGATGCAGGAATTAGCTGTCAAAGTGATATAACTCAACTTTAGCAAAGCTTTTGATAACAGTTTCCCACAGCATTCTTGTCAGCAAGTTAAGGAAGTATGTGTTGGATGAATGGACCATAAGATGGATAGAAAACTGGCTAGATCATCGGGCTCAGCGGGTAGGGATCAATGGCTCAGTGTCTAGTTAGCAACCAGTAACAAGTGGAGTACCTCAGGGGTCAGTCCTTGGGCCGGTTCTGTTCAACATCTTCATTAATGATCTGGATGATGGGATAGATTACACACTCAGTAAATTTTCGGATGACACCAAGCTGGTGGGAATGGTAGACACTCTGGAGGGCAGGGACAGGATTCATTCAGGGAGACCTAGACAGATTGAAGCATTGGGCCAAAAGAAATCTCATGAAGTTCACCAAGAACAAGTGCAAAGTCCTGCACTTAGGACAGAAAAATCCCATGTACTGCTATAGGCTGGGGACTGATCGGCTAAGTAGCAGCACTGTAGAAAAGGACCAGGGGGTTATAATGAACGGGAAGCTGGATATGAGTCAACAGTGTGCTCTTGTTGCCAAAAAGGCCAATGGCATATTGGGCTGCACCAGTAGGAGTGTTGCCAGCAGATCGAGGGATGTGATTATTCCCCTCTATTCTACAGTGGTGAGGCCGCATCTGGAATAGTGTGTCGAGTTTTGGGCTCCCCACTACAGAAAGGATGTGGACAAATTAGAAAGAGTCCAGCGGAGGGCAATAAAAATGATTAGAGGTCTGGGGCACATGATTTACGAGGAGAGACTGAAGGAACTAGGCTTATTTAGTCTGCAGAAGAGAAGACTAAGGGGGGATTTGATAGCAACCTTCAACTACTTGAAGGAGTGCTCCAAAGAGGAGGGAGCTAGGCTGTTCTCCATAGTAACAGAGGACAGAACAAGGAGCAGTGTTTTCAAGTTGCAGGTGGGGAGGTCGAGGTTGGATATTAGGAAAAACTTTCTCACTAGGAGGGTGGTGAAGCATTGGAGTGGGTTACCTAGGAAAGTGGTGGTGGAATCTTCATCTTTGGAAACATTTAAGGCCGGGTTAGATAAAACCCTGGCTGGTATGATATAGTGAGAGTGGTCCTTCTTTTAGCAGGGGGTTGGACTAGATGACCTCATGAGGTCCTTTCTTCTATGATTCTATGACACCATGCAGTTAATCAGCACACCCCTGTATGACAGTAGCACATTGTCACATTATGATGGCATCAGACTAGCACACATTATCATTCTGTGGAGACACCTTTTGGTCACATAAGCACATCACTGCATGATAGGATCAAACTGGCACATTGTCATATGCTTTAAAATGTCTCTGCACCAACACATCAGGAGGTTACATCTGACATCATAGAAGTGATTTGCCTGTGGACTAATTTGTGGTATAACAGTGTGGATCAATTAAAAATGTTTATAAAGCTCTGAAGAAGAAAACTGCTTTGAAGAAGAATACTTACAGTATTATAGATTGCCAGTCTTTTTACGTACTCCAGAAGTGTGAAAAGGAAACAGGTGGGAATGATGAGCAGGTGTACTGTTGAGGGATTTATAGACACATAAAGCAGTACTCCTAAATTCACATGGCTTAGAAGAAAACCCATTATCACAAGTTTGTAAATAAAGATGCAATAAAAAAAAAAAACCCAAGCCCCCAAGTCCCTCAAATACATCATTATGAAATGTACTTTGTTCATTTATTTTGACAAATGTAACTCTCTTTCAATTATCTATAATACTGTTTACCAGGATAGTGAGAAATGTACTGGAGCATGTTTTGCCTAAGCAATGGAATTGTGGCAATAGAAGCCCTCACAACAGCAGCTCCCATTAAATCTTTGCTGAGAAACACCCAAGCCCCACAGCTGACTTTTTCTTTTTAAGAGGATATTTACAGTAGTTGCAGATGAGCAAAATTAAAATTTAATTCGGTCATATTGTAGCTAGTTCAATGTTGCTAACTCTCTCAATTTTATCACGAGTCTCACTATAGTTGTTTTTATTGAAGCCCTCACTCCTAGAATTATGTGGTTATGGACATGGGTGTGCAAAAGGGGTAAGCAGGGGCACAGCTCCCCTCCCCCCCCCAAGTCAGCAGGGGCACAGAACTCCTCCACCCCATAACAGGGAGCTGACAGAGCTCTTAGCTGCAGCAATGGGGGCATCAGATCCCCTCACTCAGAAGCACATTCTCTGGAGCTCACCAGCCCACTCCTTTCTCTGCCACCACCTACCAGAAGCTGTTGCGATACAGAGTGACAATCATAATCTATAGTAGTGGAGCACTGAGCAGAGCCGCTAGGGTGGGGCAGGCAAGAAAGGGGTCAGTTGAAGGGGGAGCATAGGGTCCCTAGTGGTGATGGTGGGGGGAGCACATGGTCCCCAGTCAGTAGGGGACCAGCTAGCTAGGATGAAAAATTGGTTTGGGGCGGCAGGTAATAGACACCCATATAAAACAAGACCCCAAATATCTAGACTGTCCCTATAAAATCAGGTTATCTATTCACCCTACCCGTGAGGCTGCAAGAGGAGAGTGAGGTCCTTCAGTCTATGAGCTGTAGTTGAAGCTTAGAATGTACTCTTCCAAAAAGGTCACATTTTTTATTCCTGTGAGCACCCTGATTATAGAAGAATCTCATCTTTCTTTTTTTTAAAAAAGTACATTTCTAGCCTTCATAGTTGTGGATAAAAGCTTGAAAATATGGCCAAGTGTAACCTAAAGACTCAAAAACCAGAAAGCAAATAAAAACAACTAAACAAAACATGCCAAACAAAACAAGCCAATCTCATGATTTTTGGGAATCTGGCTCATGATTTTTTTAATGCTTAGAGCTGGCAATACTTCTAGTTTTCTTACAGTAACATGGAATGTAGGAGGGAATGAGCTATGCACAAATATTTCTTACATGTATAGAAATTTACTATTATGAAAAATAATAATTCTAGAAAAAGAGGGATTTTTTTTGAGAGAGAGAGAAGATCACTAGAGGGCACATTTTGAGGCACCCTTGTGCAACAGAATAGATGTGAGTTTGGTTTGCCAGGACAGAGCTGGAGGTGGGACATGAGTTTTTAAGCTGCAGCTGCACAGATCTTCCCTTTCCCCAAGGGGTAAAACAAACAAGGAGTCTAGTGGCACTTTTAAGGACTAACAAATTTATTTATCGCTGATGCAATAAATAAATTTGTTAGTATTTATAAGTGCCACTAGACTCCTTGTTTGTTTTGCTGAATTAGACTAACACGGCTACCCCGTTGGAACCCATTGGGGTAGCGTAAGGACCACAGCTGTAGTGAATAGAGCTGCTTGAAAATCAGAGTTTCTGTTCATGATGCATTCTGATATTTGGACATTTGTTTCTGTCTCTCAACTTGGAATGGAAAGTCAAGATTTCAATTTTTTCAAGGAATGGAACAGTCTGAAAAAATTTTGATTTGAAGCAGTCAAACTGTGTGTGTGTGTGCGCGCACACGCGTGCGCCCTCATTCTCTTTTATAAGCTGGGCTCCCATGATGCACTGTGGTGGTTCAACCAGAGGGGACACCATGGCATATCATCGGAGATGCAGTGCGGCCTAGAAGCCTGACCCAGAGATAGGAATGGAGAGCTTGAGGCACCTGCAGTACAAGTCACATGAGGCATCATGGCAGCTTAGGCAGATACAGATTAATGTCGAACTAACCTGAAATGAAATATTTTATTTTTATTTTCCAGGAAGGGGAATCAAAAAAAATTCTGCAAGATCAAAATTTTCCCATGGGAAACTTTATTCTTTGTTAAAAAAATATTTTGATGGAAAATTAGCGAGCATACAATGGGGAGTTCTCAGGGCAGTATCCAATCAGAACAGAGAGACTAATGGTAGCTAATGAGAACATAGGGGTGAGAAGAAGTTGAATTTATTTCAGTATAATAACCATGTGCCTCATGCTTCTTTCTGTTCATGGGGCAGAAGACAGCTGAAAACCAGAGATTTAGCTGGAATAGGATATGACAGATGGAAGAGCTAGCAATTACCAGCTCCCTAATTTCCCTAACACTAAGAAAGACATGCCATAAGACCCACACTTGCAAAGCAACTGAAAGAGTTTGCTGATATTTTTATCTCAGTTTCAAAAAGTCAGGGAGCCAATGAGGCCAGACAGTGTGGAGGCACAGGGTCTTTTAGCTCGTGACCCTTCTCACTGGCAGATCTTGCGGGAAATCAGTTGATTTTCAATGTGGAATTTTAGCCTTTCCACAGAGAAAAGGTATTTGCCCTCAAAATAGAAAAATTGTAGGGGAATATGGAAGCCCTGTAACTTGAAAGTCTACCCTGTAAATTTGGGTAGAAAGAGTGTACTATCCTAGGATACTAAACTCTGAGGCCATTATTATCTGACAAATAGGAAGGTGCCTGAAGCTATTGGTTAAATACTAGCAACCTGGTATAATTGCACAAATTACTGCCTACATTTGCATCAATCTGTCTGTTTATTAATAGAGCAGATTTAGCAACTCATTTGGAAAAATACGTTCATTATTTTGATATATAGATATATATATTGAACACATCTGTTTATCCAGATTACACTCAAACAATGTTTTTCTTTTCCTTCTTTCTGAGATGAGATTACATGATAGATATGTGAATATAGTGCAATTTGTCTGTACGAAGGCTGAGCCCCACCCTCTGGGTGAAATTTCAACTTGGGTTTAGTTTTTAAGGCTTAAAAATGAAGGGATTTTAATGAAAATGCTGACAGACCCTTAATTATATAGCTAGACAAACACCTACAACTATAAAAAGAAGCAACATTCATAATAGTATTGCAAGCTGAAATCTCACAAATGAGACAAAGAGCAAATGCAATTTTCCACTGAAGTAATTTTGTACTGCAATGGAACATGTTTAATGACACTGACAACATGTGGAATTAAATGGCAGTTGCTTATTCAGCTGTTCTGTATGTCCCACATCAACAGAGAAAAAAGGCGAGCATGTTAAATTCTACTTACAGAGCGGTTTAAATAGTAAAACAACTTTCTAAAGCACAGTATTCACTTGAAGCTGTCTGGGTCTGGAATGCACAACAAAAGAGTTGTTTCTCTTGCCAAGACTGATTGTCTTATTGCGTTAGTAGCCTTCGGGACCCACAAGGCCCTGAAGGTCGCAGATGGTGACTCTGCAGCCGCTGATTCCAACCTTTTCAGAAGAATGATTAGCCTGCTGTGTGGGCATCGACCTGCCAGAGAGTTGTGGAGCAGCTTTAGAATTGGGGAAAGGGAAGTGCAATAAGAAGATCTCCAGTAAGTGAATTCCCAACCTTCCACAGTTTTCAGCTTCCTACAGTGGACCTTTTTCCTCTTCTTCATGTTGGGGTTCCAGAGTTTGTGAGGGTTCCTTGGACAGGTGTAGTATCTGTGTGAAGGCCCAAGGGGGGAAGAGTGATACATCTTGATGGGCTTTAAAACCTTCAGGTGTCCCTTCACAGCAGCTTTAAGGTCACTGAAATTGCTGAGTAATTTATCATCTCATCCCATAGTGAGCCTGAATGAATATTACATGTTATAGGAAGTTATGTCTCAGGGTAGAGTGCAGCTTCCAGAAATGCCAAGGGATGCAAGTCTGCAGAGGTTCCAAGGGCTGACAGATAGATACCCAGTATGCTGTTTATGGGTCATCTACACTTACAAATTAAGTCAATTTAAGCTTGCTTAAATTGACTTAATTTAATCTGTGTCTACACTACATTTTCCTTAAGTCGACTTAAGCAGCAGCTTAAGTCAACTTAAGGAAAATTAAAGTCGACTTTATAAAGTCGATTTTACTGGCTAAGTCAACTTTATTAAGTCGACTTAGCCAGTGTAGACACAGATTAGCCCTAAATCAACTTTAAGTCGACTTAAAGGGCTCCAGGGCTCCCCCACTGCCCTCCCTGCCAGGGTGACTGGCACAGGCAGAGCCTGGCGTGCCCCCCCACAGGGCAGGACAGAGCCCTGCCCACCCTGCTCCTATGCCCTGCCAGTATCCCTTTGCTGCTCAGCCCCCTTTGTACCCAGGTATAAGCGGCAAATCCTGAGCCCTCTGGCACTTGGCAAGGGGTGCCCCCCGCCACCGTGGACCAGTCCCAGGTCCACCTAGCCCCTACAAGTTGACTTAGGTGTCCAGTGTGGACGTTCTAAGTCAATTTGGCAGGGCCCCCTTTAAGTCGCCTTAATTTTTGAGCGTAGACATGCTAAGTCGACTTAAATTAACAAGTGTAGACATAGCCTATTACTCAGCCTTCGTGTTTTTTATCAGCCACTTGGAATCTAACATCCTTTCCTATACAAATTCCCAAAAAGTTACTTTTTCTTCAGAGATTTGCGCTCACCTCTTTGCTGTAGTAAAACCATTAAACCCCAAGACAAAGAATAGCAAACGCTACAGAGTGAACAATAAAATCTGAGCAGTGGCATAGCGAGGGTATCACACATCTGTGCTCCCCTGGGTGTCCTACACCTTGTAGCCCCTCCCCATACCCTATTACAGCCCAACACCTGGGGGCTTCTCTCCGCCTACCCCCGCTGTCGCTCCGCCACTGAATCTGAGTATGTTCACTTGCACTGAAAGGCTAACCTTAGACTTAGTAAGTTTAAGATAAGTGTCAGTTTGCTGGGATCTAAGTGTCAAGTTAATTATGATTTTACTATAAACACTGAGATTCAATATTTGTTGAATTTTACCTCCATTACACAAATGGGGAAACAATAGAACAACTTATCCACCATAAATAGCAAAGCAGGGACCAGAACCCAGGTCTCATGCCTCCCAGTCGGGGTTTTCTTATCCTACAGAGCATGCTGCTTCACTTTTATAGTTCCCAAATTGATTTCTTATAAATCTAAATATTTGGAGATGAATATGCTGCTAAAATCCTCACAATTTTATTTAGCAGTAGTTTGGGTAATGTTGCTTAAGGACACATCAAATGTTTGTTTACCACCCAGATTTTAGTTTTTAATTATTTATACTTTTCATGGTACATGTCTAGAAAAGATTTATATTTGGCCAATGAACCTTTATTAATCATTAAAAAAAAAAATCCAGCGCTTTCAGTGCTTTGCATCCATAAACTGACAAGCTTAGCAAGCATGCATGCTTGGTAACGAATGCCCTCTTCTGTTTAAATCGAGCATTGTTGGTGTAATGAAATACACAGATATGCAACTTTTTAAAGCACGTTTTGTAAATATCAGCTTGCATTAGATTAGTAAAAATAAACATTTTTAAAGGAAATGGCAACAAAATATGGGCAGTAACTATGTGCCTTTGTAGCATTTCCTTAACTGTGATTGTGTTTTAAAGCAACATTGTGTCTAGTGCAGTGGTTTTCAAACCTTTTTTCTCGGGGCCCAGTAGGAAAAAAACATTTATGCCCGCAATCCAACAATTACATCTTTGAGCAATGCATTCCAGTCTTTTGGCGGCAGCAGCAGGAGGCACCGCAACCCAGTACCTGAGTGTCTGTGACCCAGTACTGGGTCCTGACCGGATGTTTGAAAACCACTGGTCTTGTGGACCATGTTGCACTGGAACACTTAGTGCTTAATTTGTAATGAAAGAGGTGCTGGTGCTCAAGCAATTTTTTTACTTTCTTAACAGACATGGCAAGCCCAGAGGTGCTGGAGCTATGCACTACTTAGCCTAGAGGCGCCAGGGAAAGCCCTGGCACAAATTAAGCACCGGGTCGCTATTCTGGCTTATTTCTGACCTTCCCACTGCTCCAAGATAGCAGCCAATTTTAGGAAGTGATTGCATGTTTTTGTTAGTAGCATCAGTGCTTTTTTTCTGCCGGAACGCACCGGAACGGCGTTCCGGCACCTTTTTTTCCTTCTCCCCCCCACCGGCCACCTCGACTTCCTGGCCCAGAGCCAGGATCAGGCTCCGTTGCCGGGGTCTGTCTGCCCTGCCGGGGCCGCGTTCGGTCCCCGCTGCTCCCTCCCAGCTGTGCAGGCTGGGCCGGGCTGGGGAGATTTAAATCTCCCGCCCTGAGCATGCGCAGTTACAGCGTGCTCAGGGCGGGAGCGGACTGGCCGGCAAGCAGCTCTGCCGGCCGTCCCTGTGGTTCCCAGCCTCCGGCCAGGTAAGGGGGCTGGAGGGAGGCCTGGAGAGGGGTGGGGGTGGGGACAAGGAGACGGGCCGGGTTAGAGGGG